>NW_021025295.1:1582096-1616484 GCF_004153795.1 Camellia sinensis
TGAAATTCGTAAGTGCTTATGTGTTTATGTGCTTACGTGGAGTGAATTACGGTTGTCCACGCATTAGGACGTGAATGTTTAGTTTCGACACATTTGTGAATGTGCTAATGTTCTGAGTTACCTTTATTAGGATGTCAGGACGAGGAAGAGGTGCTAGGCGTGGTAGACCTGCGAGGCAGGAAGTACCTTTACCGGGTGATATCCCGGCAGTGTAGGAGGGAGTTGGTCAGGCCAATGTGGCCGAGCCAGCGGGTCAGCAGGCTATGAGTGCCTTGGCCCGAGAGATAGCAGGAGCTTTGGGTATTCTCAGAGCAGGAAATCAGGCTGCTGAGGCAGGGCCTTCTTTCTTGAAGAGGGAGTTCTTCTGGTCTAATCCGGACGAGTTTGTTGGAGATTCGAAGGAACCACTGAAGGCTGACGAGTGGTTAGAACAAATGAGTAAGACGTTCGAGATGCTTGGCATCGAGGACGGAGCATTGAAAGTGACCTTGGCATCTTTCCAGCTGAAGGGAGATGCGGGTCAATGGTGGAAATATGAGAAGGCTCGTGTCGGTGGTACTTGGGAGGCGTTTGTGAATGCTTTCCAGGAGAGGTTCTTATCTGCAGTGGCTAGGGAGAAGTTGAGGGATCAGTTTAGCCGGCTTAATCAGCAGGGTATGTCTGTGGCAGAGTTTGAGGCCACTTTTACTAGTCTGTCCAGGTTTGCTCCTGAGTTGGTGGCGTCCGAAGAACGCCGTTGCTATGAGTTTGAGCGGAAGTTGAGGCGAGGCCTCAAATTGAGGGTTGGTGGGTCTTACATCCGAGAGTATAGACACTTAGTGGATGCTGCAGCTCATATGGTGCTCATGATGCAGGAGGAAGACGAGGAGAAACATAGAGGCTCCAAGTGGGGCCAGGAGGGTCAGGGTGATGGCAGGAGACAGAGGGGTTATAACCCTCAGCACTCTCAAGGTGGAGTTGCTAGATCGACCTTCCCGGTGCCGAGTGTAGGCTCGGGGAGAGGTAGTCAGGGAGGCCTGACTTGTTTTGCGTATGGCCAGTTGGGTCACAAGTCTTCGGTTTGCCCGCAAAAGGGAGGGGGTCAGCGAGCTGTTTCCTCTTCAACTAGACCTCAGGGCCAGAGTCAGGGCAGGGGCCAGCCCTTGTCTTGCTATCAGTGTGGTCAGCCTGGGCACCTGAAGAGGTATTGCCCGCAGTTGAGTGCTACTTCAGGAGCGGCTGGTTCTAGACAGACGTAGAGTTATCAGCCAGCTCAGTCTGTGCAGGCCTCGAGGGCAAATCCGGGGGCTTCGTCGTCCCAGTCTGTGCAGCAGTCTTTTGCTCCGAGGGGTGAGCAGGTGGATCAGGGGCCTACAGGGCGCGTGTATGCTGTTACCGCGCAGGATTTAGTACCGGCTCCATCAGTGGTGAGAGGTACTTTTCTGTTTTGTAACTCGGTTGCTAGTGTGTTGATTGACACGGGTGCATCACATTCTTTTGTATCTGCTGCAGTTGCATCTGTTTTGGAATTGGAGTTGGCACAGTTAGCATCTCCTATTTGTGTAGTGTCACCTCTTGGGGGTGAACTGATCTTGAAACAAGGTGTCAGAGGTTGTGATATAGAGGTCGCCGACCATAGGCTTCCTTTTCCTTTTGTTGTCATGCCCATGAAGGGTTTTGATGTTATTTTGGGTATGGACTGGCTATCGTCATACCGGGCTGTTATCGATTGCTACTGCCAGAGGGTTACGTTATGTACCTAATTTATTGAGAATTTTCTAAGTAGTTTATTTTATAATTCACTAAGAATTTTTTGAGTAATTTAATTTGACTTTACTGAGTAATTTTACGAGTAATTTACTTAGCAATTTACTGGGTAATGTTCTGGGTAATTTACTGAGAATTCAATAAGTAATATACTGAGATTTTATTGAGTAATTTATCGTGAAATTATGAAAAATTTAACTAGAATTTTCTATATAATTTACTGAGGATTTACTAGAAATTTTAAAAAGAAAGATGGTGCCTTGAGATTGTGTATAGACTACCGGAAGTTGAATCGGGCTACGGTTAAGAATAAGTACCCTATGCCCCGTATAGATGATTTGTTTGACCAGTTGAAGGGTTCCCGTTGTTTCTCTAAGATAGACTTGAGATCGGGTTACCACCAGTTGAGGGTCAGGCAGGAGGATGTTCCTCAGACGGCATTCCGTACGCGGTATGGCCATTATGAGTTTTTGGTGATGCCATTCGGGCTTACCAATGCACCGACAGTCTTTATGGACTTGATGAACCGATCTTTCTGGAATTCTTGGATCGATTTGTAGTCGTTTTCGTGGACGACATTCTTATCTATTCGCCTTCTGAGGAGGAGCATGACGAACACTTGATAGTGGTGCTTGAGCTGCTTAGAGCCCATAGGCTGTATGCCAAGTTTGGGAAGTGTGAGTTCTGGTTAAGGGAAGTCAAATTCTTAGGCCACGTAGTATCCGGGGAAGGGGTGTCTGTTGATACATCCAAGGTAGAGGCAGTGCAAGATTGGGCACAGCCTAAGAGTGTATTTGAGATCCGCAGTTTTCTGGGATTGGTTGGGTATTACCGTCGGTTTGTGAAGGACTTCTCCAGGCTAGCTTTGCCGTTGGCTAGATTGACGCGGAAAGGGGTCAAGTTTGTGTGGAGTGAGACTTGCGAAAAGTCGTTCCAAGAGTTGAAGGTTAGATTGACCACCGCTCCGGTTTTGATTATTCCGGAGAGAGGGTTAGGTTATGCGGTTTATTGTGATGCCTCACGAGAGGGTTTGGGTTGTGTGTTGATGCAAGAGGGGAAAATGGTAGCTTATGGCTCACGTCAGTTGAAAATTCATGAGAAAAACTACCCTACACACGACCTAGAGTTAGCAGCAGTGATCTTCGCTTTGAAGATTTGGAGGCACTACCTTTATGGTGAGAGGTTCGAGGTGTTCTCGGACCACAAGAGTTTGAAATACCTGTTTACACAGAGGGACTTAAATTTAAGGCAGAGAAGGTGGATGGAGTTCATTGAGGACTACGACTTTGAGTTGCATTATCACCCGGGAAAGGCCAATGTTGTGGCCGATGCCCTTAGTAGGAAATCCATTAGTGATGTAGCTTGTATAGCCATCCAGGAGTGGGAGATGTTGGGAGCACTTGGCGAGTTTGATTTGCTACTGGGCGAATCCGTTGAGGCTGCAGCCTTATTTTCTGTTGTTGCGCAGCCTACACTAGTGACTCGAGTGTTAGAGGCACAGAGAGGTGACCTTGAGGTAGAGTCCTTCTGAGAGAAGATCTCCAGTGGGAAGGTTGAGGAGGGTTTGACGGTGTATCCCGACCAGAGTGTGAGATACCGAGACCGTTTGTTTGTGCCGGAGTCTTGCCGAGAGGAAGCACTCCGAGAGTTTCATCACTCACGTCTTGCGGTGCATCTCGGAGGTACTAAGATGTATCGGGATTTGGGTTGCCAGTTTTGGTGGCGGGGTATGAAGAGAGATGTGGCTGTTTTCGTATCGAAGTGCCTTACTTGCCAGCAAGTGAAGGCCGAGCATCAGAGGCCAGCAGGTTTGTTGCAACCCTTGCCTATTGCCGAGTGGAAGTGGGAGCATGTCACTATGGACTTCGTTGTAGGTCTTCCGAGGACTCAGCGGGGTAGTGATGCTATTTGGGTGGTTGTAGACCAGTTGACTAAGTCGGCGCACTTCATTCCCATGCGCGTGAGAGATTCGGTAGATCATCTTGCCGACTTATATATTCGGGACATAGTGAGATTGCACGGGGTCCCAGTGACGATCATCTTAGATAGAGATCCTCGTTTTACTGCTAGGTTGTGGCAGAGTTTGCAGAGCGCCTTGGGCACTAAGTTGACCTTTAGTACGGCTTATCATCCGCAGACTGACGGGCAGTCCGAGAGTACTATTCAAATCCTTGAGGATATGCTTCGGGGTTGTGTCCTTGATTTTAGTAGGACGTGGGAGAGGCACTTGCCATTGGTGGAGTTTGCCTACAACAACAGCTTTCAGTCTACTATCGGTATGGCACCGTTTGAGGCCTTGTATGGCCGACCGTGTAGGTCTCTAGTGTGTTGGGCCGAGGTGGGTGATGCACCTTTGCTGGGTCCGGAGTTGGTTAGGGAGACGACGGAGAAAGTTGAACTTATCAGTAGGAGGCTGGTTACAGCCCAGAGTCGTCAGAAATCCTATGCTGACCGTAGGAGGAGGCCTTTGGCGTTTGAGATAGGTGATCATGTCTTTCTGAAGATATCACCTAGGCGAGGTTTGATGAGGTTTGGGAAGAGTGGGAAGTTATCCCCTCGGTTTATTGGTCCTTTTGAGATCCTTGAGAGGATTGGCGAGGTTGCTTATCATTTAGCCTTGCCGCCGCAGTTGTTCGGAGTGCATGACGTGTTTCATGTGAGTATGCTTCAGAAGTATGAGCCGGATCCATCGCACGTGTTAGATTGGACCGACTTGGAGGTAGATGAGGACGCCTCGTATAAGGAGAGACCAGTTCAGGTCTTGGATAGGCGGGATCAAGTCCTGCGTGGCAAGACCATCCCTTTGGTAAAGGTTTTGTGGAAACATCACGGAGTGGAGGAAGCCACTTGGGAACGTGAGTTGGAGGTCCACGAGAAATATCCGGACTTGTATATTGATGAGTAATCTTGTATTTAAATTTTGTAATGTTGTTGGACTTGAGAGCTTTGTATATGTCTTAAGTTGTAAAACATTGGTAATGTTTTGGTTTAATGGAAGTATGTTGTAGAACTTGCCTTGGTATGGGAGTTGATTATGATATTGCATATATTGGCTATATTGTAGAATTGAAGTTATATCATGTATATTGATTATGATATGAACTGTGAACCATGTATGTTGGAAATGGTTGGAAATGGACGAAAATTGCATGTTGATAATGCACTTGTGATATATGTTGTGAAATGCCTCTTGAAAAGAGAAGCAATTGACCGGTAATGGGTCGGGTTGTTTAATATTATGTTGTAATATTATTGAGAATCGAGAAAACCTATTTTTGAAAAACTTGTGTTTAATTTCGGGGACGAAATTCTTTAAGGATGGGAGGTTATAGCAATCCCGGTTGTCCTTTTACTGTTCTGTTGTATTCCGGACTCGGTTCCGTGAAGTTGGTAGTGGTATCTATCTTGTTGTCGTCCTTTAATTCCACTTGATTGCGTTTTAGGATGTTTTGAACAGGGTTGTTACAGGTTGGTTAGGCCTTGGTTTCAATTCCTTGCTGTTCAGTTTTTAGGCGATCTGCTCGAGCGGGTCTTCTTGCGCTCGAGCGGGGATTGCACATCTCCAGTTTTTTGTGTCTCTGCAAAACTTCTGCAGACGTGATTTTTACGCTCGAGCGGGTTTGTTTACGCTCGAGCGGTGGCGCTCGAGCGGGTAGTACTTTCCGGGTTTGAGTTCTGGGAGGTGGAAATCTACACTCGAGCGGACTAGTTTTCGCGCTCGAGCGGAAGTGTTTTGTTCTTGTGTCTTGGCGCTCGAGCGGGCCTTATTGCGCTCGAGCGTGTCCAGATTTTTGTTCTTGGTGCTCGAGCGTTGTGTTCTCCGCTCGAGCGGGTCATACGTATATGAGTTATCCGCTGGGTGATTTTAAATCACTTTTTGCTTTTCTTTCTCTCTCCTACTTTTTCTAAAAACCTTTTTGAGAGCCTCTCTCTCTAGAAACTCCCTTCTCTCTAGGGTTTGATCTAGTTAGAGTGTCCTCCTTCTCTTCGGCCTTTGTAAAAGTGGTGTTGATCGTCGAGGGCGTCGTTTTGATCCGAGAATCTTGGTCTTTGGAGCACGTTGGTTTTGGGTCTCTTCTCCATCCAAGCTCTAACTTCGAGGTAGGGATAACCTACTCCTTACTATGAGCTTTGTCCTTTAAATTTTAGTATTTTGAGACGTTGGGGTTAGTTTGGTAATTTTGTGAAAGTTTGGGGACTTTTGTGTAAATTTACAAAAGTTGGGGTTTTAGCTATATAAAACCTAGATGCATGATTGGCATGGAAAAGTGAAATTAATGTTAAAACATTAATGAAAATGGAACCTAAGGGTTGTATTGTTAATTATGGAAAATGCCCTAATTACATTGGTTAATTAATTTGCGTAATTAATTATGAGAAATGAGGAATTGATTTGGGAAGTTGTGGGATTAAAGGGTGTAGTTGGATTATTTATAGCGATCCCGGGTTCATCCTTGTTGTACAGTGATCCGGACATGTGTCCGTGGATGTTGGAAGTTGGTTATTATCTTGTTTACATCATTTTTGCTTCGCATTTGAGTTATAGGATGTGTTGGGAAGGTTTGTTACAGGTTAGTGAGGCCTTGGTTTCAAATTCCTTGTTGTTGAGTTTTTAGGCGGTCCGCTCGAGCGGGTCTTCTTGCGCTCGAGCGGATATTGCACACTTCCAATATTTTCGTGTCCCTGCAAAACTTCTGCAGGTGTGGTTTTTACGCTCGAGCGGGTTTGTTTACGATCGAGCGGTGGCGCTCAAGCGGGTCGTTTGGCGCTCAAGCGGGTAGTACTTTCTGGGTGTAAGTTCTGGGAGATGGAATTCTGCGCTCAAGCGGATTGGTGTTCGCGCTCGAGCGGATGTGTTTTATTCTTGTGTCTTAGTGCTCGAGCGGGCCTTATTGCGCTCGAGCGTGTCCAGAGTTTTGTTCTTGGCGCTCGAGCGTCGTATTCTCCGCTCGAGCGGGTCATACGTATATGAGTTATCCGCTGGGTGATTTTAAATCACTTTTTACATTTCCTTCTCTCTCCTACTTTTCCAAAAAGCTACTTTGAGAGCTCCTCTCTCTAAAACCTTGCCTTCTCTCTAGATTTTGATCTAGCTAGGGTGAGTTCCCTACCTTTAGCCTTTACAAAAGAGTTGTTGATCGTCGAGGGCTACATTCTAATCTGAAAATTTCGGGATTTGGAGCACGTTGGGTTTCGTCATCTTCTCCTTTGGGGCTCCGGATTTGAGGTAGGGATATCCTACTCCTCTCTATGGATTTTGTCTTTAAATTTTGGTATTTTGAGATGTTGGGGTTGGTTTGGTAATTTCGTGAAAGTTTGGGGCTTTTGTGTAATTTTACAAAAGTTGGGGTTATATTTATAATAAACCTAGATGCATGTTTGGCATAGAGAAATGGAATAAATGTTGAATCATTGATGAAAATGGGACCTAAGGGTTGAAATGGTAATTATGGAAAATGACCAATTACATTGTTGGATTAATTGGGATAATTAATTGTGAGAAATGAGGAAATGAAATGAAATTGTTGAGCTTGGAAATGTATAGGGTTAAAGGGTGTAGTTGAACTAATTATCACTCACCGAATTGAAATGTTGATTGAATATCCATTTGTGCATTTATTTTCTGTTTAGAAATAACTGCTTTGGGCTATCGGTGGAGGATAGTCGTGATTGTTGTAGACAATGCATGATGACTAGGCAAACGAAAACTAATCAATGGAATGTGTCATGAAAGTTGACGGTTGTTAGAATACATTAACTGTATGTATTGAATGACAGTATATAGAACCAATGTGTTTGTATACATTATGTGTAGAGGAGGAGATGGGGGATGTACTACGCGGTTTAGGGGAAGATGGGGGATGTACCTCTAAACCGGATAGTGTTGGGAGGAGATGGGGATGAACTCCGTAGATACAGCTCATATGCTTGTCTAGAGAAGTGAAGATAGAGCTCATATGCTTATCTTTGAGAAGTGTAGATATAGCTCATATGCTTGTCTAGAGAAGTGAAGATAGGGCTAATATGCTTATCTTTGTGAATTGTGGATGTAGCTTATATGCTTATCTGTGAATGTGGGATATAGTTTTTATACATATCTGTTGAAATGATGATAGAGCTAACATGCTTATCTGTTGAAAAAGGGAAAATGAAAAGTAACCTGGATTCATAAGTCGTATGGCATAAAATGTGATTTGTGTGGATATATCTGTGTCGGCCATCTATCAATTGCTAATCTTTTAGTCATTGTTCATGGTTGGTTTAGTGTATTTCTACTGGGTTGTGGCTCACCCTATATGGGAATATCATTTTCAGGTACAGGTAGCATGCCACCTCCAAGGACTTGGCTTGGGAGGCTAGAGGCGGACATACTTTTGTCGTTTTATTTTTGGATGTATTACATGTAAATTCAAGCCAAGGGCTTAAAGTGTAATTGAGTTAGTACTCTTTTGTTGTAACCAAGTGTTAGCTTGGAAAGCTGTAAGCCTGTAGGGCATTTGCTTTTGTTGTTAACATGTAATAGTTTTGTAATGAAACTCTGATAAAATGAAAGAATGGGGAACTTTTACATATCAATGCATGTCTTTATTGTTGGGTTTAATGTTGTTATTTTGAGGGCGTTACATTATTTATCACTCACCTAGTGGGAATGTTGATTATATATCCATTGTTGCATTTATTTTCTGTATAGAAATAACTGCTTTGGGCTATCGATGGAGAATAGTCTTGATTGTTGTAGATAATACATGATGATTAGGAAAAACTGAAACTAATCACTGGAATGTGTCATTGAGTTTGACGATTGAACGAATACATTAAATTTATGTGTTGTGAGATGATGTGTATAATTATTGCTTATATGCATTGTGTTGTGTTGGAGGAGATAGGGGATGTACTCCACGGTTTAGGGGAAGATAGGGGATGAACCTCTAAACCGGATGTTATTGGGAGGAGATAGGGAATAGACTCCATAGATAGAGCTCATATGCTTATCTATTAATGTGTTGACAGTGCTCATATGCTTGTCATTGGAAGTGTGATAGTGCTCATATGCATATCTGTGGAAGTGATGATATAGCTTGTATGCTTATCTGTTGGTGTGTGATATAGCTAGTATGCTCATCTATTATGAAATGGGAAAGTGCTTAATATGAGTTGCTGTCTCATATGAGTTGTTTGGCCAAGTTCTGAGCCATGGTTACAAATTGAGAATCTGAAAGGAATTGGAAAATGAATTGTAATGTGGACTTGTATGTCATGAAACTGTAAAGTGTGATAAGGGAAAGTATCAGTGTTGGCCATCTATCAACTGCTAATCTTTTAGTCATTGTTCATATTTGGTTTAGTATATCTCTACTGGGCTGTGGTTCACCCTATATGGGAATATCATTTTCAGGTACAGGTAGCATGCCACCTCCAAGGACATAGCTTGGGAGGCTAGAGGCAGGCGGACTTTTGTTGTTTTATTTCTTTGATGTATTACATGTATATTCAAGCCAAGGACTTAAAGTGTAAATGAGTTAGCACTCTTTTGTTGTAACCAAGTGTTAACTTAGAAAGCTATAAGCCTTTAGGGCATTTGCTTTTGTTGTTAACATGTAATACTTTTGATAATGAAATTCTGATGAGTAGAAGAAAGTGGAGCTTTTATATATCAATGCATGTCTCCGTTGATGGGTATAGTGTTATTATTTTGAGGGCGTTACACTTGTTCTTAATGCATTAAAGTGTTATTATGAGGGATAACAATCATATATGTTGGGACTTTTCAAGGAATTCATGTGTTGGATTTTAAAGAATTTTTTTTATACTTATTCTTAATGCATGAAAGTGTTATTTTGAGGGTAAGACTTTGAGGTTGGGAGAAGTTAATAAATGCTAAGGTTTTTTTTTTTTAAATAAAAAAAATCAGGAAATTTAGATTGGGAGATTGGAACTCCTACAAGGCTTGGGGTTAAAAACCCCCTTTTGCTTAATATATAGTATTAGCATATCACCCGTGCTATGCATGGATTGTGTTTACAATTATCTATATATGTAAATTGTAATTTTTAAATGTCTTCTTTTTTTTCTTTTTTTTTTTAAATGCCTTCTTTTTTTTTATATTATATTAAAGTTCAATATTTTGATAATAATCATATGTGTTAGACTTTTCAAGGAATTAAATTTTTTTATTATTATATTATATTAAAGTTTAATATTTTGATAATAATCATATGTGTTGGAATTTTCAAGAAATTTCTTTTATGCTTGTTCTTAATACATTAAAGTGTTATTATGAGGGATAATAATCATATGTGTTGGGACTTTTCAAGGAATTCATATGTGTTGGATTAAAAAGAATTTTTTTTATACTTGTTCTTAATGCATTAAAGTATTATTATGAGGGTAAGACTTGGGGGTTGGGAGAAGTGAATAAATGCTAATTTTTCTTTTAAATCAAAAAATCAAGAAATTTAGATTGGGAGATTGGAGCTCTCACAAGGCTTGGGGTTTAAAACCCCCTTTTGCTTAATATATAGTATAGACTAGCATATCACCCGTGCTATGAACGGATTGTGTTTACAATTATCTATATATATATATTTGAATTGCGATTTTTAAATGTTTTTTTTTTCTTTTTTTTTAAATGTCGTCTTTTTTTCTTTTTTTATATTATATTAAAGTTTAATATTTTAAGAATAATCATATGTGTTAGACTTTTCAAGGAATTAAATATCTTTTTTTTATTATATTATATTAAAGTTTAATATTTTTATAATAATCATATGTATTTGACTTTTCAATAAATTTTTTTTATGCTTGTTCTTGATGCATTAAAGTGTTATTATGAGGGATAATAATCATATGTGTTGAGACTTTTCAAGGAATTCAAAGAATTTCAAAGAATTTTTTTTATGTTTGTTCTTAATGCATTAAAGTGTTATTATGAGGGTAAGACTTGGGGTTGGGAGAAGTTAATAAATGCAAAGATTTTTTTCTTTTTTAAATCAAAAAATCAGGAAATTTTGATTAGGAGATTGGAACTCCCACAAGGCTTGGGGTTAAAAACTCCTTTTTACTTAATATATAGTATAGACTAGCATATCACCCGTGTTACGCATGGATTCTGTTTACAATTATATATATATATATATGTGAATTGCGATTTTTAAATATTTTTTTTTAAATGTCTTCCTTTTTTCCTTTTTTATATTAAATTAAAGTTTAATATTTTGATAATAATCATATGTGTTGGACTTTTCAAGAATTTTTTTTATGCTTGTTCTTAATGCATTAAAGTGTTATTATGAGGGATAATAATCATATGTGTTGAGACTTTTCAAGAAATTCATATATGTTGGATTTGAAAGCATTTTTTTATGCTTGTTATTAATGCGTTAAAGTGTTATTATGAGGTAAGACTTGGGGGTTGGGAGAAATTAATAAATGTTAAGGTTTTTTTTTTAAATAAAAAAATCAAGAAATTTATATTGGGATATTTTTATTTGTTTTAGATTTTTTTAATATACAAATTTTGTTTTTTAAGATTTTTTATAAAAATAATTTAAAAATCTTATCACTAACCATAGTGTATGGGAGAAGTTGAAAAGGGTACTGCCGTAACTATACATGAATTGTATCTTTAATTATTGGTATGAGGGGATTTTAAATACTGATCAGGATATTTTGACCAAATCAATAAATTCAGGCATGTGGAAAGACATGTGGATTGAAAAAAGTTAATAAATGCTAATTAAGGGATTTTGACCAAATCAATAAATGCTGAGTTTTTTTTTTAATAAAAAATTTAAAAAATTCAGATTGGGATATTGAAACTTCCACAGGCCTTGGGGGTTAAAAACCTCATTTTGCTTAATATATAGTATAGATTGCGATTTTTAAATGTCTTTTTTTTCCCTTTTTTATGTTATATTAAAGTTTAATATTTTGATAATAATCATATATGTTAGACTCTTCAAGGAATTAAATATTTTTTTTATTATATTATATTAATGTTTAATATTTTGATAATAATCATATATGTTGAACTTTTCAAGAATTTTTTTTTTCATGCTTGTTCTTAATGCATTAAAGTGTTATTATGAGAGATAATAATCATATGTGTTGGGATTTTTTAAGGAACTCATATATGTTGGATTTCAAAGAATTTTTTTATACTTGTTCTTAATGCATTAAAGTGTTATTATAAGAGTAAGACTTAGGGGTTAGGAGAAGTTAATAAATGCTAATTTTTTTTAAATCAAAAAATCAGGAAATTTAGATTGGGAGATTGGAGCTCTTACAAGGCTTGGGGTTAAAAATCCCATTTTGCTTAATATATAACTAGCCTATCACCCGTGCTATGCACGAGATAATTATAGATATTTACATTTGTTTTAGATTTTTTTAAATATAAATTATGTTTTTTTAAGATTTTTTATAAAAATTATTTTACAATCTTATCACTAATCATAGTGTATGAAAGAAGTTGAAAAGGGTACTGCAGTAACTATACACAGATTGTATCTATAATTATTTGTATGAGGGGATTTTAAATGCTGATCAAGGGATTTTGACCAAATCAATAAATGCAGGCATGTGGAAAGACACGTGGATTGAAAAAAGTTAATAAATGTTAATGAAGGGATTTTGACCAAATCAATAAATGTTGAGTTTTTTTTTAATAAAAAATTTAGAAAATTCAGATTGAGATTATTTAGAGCCATTGAACAAACTACAATCAATTTTTCTTTTTGTGAGTTAACTTCAATCATATTAAAAAATCAAATTATAAACAAAATGAGATAATTTCAATCATACAAATTACAATTTTTTTAATGCTATCTAACTACAATGACATTTTTCTTTTAATAAAAAAAATAATTGAAACAAATAACCATTAAAATAGTAAATAAAAAAGATTATTTAGAACCTTTGAACAAACTACATTCACGTTTTTGTTTTTGTGAGTGTTTATGTTTATCTAACTTCAATCACATTAAAAAATAAAATTATAAACAAAATGAGATAACTTCAATCATACAAATCACAATTTTTTTAATGATATCTAATCATCATCAATAATTAAAAAAACACAATAATTTATTTTTCAAAAAACATAGTGAGTTAAAAAGATCAATTACAATTTTTTTTGGTCAAAACACAATCTAATCATCATCAATAATTGGTACATTATGTGACCTCAATAAGTACAATCCATTTTGTTTTTCAAAAAACACAGTGAGTTAAAAATCAAATCACAAATTAAGTGAATTGATAGTTAAAAAAATACAATAAATTTTTTAAAAAAACATAGTGAGTTAAAAAAATCAATTACAATTTTTTTTTTCAAAATACAATCTAATCATTATCAATAATTGGTACTTTAAAAATCAAATCAAAAAAAAAATTAAATCAAATCACAAATATTTTTATGCTATCTAGCTGCAATCTTATTTTTTTCATAAATAATTGTAAAGAAAACCCATTAAAACAGTAAATAAAAGATTACATCACATTAAAAAAAACCATTGAACAAACTACAATTACATCACATTTTTCCCATAATAAAAAAATAAATAAATGAAAAAAAGAACCATTGACTAACTACAATCACATTAAAAAAAAAGAACCATTGAATTAACTACAATCATATTTTTTTTCTTTGTGAGTGTTTATGTTTATCTAACTTCAATCATATTAAAACTAAAATTAAAATAGTAAATAAAAAGATTATATAACATTAAAAAAAAAACCATTGAACTAACTATAACAATCATATTAAAAAAAAGAGCCATTGAACAAACGACAATCACATCACATTTCAATCACATTTTTTTCTTTGCGAGTGTTTATATTTATTTAACTTCAATCATATTAAAATAGTAAATAAAAAGAACATTAAAAAAAACCATTGAACTAACTACAACAATCATATTAAAAAAAAGAGCCATTGAACAAACTACAATCACATCACATTTTTCTCATAATAAAATCAATAAATAAAAAAAAAAACTATTAAACTAACTATAATCACATTAAAAAAAAAAGAATCATTCAACTAATTATAATCACATTTTTCTCTTGTAAGGGTTTATATTTATCTAACTTCAATCATATTAAAAAATTAAATTATTGTAACGCCCTCAAAATAATAACATTTAAACCCAGCAATTTAGACATGCATTGGTATAAAAGATAAATATTCTTCTATTCATCAGAGTAGTTCTTTACAAAAGTATTACATGTTAACAACAAAAGCAAATGCCCTACGGGTTTATAGCTTTCCAAGTTAACACTTGGTTATAAAAAGAAGAGTATTAACTCAATACATATTAAGCCCTTGGCTTGAATTTACATGTAATACATCAAAAAGCAAATAACGAGCAATTAGTCTGCCTCTAGCCTCCCAAGCTATGTCCTTGAAGGTGGCATGCTACCTGTACCTGAAAATGATGTCCCATAAAGGTGAGCCACAGCCCAGTAGAAATACACTAAACCAGCCATGAACAATGACTAAAATGCTAGCAGTTGATAGATGGTCAACACAGATACATCCACATATATCACATTTCGATTTCATGACATTAAGTCATGTTACATTCCATTTCTCATATCTTTTCCAACTTTGAGTTCGAAAATAAGGCTCAACACCTAGCCAAATAACTTAATGAGATTTAGACTCATCTTAAAGACACTTTCAAAATTTCTGAGGGATACACATTTTAATGCTGTATCAATAACACTTAAACCATCCCTACACTTTGCGAAAGATACACATTTCGGTGTTGTATCAACATAACATAGAATCACTTCTATACTTTACAATTGATAACGATATACATTTTAGTGTTATATCAAATCAATTCAAACACTTCCATAATCAACACTTGATACACATTATAGTGTTGTATCAATGTCACACAAAATCCGATTTAGAGGTCTATCCCCTATCTTCCCCTAAACCGTGGAGTACATCCCCTATTTCCTCCCACACAACACATGTATATAAACATAGGTCATATACATTCAATCAATACATAGAATTAATGTATTATTCCAGTTACTATATTCAATAGCATACTCAATCGATTAGTTTTAGTTTGCCTAATCATCATGCAGTGTCTACAACAATCAAGACTATCCTCCACCGATAGCCTAAAGCAGTTATTTCTATACTGAAAATAAATGCACCAAATGGATATATAATCAACATTTCAACTAAGTGAGCTATGAACGAATCAAACTACACCCTTTAATCCCATACACCTCCAATTCCAACATTCTCGATTTAATTCTTCTTCCCTTTAAATTAATTATCCCAATTAATTTATCAATGTAATTAGAGCATTTCTCATAATTAACATCACAACCCCAAGGTTCCATTTTTACCAATAAACCAATATTGATCTCATTTCTCTACGCCAAACATGCATACAAGTTCATATAAACAAAACCCTAACTTTTGTAAAATTACACAAAAGCCCAAACTTTCTCAAAATTTCCCACTAACCCCCAAGAAATCAAAATGCTAAAATTCAAAGACAAAACTCATGAGAAAGAGTAGGATATCCCTACCTCGAAGTTAGAGCTCAAATGGGGAAGGAGAAGAAAGTGAAAATGCTCCAAACACCACCATTCTCGGATCAAAACGAAGCCCTTGACGATCAACACACTTTTTACAAAGGCCGGAGGATAGAGAGACACTCTAACTAGATCAAACCCTAGAGAGAAGGGAGTTTCTAGAGAGAGGAGCTCTCAAAATAACTTTTTAGAAAGTAAGAGAGAGAGAGAGAATGTAAAAAGTGATTTTAAAATGCCCAGCTGCCAACTGATATACGACATTCCCGCTCGAGCGGAGAACACAACGCTCGAGCGTCAAAAACAAAAAACTAGGTACGCTCGAGCGCAAGAAGTCCCGCTCGAGCGCCAAGACACAAGAATAAAGTACATCCGCTCGAGCGCGAAAACCAGTCCGCTCGAGCGTAGATTTCCCCTTCCCAGAACTTACACCAAAAGTACTACCCGCTCGAGTGCCACAGCACCCGCTCGAGCGCTACCGCTCGAGCGTAAAGAAACCCGCTCGAGCGTAAAAATCACACCTGCAGAAGTTTTGCAGGGGCACGAAAAACTGGGAGCGTGCAATCTCCACTCGAGCGCAATAAGGCCCGCTCGAGCGGAACGACCAAAAAAAACTGGCAACAAGATTTCAGACCAAGGTTCAACCCACCTGTTCGAAACATGCCCAACACATCCTAAAACTCAAGCAAATGGAATTAAAGGACGACAACAAGATAGATACAACTACCAACTCCACGAAACCGAGTCCGGAATACAGCAGAACGGTAAAGGGACAACCGGGATCGCTATAACCTCTCCCCCTTAAAGAATTTCGTCCCCGAAATTAAATGCAAGTTTTTCAAAAACAAGATTCTCTCAATTCCCAACATTATCACAATGCGAATTTTAATAACTCGACCCATTACCGGTCATCTCATCTCTTTTCAAAAGGCAGTTTACAACATTTTCCACAACATGCATTATAGTTATGCATTCCCTGAAATTCCAGAAATTTCACTACTACATTCCACAATTCTATATCATATTCAATATTCATGATATATTTTCATTTCTACAATACATCCAACATATGCAATGTTATATTAAACTTCCATTTTGAGGCAAGTTTCAAAATACTTCCATTAAATCAAAACATAAACCATGTTCTACAACCTAAGATATTTTCAATACTCTTAAGGTTCAACAATATAACAAAATATACAACACATGCTCAAACATCCATAAATAGATCCGAATATCTCTCTCGGACCTCCAACTCACGTTCCCAAGTGGCTTCCTCCACCCCGTGATGTCTCCACAAGACTTTTACCAAGGGAATGGTCTTGCCTCGCAAGACTTGATCCCGTCTATCCAAGACCCGAACTGGTCTCTCCTCATATGAGGCATCCTCATCTACCTCCAAGTCGGTCCAATCTAACACATGGGACGGATCCGGCTCATACTTCCGAAGCATACTCACATGAAACATGTCATGCACTCCGGACAACTACGGTGGTAAAGCTAAACGATAAGCGACCTCCCCAATCCTCTCAAGCATCTCAAAGGGACCGATAAACCGAGGGGATAACTTCCCACTCTTCCCAAACCTCATCAAACCTCGCCTAGGTGATATTTTCAAGAAGACATGATCACCTACCTCAAACGCCAAAGACCTCCTCCTACGGTCGGCATAACACTTTTGGCGACTCTGGGCTGTAACAAGCCTCCTTTTTAGTTGGCCTAATCACCATGCATTGTCTACAACAATCAAGACTACCCTCCACCCCCAACAGAGGTGCATCACCCACCTCGGCCCAACATACTGGAGACCTACACGGTCGGTTGTGCAAGGCCTCAAACGGTGCCATACCGATGCTAGACTGGAAACTATTGTTGTAGGCAAACTCCACCAAGGGCAAGTGCCTCTCCCACGTCCCACTAAAGTCAAGAACACAACCTCGAAGCATATCCTCAAGGATCTGAATAGTACGCTCGGACTGCCCGTTAGTCTGAGGGTGATAAGCCATACTGAAGGTCAACTTAGTGCCCAAGGCACTCTGCAAACTCTGCCACAAACTAGCAGTAAAACGAGGATCTCTAACTGAGACGATCGTCACTGGGACTCCGTGCAATCTCACTATGTCCCGAATATACAATTCGGCGAGATGATCTACCAAATCTCTCACGCGCATAGGAATGAAATGCGCCGACTTAGTCAACCGGTCTACAACCACCGAAATGGCATCACTACCTCGCTGAGTCCTCGGAAGACCTACAACGAAGTCCATAGTGACATGCTCCCACTTCCACTCGGCAATAGGCAAGGGTTGTAACAAACCCGCTAGCCTCTGATGCTCGACTTTCACTTGCTGGCAAGTAAGGCACTTCGATACGAAAATAGCCACATCTCTCTTCATACCCCGCCACCAAAACTGGCGACCCAAATCCCGATACATCTTAGTGCCTCCCGGATGCACCGCAAGGCATGAATGATGGAACTCTCGGAGTACTTCCTCTTGGCAAGACTCCGGTACAAACAAACGGTCTCGGTATCTCACACTCAGGTCGGGATACACCATCAAACCTTTCTCAACCTTCCCACTGGAGATCTTCTCTCGGAAGGACTTTACCTCAAGGTCACCTCTCTGTGCCTCTAATACTCGGGTCACAAGTGTAGGCTGTGCAACAACAGAAAACAAGGTCGCAGCCTCAACAGATTTGCCCAGTAGCAAATCGAACTCGCCAAGTGCACCTAGTATCTCCCATTCCCGGATGGCTATACAAGTTACATCACTAATGGATTTCCTACTAAGGGCATCGGCCACAACATTGGCCTTTCTCGGGTGATAGTGCAATTCAAAATCATAGTCCTCAATGAACTCCATCCATCTCCTCTGCCTCAAATTCAAGTCCCTCTGTGTAAACAGATACTTCAAACTCTTGTGGTCCGAGAACACCTCGAACCTCTCACCATAAAGGTAGTGCCTCCAAATCTTCAAGGCAAAGATCACTGCTGCTAACTCTAAGTCGTGTGTAGGGTAATTCCTCTGGTGTATTTTCAACTGACGTAAGCCATAAGCTACCACTTTCCCCTCTTGCATCAACACACAACCCAAACCCTCTCGTGAGGCATCACAATAAACTGCATAACCCAATCCTCTCTCCGGAATAACCAAGACCGGAGCGGTGGTCAATCTAACTTTCAACTCTTGGAATGACTTTTCACAAGTCTCACTCCATACTAATTTGATTCCCTTCCGAGTCAGCCTAGTCAACGACGAAGCTAACCTGGAGAAATCCTTCACAAATCGGCGGTAATACCCAACTAATCCCAGAAAACTACGGATCTCAAAAACGCTCTTAGGCTGTGCCCAATCTTGCACTGCCTCTACCTTGGATGTATCAACAGACACCCCTTCCCCGGATACCACATGGCCTAAGAATTTGACCTCTCCTAGCCAGAACTCACACTTCCCAAACTTGGCATACAGTCTATGGGCTCTAAGCAACTCAAGCACTACTCTCAAGTGTTCCTCGTGCTCCTCCTCTGAAGGCGAATAGATAAGAATGTCGTATACGAAAATGACTATAAACTGATCCAAGAATTCCCAGAAGATCCGTTTCATCAAGTCCATAAAGACTGCTGGTGCATTGGTAAGCCCAAAGGGCATCACCAGAAACTCATAGTGGCCATACCGCGTATGGAATGCCGTTTTCGGAATATCCTCCTCCCTGACCCTCAACTGGTGGTAACCCGATCTCAAGTCTATCTTAGAGAAACAACGGGAACCCTTCAACTGGTCAAACAAATCATCTATACGGGGCATAGGGTACTTATTCTTCACCGTAGCCTGATTCCACTTCCGGTAGTCTATACACAGTCTCAAGGCACCATCTTTCTTTTTAGCAAAGAGGGCCGGTGCTCCCCACGGCGAAACACTAGGGCGAACAAAACCCTTATCTAGCAATTCCTGGAGCTGAATCTTCAACTCACTCAACTCGGCTGGGGCAAAACGATAAGGTGCCATAGAAATCGGCGCTGTGCCGGGCACTAAATCAATAGAGAACTCTATCTCTCGGTAAGGTGGCAAACTAACGAGATCCTCGGGAAAAACATCCAAATACTCACAAACCACCCTCGGCAATACAATCTGGGTTTCATCACACTCACCACTCATAAAGCTAGCAAGTAGACCATTAAGCTTATTCCGCCTTCGCAGATCATACATCGGTGGCAACACACTACCAACCCGATCCCCCAAGAAATGGAAACACTCCCCGCTCAGGGTACAAACTGTGACCCTCTGGCGGTAGCAATCAATAACAGCCCGGTATGACGATAGCCAGTCCATACCCAAAATAACATCAAAACCCTTAATGGGCATGACAACAAAAGGAAAAGGAAGCCTATGGTCGGCGACCTCTATATCACAACCCCTAACACCTTGTTTCAAGATTAACTAACCACTAATCGGCGATACTACACATATAGGAGATGCTAACTGTGCCAACTCCAATTCCAAAACAGATGCAAATGCAGCAGATACAAAAGAATGAGATGCACCCGTATCAATCAATACACTAGCAACTGAGTTGCAAAACAGAAAGGTACCTCTCACTACTGATGGAGCCGGTACTAGGTCCTGCGCGGTAACAGCATACATGCACCCTGTAGGCCCCTGATCCAACTGCTCACCCCTCAGAGCATACGACTGCTGCACAGACAGGGACGATGAAGCCCCCTGATTGGCCCTTGAGGCCTGCACAGACTGAGCTAGCTGAAAACCCTATGTCTGCCTAGAACTAGACGAGCTCGAAGTGGCACTCAACTGTGGGCAAAACCTCTTCAGGTGCCCAGGCTGGCCACACTAATAACAAGACAAGGGCTGACCCCTACCCTGACTCTGGCTGTGCGGTCTAGCTGAAGAAAAAGCAGCTCTCTGACCTCCTCCCCTCTGTGGGCAAACTGCAGCCTTGTGGCCCAACTGACCACACTTGTAACAGGTGAACTCCCCCTGATTACCTCTCCCCGAGCCTGCACTCGGCACCGGAAAGGTCGATCTAGCAACACCACCCTGAGACTGCTGAGGGCTAGCACCCCTCTGTCTCCTGCCATCACTCTGACCATCTTGGCTCCTCTTGGAGCCTCTCTGACCCTCCTCTTCCTGCATCATGATCTCCATATGGGCTGCAGCATCAACCAAGCGCCCATAATCTTGGATCATCGAACCTGCCTCAACCTCTTCTCAAACTCATTACAGCGCCGTTCCTCGGACGCCACAAGTTCAGGTGCGAACTTGGACAAGCTAGTGAAAGCAGCCTCATACTCGGCTACTGAAGAACTCAACTACAAAAGCTGACAGAACTGGTCTCTCAGCTTCTCCCTGACTGCTGGAGATAAATACTTCTCCTGAAAAGCTTCCACAAAAGCCTCCCACGTGCCAGCAATACGGCCCCTCTTGTACTTCCACCACTGACCTGCGCCCCATTTAAGCTGGAAGGATGCTAAGGTCACTTTCAACACTCCGTCCTCGATGCCAAGCATCTCGAACGTCTTACTCATCTGCTCTAACCACTCGTCAGCCTTCAGTGGCTCCTTCGGATCCCCAATAAACTCGTCCGGGTTAGACCGGAAGAACTCCCTTTTCAAGAAGGAAGGCCCTGCCTCAACAACCTAGGCCTGAACTGGATTCTCAGCTCAGAAAATACCCACAGACTCCATCAAAGCATCGGCTATCCCTCGGGCTAAAGCGCCAATAGCCTCCTGACATGCTAGCTCAGCCACATTGGCCTGGCCAACCCCCTCCTGCTGTGCCGGAATATCATCCGGTAAAGGCATCTCCTGCCTACCACGTCTGCCACGTCTACCACGTCCTCGTCCTGACATCCTAATAAAGGTAACAAAGAACGTTAACACATTCATAAATGTGCCAAAACTAAACACTCGTGTCCTAATACATGGACAACTGTAATTCACTCGTCGTAAGTACATAAACACATAAGCACTTACGAATTTCATTTTCGGATAATGATAATACCGAGGCGTTACTAGAGTTCCGGTTAGAAACAGCATTGATCAAGTGCTTTTCCAACAAGACTCATAGAAACCCAAGGATCCAATCAACATCCTAGAAACTAAATCCCATACCCAAGTAGTCACATAAACATGTTATCAAATAAACACATAATGTCACACATAAGTCTCTAACAAGCGAGACAAACCCATTGTGATACTAATCACTTCCCACGTACCCAAAGTATTCGAACCCGGTACGCTCTGATACCAAGTTGTAACGCCCTCAAAATAATAACATTTAAACCCAACAATTTAGACATGCATTGGTATAAAAGATAAATATTCTTCTATTCATCAGAGTAGTTCTTTACAAAAGTATTACATGTTAACAACAAAAGAAAATGCCCTACGGGCTTATAGCATTCCAAGTTAACACTTGGTTATAAAAAGAAGAGTACTAACTCAATACATATTAAGCCTTTGGCTTGAATTTACATGTAATACATCAAAAAGCAAATAACGAGCAATCAGTCTGCCTCTAGCCTCCCAAGCTATGTCCTTGATGGTGGTATGCCACCTGTACCTGAGAATGATGTCCCATAAAGGGTGAGCCACAGCCCAGTAGAAATACACTAAACCAGCCATGAACAATGACTAAAATGCTAGCAGTTGATAGATGGTCAACACAGATACATCCACATATATCACATTTCGATTTCATGACATTAAGTTCATGTTACATTCCATTTCTCATATCTTTTCCAACTTTGAGTTTGAAAACAAGGCTCTACACCTAGCCAAATAACTTAATGAGATTTAGACTCATCTTAAAGACACTTTCAAAATTTCTGAGGGATACACATTTTAATGCTATATCAATAACACTTAAACCATCCGTACACTTTACGAAAGATACACATTTCGGTGCTGTATCAACATAACATAGAATCACTTCTATACTTTACAATTGATAACGATATACATTTTAGTGCTATATCAAATCAATTCAAACACTTCCATAATCAACACTTGATACACATTGTAGTGTTGTATCAATGTCACACAAAATCCAGTTTAGAGGTCCATCCCCTATCTTCCCCTAAACCGTGGAGTACATCCCCTATCTGCTCCCACACAACACATGTATATAAACATAGGTCATATACATTCAATCAATACATAGAATTAATGTATTATTCCAGTTACTATATTCAATAGCATACTCAATCGATTAGTTTTAGTTTGCCTAATCATCATGCAGTGTCTACAACAATCAAGACTATCCTCCATCGATAGCCCAAAGCAGTTATTTCTATACTGAAAATAAATGCACCAAATGGATATATAATCAACATTTCAACTAAGTGAGCTATGAACGAATCAAACTACATCCTTTAATCCCATACACCTCCAATTCCAACATTTTCGATTTAATTCTTCTTTCCTTTAAATTAATTATCCCAAGTAATTTATCAATGTAATTAGAGCATTTCTCATAATTAACATCACAACCCCAAGGTTCCATTTTTACCAATAAACCAATATTGATCTCATTTCTCTATGCCAAACATGCATATAAGTTCATATAAACAAAACCCCAACTTTTGTAAAATTACACAAAGGCCCAAACTTTCTCAAAATTTCCCACTAACCCCCAAGAAATCAAAATGCTAAAATTCAAAGACAAAACTCATGAGAAGGAGTAGGATATCCCTACCTCGAAGTTAGAGCTCAAATGGGGAAGGAGAAGAAAGTGAAAATGCTCCAAACACCACGATTCTCGAATCAAAACGAAGCCCTTGACGATCAACACACTTTTTACAAAGGCCAGAGGATAGAGAGACACTCTAACTAGATCAAACCCTAGAGAGAAGGGAGTTTCTAAAGAGAGGAGCTCTCAAAATAACTTTTTAGAAAGTAAGAGAGAGAGTGTAACACCCTCAAAATAATAACATTTAAACCCAACAATATAGACATGCATTGATATATAAAAACTCCACATTTTTCTATTCATTAAAATTCCATTACAAAAAGTATTACATGTTAACGACAAAAGCAAATGCCCTACGGGCTTACAGCTTTCCAAGTTAACACTTGGTTACAATAAAAGAGTGCTAACTCATTTACACATTAAGCCCTTGGCTTGAATTTACATGTAATACATCAAAAAGAAATAAGACAACAAAAGTGTGTCCGCATCTAGCCTCCCAAGCTATGTCCTTGGAGGTGGCATGCTACCTGTACCTGAAAATGATATTCCCATATAGGGTGAGCCACAGCCCAGTAGAAATACACTAAACCAAATATGAACAATGACTAAAAGATTAGCAGTTGATAGATGGCCAACACTGGTACTTTCTCTTATCACACTTTACAGTTTCATGACATACAAGTCCATGTTACAATTCATTTTCCAGTTTCTTTTCAATTCTCAATATATAACCATGGCTCAGAACCTGGCCAAACAACTCATATGAGACAGTAACTCATATCAAACACTTCCCCATTTCATAACAGATAAGCATACTAGCTATATCACAAACCAACAGATAAGCATACAAGCTATATCATCAACTGATTCATTTTTCCCTATACGAGAAAGTAATATAGGTGTCATAGAACTCGAAAAACAGGGCCTATAATTCCTCATTTCTCACAATTAATTTTACAAATTAATTAACCAATGTAATTAGGGCATTTTCCATAATTAACATTTCAACCCTTAGGTTCCATTTTCATTAATGTTTTAACATTAATTCCACTTTTCCATGCCAAACATGCATCTAGGCTTTTATATAGTTAAAACCCCAACTTTGTAAATTTGCACAAAAGTCTCAAACTTTCACAAAATTACCAAACCAACTCCAACATCTCAAACTACTAAAATTTAAAGGCAAAACCCATAGTAAAGAGTAGGTTATCCCTACCTCCAAAGATGACTCCCAACCGAGAAGATGAAGAAAACAGAAGTGCTCCAAACCACAAACTTTTCGGATCAAAAGGTAGCCCTCGACGATCAACAACTCTTTTGTAAAGGCCAAAGGTGAGCAAATCACTCCTACTAGATCAATACCTAGAGAGAAGGTAGAGTCCTAGAGTGAGAAGCTCAACAATGGGGTTTTTGGAAAAGTAAGAGAGAGAAGAGAAATGGAAAAAGTGATTTGAAAAGTCAAAACACGGAGCTTTAACGCAGTCGCCCCGCTCGAGCGTCACTCACAGACTCCCGCTCGAGCGTCAACAATCCCGCTCGAGCGGCGGATATACACTTCCAGAACTTTTACAGAACTAGGTCTCCGCTCGAGCGTCAACTCTCCCGCTCGAGCGTCACACACAACCATCCCGCTCGAGCGGCCAATCCCACGCTCGAGCGTCCAACACTGCATAGGAAATACTGGATGGGTGAAATTCCTGCTCGAGCGCCAAAACCCCCGCTCGAGCGTACAAGCAACAAAAGGGTCCCCGCTCGAGCGGCAAACTCCCCGCTCGAGCGGACAGGTCAAAATCTGGGCAACTAGTTTTGGTTTCTAAACTCAACCAACATGTAACAAACCTGCCCAACACATCCTATAACTCAAATACAAAGTAAGAAAGGATGTACACAAGGTAATACTCAACTACTATCATCCACGGACACATGTCCGGATCACTGTACAACAAGGGTAAACCCGGGATCGCTATAACGAGAGAATGTAAAAAGTGATTTTAAAATGCCCAGCTGCCAACTGATATACGACATTCCCGCTCGAGCGGAGAACACAACGCTCGAGCGTCAAGAACAAAAAACTAGGTACTGTAGACACCCCATTTTTGACCGTCCTCAAGACTTGGACGTCACCGTTTGAACACCCGGTGATCATCCATGTTTGTGTTCGTTTGGAGTTCCCGGAGGCCTCGGCTACGCGCTTTGCCTCAGGATCTCCGGACTCGACTCTTTAGTGTCTGGTTTTGCACCAAACACTTGTGCTTTTGCCTTGAAGAGAGGAGAATGGCTTGTTGGCCATCCTCACTTTCCACCGGCCTTCCCCTAGCATCACCGGCTGTGTAGGGGTTCCACCGGCCATGGTTTCTTAAAATCAATGGCCGGTCGGCATAATATACTGCCGACCGGCACTTTATTTTGCCGATGGCATCTTTTGCTGGCCGGTGTGACTCCTTTGCACCCTTGAGGCATGGTGCATGCCAGCTGTGCCAGCTGGAATGCACCATCACTCCTCCCCGTGCGGTTTTGGCTGGTGTGAGCCTTTGAACCCCTTGGTTCCTTCTAGAAGGATGAACCCTTGGCTAAGCTTCTTGGAGAACCTTTGCCAGCTGTTTTAGCTTCTCCAAGAAGCCTAGACTCCTTTGCACCCTTTGCCCCTTTCACTTGGCTTCTTGGAGAAGCCAAGAACCATTTGCTTAGTCTATATATAGAGCCCTCCTCCTCCATTGTTTAAGGTTGGGAGTTTTAAACCTAAAAACCAGAGCTTATATACAGATATCTGCTAGATAAATCATCTCTCTCCATATTTCCCTCTCTCTCCTTCCTTAGTGTGTGTTTGGTAGCCCAAAAGTGCATTTTTACCTTATTTTTGCACTAATACACACACCATTACACCTTGCTCCGAGGTTGAAAGGCTTGGGGGATTGATTCTTGAGTTTTTGGACTGATTTTGATCAAAAGAAAAGGGCTGGACCAACTGTTCTTCAAAGGATCTTCAAGGGTAACTACTTTGCTTTAGTTTCCCCAAACTTGCACTAGTTTTTTACCTATCTTGCTTGCTGTTTTAAGTTTTTTGCATAACATAAAAAAATCTTGTATTTTCATACTTAAGAACTTTCATTAAGGGTCTTTTGTGGTTTGAGTTCAAACTCACCCTCTTAGGCCTTATTTGGCCTTTTTGGTGCTTCCTTTGTGAGGCTTTGATTGCTTGACTGTTTTGATCTTCTCACCACTGAAAACCAGTGGATTTTTAGTGGTGAGGAAGGTGGTTTGAAGTTTTGTATAGGGGAGGGACACCCCTCTCCCTTCATTGCATCATTTCCTTACCTTTTGGCTTAAAGGGCAACATGTATGCTTGATTGTTTTTGGGCCCTATTTCAGAACTTTTTGGGTGTCCTTAGGTCACATATGATCTCTGTTTTTGGCCGGATTTGTACCCTTTTGCATGCTTAACATACTTGCTTTACATTCCTCTATTTGGCCTAGAAATGCATCTTGTGTTTAGGCCATGATTCTTGCATGTGTTAGCCTAATTTCATGAAGGTATTGGCATTATTTCACCATGTTTAAGGTCTGTTGGCCATTTGTTTCAGTCATGCTTGCCATGTTTGGTGCCCTCTCTTTGTGTTTTGGCTTGTGAGCCTTGAGCATATTAGCCTCTAGCATGCGTAGCTTGGACCACCTTCATGATCTGGCATCATTTAGGGTCATATTTCATCCCATAAATCATGCTTGTATGCTTGCATGTGTGACCTCTTTCATGCTTTGAGGATATGCCCTTTTGTGCCTAGAATTGAGCTTTGGTGCATGCATCTCATTGAAGCCACTTTAGCTGTCATGTTAGTAGGTTTTGGGGTCCATTTTTGCATGCTAAAACCCTGTTTTGACTTGTCCAATTCATGCCGTGAATGGTCATATTGGTAGAAGTAAAATGCCCCCTTTTGTACCTTAGACTTAGGTCCTTTGGCTTGCATGTTGGCATGAGTGTTTGTCCATCATTTTGGGCACTTTTGGCCACTGTTTTGAGGTGAGATAAGGTCTGCTCCTTTACCATTTTAAGCCACCATTGCATGCTTGTTTCATGTTTGTTGCATGATTGCTTCATTAGGTGTTGTAACATGATGATCCCATTGCTTAAATTGTCCATGTTTGCATTGCATTTGCATCTTGCATGCCTCGCATTGCATATTTGCCGTAGTAGTTGCATGGCTCGAGGATTGAGGGCCATGCTTCCCTAAGTTCAAAGTGTGATGGGAAACATGACCGTGCTCACATGTGCCTGAAATCCCATGCTATATACTGTCTGTCTTCTGTTGCTGTCAAAACTGTCTTCTGCAAGAATCTTCTGCCGACCGGCAGCATACAATGCCGACCGGCCATATGTGAATGGCCGATAACTCCAACAGCAGCCGATGGAAATTACATTTGGCCGGTGGGAATTTCCTCCAGCCGGTGGTATTCTGCAGCATGCAAGGAACCTGTCCTAGGGCTTTGGCAATTTTCAGAGAGACAGGGCAGTATAAACAGAGGCGACAGTGGTATGGTACGGGTTTTCCAGGCGAGCCGGGTTTCGAGCATGCATCATTCGCGCATCCCGAGGCGGAGACTGCGGCCACTCTTCTCCTTTTTTTGCATTCTTTCTATTAATTAAATAGAAATTCTGTAATAATTAATGTATTTGTTATTCGGTCTGTAATATTTATTTGTACCGTCCGAGTGAGGGCAATTATGTAATAAGTGTGCATGAGTGTGTGTATGTCTTCCAACCTCACGTCTTTCTTCCCTTTTATTTACCTGCTTATAATGGTAGATTAGGGTATATTTAAAATTAGCATACCTTATGCTATGCATGCGTGCATTCATACATTTGCCTTGCACGCACCAGGCTCAGCACATCATTCTAACTGCATTTGTACTTCAATTTCAAATTGAATACGTGATAGTTTGTAGCATTTCACGTACCGTGTTTAGGTTAGCCGAGCCTATCTAATTGCATCCTGTATGTGTTACATTAGTCAATTTGACATGAACTAGGATCACGCATGTTTGCTAACTAGTTTGTTGTTTCGGCACGGAGTACGATGTAAGTATTTATGCTTTAGCATCATCGCATGCGTGTGAGTGCTATCATGACACTATGCTTACCATGTGGCTAGATGCTTATGTGTTATAAACTGTTTGAATTCCTGTGGATAAAGGCTGGATTGTTTGAGTTGGGAAAACTCGTTGAAATCCGTATTTTAGCCTACTTGCGAGTAGCAAATTCCAAAACATTTTTCCAAAACAAACGGACATGCAATGCTTATTTCCAAATTAGGCAATCTAGTCTATACTTGTTTGCTGCGCGTATAATATAGTAATTCTAGGCTAATAACTGGAATAAGAACACATAACGTTTTCAAAAACGGATATCACGGCTAGTAGAGGCTGATCTTCGGATCGGGCGAGAGGGGGTGCTCATAGCTGACCTTCCCCAATCGTACCCTAGCTCCCGAGCTGAGACAACTCCGGTGATGACGGCATGTGGCCTTCGGCACCGAGTCAGGGTTTCCTAAATTCCCCCATAAAAAATATTTAGGTGGCGACTCTGTATCTGGCAAAGCAGTCCATGTTTGGCACTTCTTTTCAAAAATCTGTTTCTCAAAACGATTTGCCAGATTTGGACTCTTTGGTTCAGATTAAGAACCGTGACAACAAATCGAGTATGAACTGTAGCGAGGGCCCCACGCGGGTGCGTCTACAGGTACGCTCGAGCGTAAGAAGTCCTGCTCGAGCGCCAAGACACAAGAATAAAGTACATCCGCTCGAGCGCGAAAACCAGTCCGCTCGAGCGTAGATTTCCCCTTCCTAGAACTTACACCAAAAAGTACTACCCGCTCGAGTGCCACAACACTCGCTCGAGCGCCACAGCACCCGCTCGAGCGCTACCGCTCGAGCGCAAAAAAATCCGCTCGAGCGTAAAAATCACACCTGCAGAAGTTTTGCAGGGACACAAAAAACTGGGAGAGTGTAATCTTCGCTCGAGCGCAATCTTCGCTCGAGCGCAATAAGGCCCGCTCGAGCGGAACGACCAAAAAAAACTGGCAACAAGATTTCAGACCAAGGTTCAACCCACCTGTTCGAAACATGCCCAACACATCCTAAAACTCAAGCAAATAGAATTAAAGGACGACAACAAGATAGATACAACTAGCAACTCCACGAAACCAAGTCCGGAATACAACGGAACGGTAAAGGGACAACCGGGATCGCTATAATTATAATTTTTTATTCGCTAGACAAATCCCAAATATTTTTATGCGTTATCTAACTACAATATTAAAACAGTAAACAAAAGGAAAAGTCAAGAAGGAGAAAACAAAAAGAAGACTTACTGCTTGCATACGTGGTTACAGAAGTTGAAAGTATAGAAATAAGAAATCAAGAAGGAGAAAACAAAAAGGAGACTCACTGTTTGCAATAGGTATGTGAAAAGTTAAAAAGAGTGTGTGTATTAGAGAATATAGCGATCCCGGTTGTCCCTTTACTGTTCTGTTGTATTCCGGACTCGGTTCCGTAGAGTGGTAGTGGTATCTACCTTGTTGTTGTCCTTTAATTCCCTTTGATTGAGTTTTAGGATGTTTTGAGGAAGGTTGTTACAGGTTGGTTAGGCCTTGGTTTCAATTCCTTGTTGTTCAGCTTTTAGGCAGTCCGCTCGAGCGGGTCTTCTTGCGCTCGAGCGGAGATTGCACACTTCCAGTATTTTCGTGTTCCTGCAAAACTTCTGCAGGTGTGGTTTTTACGCTCGAGCGGGTTTGTTTACGCTATTTTTCCCTCGCCTCTGGTGCTTGCGATTAATGGACGTCTTACTTTCAGGATACAACAATCACCTCACATAAAAATTGAACAATTTTCTGTGTGTACAGTAAATCAATTTCTGCTATGCACTCTCTCTTATATACTTGACTAGATAAAATGTATGAATCCTAAAACAAACCTTAATTTATGCATCAATGCCATGGGATTGGATGGTATTTATAGAAGTATCCATGACCTTTAGAATGATCATGTCTCTTGGGTTCACCCCCTTTTATAGGAATAGACACCATGAAGGATTGCATCATTTAATTCAAATGGAGTCAATTCTCATTCACTTCTAAAATTTTTCCAACATTTTATTTTTTATTTTAGGCCAAATTACGTCAGTAGTACATATACTTTAGTCCTTTTGCTATTTTGATTCATGTAATTTCAATTGACTCGATTTTCACCCTAAAGTCGAGGGCGTCGTTTTCATCCGAGAATCTTGGTCTTTGGAGCATTTTGGTTTTGGCTTCTTCTCCATCCGAGCTCTAAATTTGAGGTAGGGATATCCTACTCCTCTCTATGGATTTTGTCTTTAAATTTTAGTATTTTGAGATGTTGGGGTTGGTTTGGTAATTTTGTGAAAGTTTGGAGCTTTTGTGTAATTTTACAAAAGTTAGGGTTTTATTTATAATAAACCTAGATGCATGTTTGGCATAGAGAAATGGAATAAATTTTAAATCATTGATGAAAATGGGGCCCTAAGGGTTGTAATGTTAATTATGGAAAATGACCTAATTACATTGTTTGATTAATTGGGATAATTAATTGTGAGAAATGAGAAACAGAAATGGGATTGTCGAGATCGGGAATGTATGGGGTTAAAAGGGTGTAGTTGAATTAATTATCACTCACCGAACTGAAATGTTGATTGAATATCCATTTTGTGCATTTATTTTCTGTTTAGAAATAACTGCTTTGGGCTATCGGTGGAGGATAGTCGTGATTGTTGTAGACAATGCATGATGATTAGGCAAACTGAAACTAATCGATTGAATGTGTCATAGAGTTTGACGGTGGATTGAATGCATTAATTTTATGTATTGGTTGATTGTATATAGAACCAATGTGTTTGTATACGTTATGTGTAGAGGAGGAGATGGGGGATGTACTCCGCGGTTTAGGGAAAGATGGGGGATGTACCTCTAAACCGGATAGACTTGGGAGGAGATGGGGGATGAACTCTGTAGATACAGCTCATATGCTTGTCTAGAGAAGTGAAGATAGAGCTAATATGCTTATCTTTGAGAAGTGTAGATACAACTCATATGCTTGTCTAGAGAAGTGAAGATAGGGCCATTGTGCTTATCTTTGTGAAATGTGGATGTAGCTTATATGCTTATCTGTGAATGTGGGATATAGTTTTTATACATATCTGTTGAAATGATAATGGAGCTAATATGCTTATCTGTTGAGAAAGGGAAAATGAAAAGTAACTTGGACTCATAAGTCGAATGACATAAAGTGTGATTTATGTGGATGTATCAGTGTTGGCCATCTATCAATTGCTAATCTTTTAGTCATTGTTCATGGTTGGTTTAGTGTATTTCTACTGGGCTGTGGCTCACCCTATATGGGAATATCATTTTCAGGTACAGGTAGCATGCCACCTCCAAGGACATAGCTTGGGAGGCTAGAGGCGGACATACTTTTGTCATTTTTATTTTTGATGTATTACATGTATATTCAAGCCAAGGGCTTAATGTGTAAATGAGTTAGCACTCTTTTGTTGTAACCAAGTGTTAACTTGGAAAGCTGTAAGCCCGTAGGGCATTTGCTTTTGTTGTTAACATGTAATACTTTTGTAAGAAACTACTCTGATGAATAGAAGAATGTTTATCTTTATTACCAATGCATATCTCTATTGATGGGTTAATGTTATTTTTTTGAGGGCATTACAACTTGGTATCAGAGCGTACCGGGTTCGAATACTTTGGGTACGTGGGAAGTGATTAGGATCACAATGGGTTTGTCTCGCTTGATAGAGACTTAGATGTAGTGTCATATGCTCTGTGCTTGATTGATAACATGTTTATGTGTTTATTTGGGTATGGGATTTAATTTCTAGGATGTTGATTGGATCTTTGGGTTTCTAGGAGTCTTGTTGGAAAAGCACTTGATCAATGCTGTTTCTAACCGGAACTCTAGTAACACCTCGGGACTATCATTATCCGGAAATGAAATTCGTAAGTGCTTATGTGTTTATGTGCTTACGTGGAGTGAATTACAGTTGTCCATGCATTAGGACGCGAGTGTTATAGCTTCGGCACATTTGTGAATGTGCTAATAGTCTTGGTTACCTTTATTAGGATGTCAGGACGAGGAAGAGGTACTAGGCGTGGTAGACTTGCGAGGCAGGAGGTACCTGTACCGGATGACGTTCCGGCAGTTCAGGAGGGAGTTGGTCAGGCCAATGTGGCCGAGCTAGCGGGTCAGCAGGCTATGAGTGCCTTGGCACGAGAGATAGCAGGAGCTTTGGGTATTCTCAGGGCAGGGAATCAGGCAGCTGAGGCAGGGCCTTCTTTCTTGAAGATGGAGTTTTTCCGGCCCAATCCAGATGAGTTTATCGGGGATCCGAAGGAGCCATTGAAGGCTGATGAGTGGCTAGAGCAAATGAGTAAGACGTTCGAGATGCTTGGCATCGAGGACGGAGCACTGAAAGTGACCTTGGCATCCTTCCAACTGAAGGGAGCCCAATGCCATCACCAGAAACTCATAGTGGCTATACGCGTACGGAATGCCGTCTTCGGAATATCCTCTTCCCTGACCCTCAGCTTGGTGGTAACCCGATCTCAAGTCTATCTTAGAGAAACAACGGGAACCCTTCAACTGGTCAAACAGATCATCTATACGGGGCATAGGGTACTTATTCTTAACCGTTAGTCCGATTCAACTTCCGGTAGTCAATACACAACCTCAGGCACCATCTTTCTTTTTAGCAAAGAGGGTCGGTGCTCCCCATGGCGAAACACTAGGGCGAATAAAGCCCTTATCTAACAAACTCCTGAAGCTTAACTTTCAACTCAACCACTCTGCTGAGCAAAACGATAAGGTGCCATAGAAATTGGCGCTGTGCCGGGCACTAAATCAATGGAGAACTCGATCTCCCGATGAGGTGGCAAACTAACAAGATCCTCGGAAAGACGTCCGAGTACTCACAAACTACCTCGGCAACACAACCTGGGCTCATCACACTCACCACTCTCAAAGCTAGCAAGTAAATACTAAACTCACTCCGCCCTCGCGGATCATACCCCGGTGGCAAAACACTACCAACCCGGTCTCCCAAGAAATGGAAACACTCCCCGCTCAAGGTACAAACTGTGACCCTCTGGCCGTAGCAATCAATAACAGCCCGGTACGATGATAACCAGTCCATACCCAAAATAACATCAAAACCCTTCATGGGCATGACAACAAATGGAAAAAGGAAGCCTATGGTCGGCGACCTCTATAATCACCAACCTCTGACACCCTGTTTCAGTATCAACTCACCTCCAAGAGTGACACTACACAAATAGGAGATGCTAACTGTGCTAACTCCAATTCCAAAACAGATGCAAATGCAGCAGATACAAAAGAATGAGATGCACCCGTGTCTATCAACATACTAGCAACCGAGTTGCAAAACAGAAAAGTACCTCTCACTACTGATGGAGCCGATACTAGATCCTGCGCGGTAACAGCATTACACGCGCCCTGTAGGCCCCTGATCCACCTGCTCACCCCTCGGAGCAAAAGACTGCTGCACAGACTGGGATGACGAAGCTCCCGGATTGGCCCTCGAGGCCTGCACAGACTAAGCTGGATGATAAATCTTGCGTCTGCCTAGAACCAGACGCTCCCGAAGTGGCACTCAACTGCGGGCAAAAACCTCTTTAGGTGCGCCTGGCTGACCACACTGATAACAGACAAGGGCTGCCCCCTGTCCAAACTCTGACTCTGTGGTCTAGCTGAAGAAGAAGCAGCTCTCTGACCCCCACCCTTCTGCGGGCAAACCGAAACTTTGTGACCCAGCTGGCCACACTTGTAAACAGCAAACTCCCTTGATTGCCTCTCCCGGAGCCTGCACTCGGCACGGGGAAGGTCGATTTAGCAACACCACCCTCGACTGCTGAGGGTTAGAACCCCTCTGCCTCCTGCCATCACCCTGGCCATCTTGGCTCCTCTTGGAGCCTCTCTGCCCCTCATCCTCCTCTTGCATCAAGAGCTCCATATGAGCTGCAAACATCCACTAGGTGTCTATACTCTTGGATGTAAGACCCACCAACCCTCAACTTGAGACCCCGCCCTCAACTTCCGCTCAAACTCATAGCAACGGCGTTCTTCAGACGCCACTAACTCAGGTGCAAACCTGGACAAACTAGTGAAAGTGGCCTCAAACTCCGCCCCGGACATGCCCTGCTGATTAAGCCGGCTAAATTGAATCCCTCAGCTTCTCCTAGCTGCTGCAGATAAAAACCTCTCCTGGAAAAGCATTTACAAATGCCTCCCATGTACCACCAACACGAGCCTTCTCGTACTTCCACCATTGACCCGCAT
>NW_021025295.1:1621258-1637217 GCF_004153795.1 Camellia sinensis
TTTTTTTTTATTATATTATATTAAAGTTTAATATTTTGATAACAATCATATGGGTTGGACTTTTCAAGAAATTTTTTTGATGTTTGTTCTTAATGCATTAAAGTGTTATTATGAGGGATAATAATCAGATGAAAGTTTGGGGCTTTTGTGTAATTTTACAAAAGTTGGGGTTTTATTTATAATAAACTTAGATGCATGTTTGGCATAAAGAAATGGAATAAATGTTAAATCATTGATGAAAATGGGGCCCTAAGGGTTGTAATGTTAATTATGACCTAATTACATTGTTTGATTAATTGGGATAATTAATTGTGAGAAATGAGAAACAGAAATGGAATTGTCGAGATCGGGAATGTATGGGGTTAAAAGGGTGTAGTTGAATTAATTATCACTCACCGAACTAAAATGTTGATTGAATATCCATTTTGTAAATTTATTTTCTGTTTAGAAATAACTGCTTTGGGCTATCGGTGGAGAATAGTCGTGATTGTTGTAGACAATGCATGATGATTAGGCAAACGGAAACTAATCAATGGAATGTGTCATGGAACTTGACGGTTGATAGAATAAAAAAAAGGAAAAGGAAAGAGAAGATTGATGAGATAAGGGAAAAAGTAAGAGGTGTTGAGAATGTGGATATAGCTTATTTGCTTATCTGAGAATGTGGATATTGTTGTTATACATATCTGTTGTAGAATGTGGATTAGCTTATATGCTTATCTGAATGTGGGTTATAGTTTTTATACATGTCTAGAGAAGTGAAGATAGAGCTAATATGCTTATCTTTGAGAAGTGTAGATACAGCTCATATGCTTGTCTAGAGAAGTGAAGATAGGGCCATTATGCTTATCTTTGTGAAATGTGGATGTAGCTTATATGCTTATCTATGAATGTGGGATATAGTTTTTATACATATCTGTTGAAATGATAATGGAGCTAATATGCTTATCTGTTGAGAAAGGGAAAATGAAAAGTAACTTGGACTCATAAGTCGAATGACATAAAGTGTGATTTATGTGGATGTATCAGTGTTGGCCATCTATCAATTGCTAATCTTTTAGTCATTGTTCATGGTTGGTTTAGTGTATTTCTACTGGGCTGTGGCTCACCCTATATGGGAATATCATTTTCAGGTACAGGTAGCATGCCACCTCCAAGGACGTAGCTTGGGAGGCTAGAGGCAGGCGGAATTTTTTCATTTTATCTCTTTGATGTATTACATGTATATTCAAGCCAAGGGCTTAACGTGTAAATGAGTTAGCACTCTTTTGTTGTAACCAAGTGTTAACTTGGAAAGCTGTAAGCCCGTAGGGCATTTGCTTTTGTTGTTAACATGTAATACTTTTGTAAGGGACTACTCTGATGAATAGAAGAATGTTTATCTTTATTACCAATGCATGTCTGTGTTGATGGGCTTTAATGTTGTTATTTTGAGGGCGTTACAACTTGGTATCAGAGCGTACCGGGTTCGAATACTTTGGGTACGTGGGAAGTGATTAGGATCACAATGGGTTTGTCTCGCTTGATAGAGACTTAGATGTAGTGTCATAATGTGCTTAATTGATAACATGCTTATGTGACTATGTGGGTATGGGATTTAATTTCTAGGATGTTGATTGGATCCTTGGGTTTCTGTGAGTCTTGTTGGAAAGGCACTTGATCAATGCTGTTTCTAACCGGAACTCTAGTAACGCCTCGGGACTATCATTATCCGGAAATGAAATTCGTAAGTGCTTATGTGTTTATGTGCTTACGTGGACTGAATTACAGTTGTCCACGCATTAGGACGCGAGTGTTATAGCTTCGGCACATTTGTGAATGTGCTAATAGTCTTGGTAACCTTTATTAGGATGTCAGGACGAGGGCGTGGTAGGCGTGGCAGGCTTGGTAGACAGGAAGTACCTTTACCGGGTGATATCCCGGCAGTGCAGGAGGGAGTTGGTCAGCCCAATGTGGCCGAGCCAGCGGGTCAGCAAGCTATGAGTGCCTTGGCCCGAGAGATAACAGGAGCTTTGGGTATTCTCAGAGTAGGAAATCAGGCTGCTGAGGCTGGGCCTTCTTTCTTGAAGAGGGAGTTCTTCCGGTCTAATCCGGATGAGTTTGTTGGAGATCCGAACGAACCACTAAAGGCTGACGAGTGGTTAGAACAAATGAGTAAGACGTTCGAGATGCTTGGCATCGAGGACGGAGCATTGAAAGTGACCTTGGCATCCTTCCAACTGAAGGGAGATGCGGGTCATTTTACTGCTGTATCAACCACATATAAAAATACTTCCATAAATCAATAAGCACACATATTAGCGGTGCTAATGAAGTCCATCCCCTATCTCCTTCCAAACAATATCCGGTTTAGGAGTCCAGGCTGTGGCTCACTTCTTATGGGAATATCATTTTCAGGTACAGGTAGCATGCCACCTCCAAGGACATAGCTTGGGAGGCTAGAGGTAGGCAGACTTTTGTTGTTTTATTTCTTGATGTATTACATGTATATTCAAGCCAAGGGCTTAATGTGTAAATGAGTTAGCACTCTTTTGTTGTAACCAAGTGTTAACTTGGAAAGCTGTAAGCCCGTAGGGCATTTGCTTTTGTTGTTAACATGTAATACTTTTGTAAGAAACTACTCTGATGAATAGAAGAATGTTTATCTTTATTACCAATGCATATCTCTATTGATGGGTTAATGTTATTTTTTTGAGGGCGTTACAGAGAAGTTAAAAAGACTTGGAAGAACTTAATAAGTATTAAGTTTTTTTTTCAAAAAAAATCAAAAAAATTAAGAAATTAAGGTTCAGATATTGAACTCCCACAAAACTTATGAGTTAGAGATAAATATAAATAACTAGATAGATATAGATATAGCTATAGCTATTTATATTTGTTTTAAATTTTTTTTAATACACAAATTATTTGTTTTGAAAAAGGTACTGCAGTAATTATAAGAGAAGTTAAAAAGTCTTGTGGGTTGAAAGAAGTTAATAAATGTTGAGGTTAATTTTTTAAAAAAAAACAAAAAATTATAAAATTAGGATTGGCATATTGGCGCTCCCACAGACCTTGGGGGTTAGAAACTCCCTTTTGCTTAATATATAGTATAGATATAGACTAGCATATCATCCGTGCTATGTACGGATTGTGTTTACAATTATCTATATATGTGAATTGTGTTTACAATTATCTATATATGTGAATTGTGATTTTTAAATTTTTTTTAAAATGTCTTCTTTTTTTCCTTTTTTATATTATATTAAATTTAATATTTTGATAATAATCATAAATGTGAATTGTGATTTTTAATTTTTTTTTAAATGCCTTCTTTTTTTTTCTTTTTTATATTATATTAAAGTTTAATATTTTGATAATAATCATATGCGTTAGACTTTTTAAGAAATTTTTTTAACGCTTGTTCTTAATGCATTAAAGTGTTATTATGAGGGATAATAATCAGATGTGTTAGGACTTTTCAATGAATTCATATATGTTGGATTTCAAAGAATTTTTTTTATGTTTGCTCTTAATGCATTAAAGTGTTATTATGAGGGTAAGACTTGAGAGTTGGGAGAAGTTAATAAATGCTAAGTTTTTTTTTTAAATCAAAAAATCAGGAAATTTAGATTGAGAGATTGGAGACAAGGCTCAGGGTTAAAAACCCCATTTTGCTTAATATATAGTATAGATATAGATATGTATAGATACTAGCCTATCATTCGTGCTATGCACAGGATAATTATAGATATTTATATTTGTTTTAATTTTTTTTAATATATAAATTATGTTTTTTAAGATTTTTTATAAAAATAATTTAACAATCTTATCACTAACCATAGTGTATAAGAGAAATTAAAAATGCTACTGCAGTAATTATGCACTGGCTATATCTATAATTATTTGTATGGGGAGATTTTAAATGTTGATCAGGGATTTTGACCAAATCAATCAATGCAGGTATGTGGAAAGACATGTGGATTGAAAAAAGTTAATAAATTATGATCAGGGATTTTGACAAAATCAATAAATGCTGAGTTTTTTTTTTCATAAAAAATTTAAAAAATTCAAATTGGGATATTGAAGCTCCCACAGGCTTGGGGGTTAAAAACTCCATTTTGCTTAATATATAGTATAGATAGATATAGATAGATAGATGATGAGATTATTGTGCGTGTAATTTAATTAAAATTAATTTACAAAATAAAAATGAAAATAATGTGTACTTGAAGAAGTGTCCAATATAGATATAGATATAGATATAGATAGATATAGATAGATATTATATTAAAGTCATATGTGTTGGAATTTTCAAAGAAATTTTTTTATGTCGGTCTTTAATACATTAAAGTTTAATTATGAGAAGGTTTTCACCAAATCTCCCAAAAGGCATAGGAGTTGGGAAAAATTAATAAATGCTGAGATTTTATTTTTTTTTAAAATAAAAAACTTAGAAAATTAGGATTGGGATATTGGAGCTCCTACAAGACTTGTGGGTCGAAAACCCCCTTTTCAAGGAATTTTGTTTATGTCGGTCTTTAATACATTATAGTTTAATTATGAGTAGGTTTTGACCAAATCTCCCAAAACGCATAGGAGTTGGGAAAAATTAATAAATGCTGAGATTTTTTTTTAAATAAAAAACTTAGAAAATTAGGATTGGGATATTGGAGCTCTTACAAGACTTGTGGGTCGAAAACCCCCTTTTCCTTATATAATACTAGCATATCGCCCGTGCTATGCACGAATGTGTTTACAATTATCTATATATGTGAATTGTGATTTTTAAACGTTTTTTTTTTTTAAATGTCTTCTTTTTTTACTTTTTTATATTATATTAAAGTTTAACATTTTTACAATAATCATATATGTTGGACTTTTTAAGGAATTAAATGTCTTTTATTATTATTATATTATATTAAAGTTTAATATTTTGATAATAATCATATTTATTGGACTTTTCAAGAAATTTTTTTATGCTTGTTCTTAATGCATTAAAATGTTATTATGAGGGATAATAATCATATGTGTTGGGACTTTTCAAGGAATTCATATGTATTGGATTTCAAAGAATTTTTTTTTATGGTTGTTCTTAATGCATTAAAGTGTTATTATGATGGTAAGACTTGGGAGTTGAGAGAAAGATTTTTTTTTTTTTTTAAATCAAAAAACCAGGAAATTTAGATTAGGAGATTGGAGCTCCCACAAGGCTTGGAGTTAAAAACCCCCTTTTGCTTAATATATAGTATAGACTAGCCTATCACCCGTGCGATGCACGGGATAATTATAGATATTTATATTTGTTTCAATTTTTTTTAATATATAAATTATGTTTTTTAAGATTTTTTATAAAAATAATTTAACAATCTTATCACTAACCATAGTGTATGAGAGAAATTAAAAATGCTACTGCAGTAATTATGCACTGGCTATATCTATAATATCTATAATATATATTAGCAAAAGGAGTAGTTGCCTTGGAGCTCCAATCTCTTAATATAAATTTTCTTGATTTGATTTAAAAAATAATAATCTTAAGCATTATTAACTTTCTCCCAACTCCAAGTCTTACCCTTATAAATAACACTTTAATGCATTAAGAATAAGCATTAAAAAAATTCTTTGAAATCTCCAACCACATATGGAATTCCTTTGAAAAGTCCCAACACATATTGATTATTATCCCTCATAATAACACTTTTAATGCATTCAAGAACCAAGATAAAAAATTTCTTTTGAAAGTCCAAACACAATGATTTTATCAAAATATTTAACTTTTAATATAATATAATAAAAAAAAAAGACATTTAATTCCTTAAAAGTCAATTACCATTATGATTAGTTATCAAACATTAAACTTAATATAATATAAAAAGGGAAAAAAAAAAAAGAAGACATCTAAAAAAAAAAAATTAAAAATCACAATTCACAGCTTCAATCTTGCCAATCTAATTTCTCGATTTTAAAAAAAAAAATTTTAGCACTTTATTATTGTCTCCCAACTCCTAAGTCTTGCCCTCATAATAAACACTTTAATGCATTAAGAACAGTATTAAAAATTTTCTTTTTGAAAAGTCCCAAACAAAATGATTATTATCTCTTCATAATAAACACTTTAATTATTAAAATTCTTGACATCCAACACATATAATTTCTTGAAAAGTCCCAACACATATGAATAACACTTTAATGAATTAAGAACAAGAATAAAAATTCTTTGAAAAGCCAACACATATGATTATTATCAAAAATATTAAACCTTTAATATAAATAATAAAAAAAAGGACATTTATTCCTTAAAAAGTCCAACACATATGATTATTATCAAATATTAAAATTTAATATAATTATTAAAAGGGAAAAAAAAAAAGAGAAGACATTTAAAAAAGAAAAACATTTTAAAAATTCCAATCCACAGCTCCAATCCAATCTACAATTTTCCTGATTTAAAAAAAAAAGAAGAAAATCTTCAGCATTTATAACTTCTCCCAACTCCTAGTCTGACCCTGCTGATAATAACACTTCAATGCATTTAAGAACAAGCATAAAAAAAATTCTTTTGAAGAAGTCCCAACACATGATTATTATTCCCCATAATAACCTTTAATGCATTAAGAACAGCATAAAAAAATTCTTTTTGGCATTCTTTGAAAAGTTACCCAAACACCTATCGATTTTTATCCCTTCATAATAACGCTTTAATTGCATTAGAACAGCATAAAAAAAATTCTCTGAAAACTCTAACACATATGATTATTATCAAAATATTAAAACTTTAATATAACATAATAAAAAAAAAGACATTTTAATTCCTTGAAAAAATCCAACTCATTATGATTATTAATCAAAATTTAACTTAATATAATATAAAAAAATAAAAAGAAGACAATTTAAAAAAATATTAATATAAAAATCACAATTCACATATATTAGAAGATAATTGTAACACACCATCCGTGCATAGTTACGGGTGATATGCTATCTATCCTATACTATATATTAAGCAAAAGGAGGTTTTTAACCCCCAATTGCTTGTGGGAGTTCCAATATGCTAATCCTAATTTCTAATTTTATTGTTTTTTAAAAAAAAAAAATTCACCTAGCATTTATTAACTTCTCTGAACCCACAAGACTTTTGACTTCTCACATAATTGCTGCAGTTACCTTTTCCAAAACAAATAATTTGTCTATATTAAAATAATTTTAAAACAAAAATAAATACTCTATATCTATATCTATCTATTTATTTATATCTATCTCCTAACCTACAAGTTGTGTAACGCCCTTCAAAATAACATCATTCAATCCAACAATTAAGACATTCATTGAGTATACAAATTGATCACATTCTTTCTATTAATCAGGAGTTGTTCCTTACAAAGTTTACATGTTAACACAAAAAGCAAATGCCCATACGTGCTACAGCTTTCCAAGTTACACTTGGTTTTACAACAAAAGAGTACTACTATTTTACATTTTAAGCCCTTGGCATGAATTTACATTGTAATACATCAAAAAACACGACAAAAGGAGTCCGTCTAGCCTCCCAAGCTATGACCTTGGAGGTGGCATGCTACGTGTACGTGAGCTTGTGCTGTGGGATCTAGGTTCCCCTCCTGAAATGATATTTCCTATAGGGTGAGCCACAGTCCAGTAGAAAATACACTTAAACCAAATCATGAACAATGACTAAAGATTAGCAGTTGATAGATGGCAACACGAGATACACATATCCTTTTATCACATATTGACATTTTATATAACCAAGGTTTCATTATCTTTTCAACGATATCACTTTTATTGCTTATCAATTTCATTCAACCAGCTCAGAATGAACACACTATTAGAAGATCTGGTCAATATCACATTTTCATATAGAAAGCATATAGCTACATCACACACTTCACAAAGATAAGCACAAGCTCATATCTTCACTTTCTTGACAAGATATGCATATAGAGCTATATCTACACTTCCAATAGACAAGCATATGAGCTCTTCCATCTATAGAAAGCATATAAAGCTATTTACGGAGTCTCATCCCTATACTCCTTCCCAACACATCCGTGTTTAGAGGTCACATCCCCAGTCTTCCCCTAAAACCGCGGGTACATCCCCCATCTCCTCCTCTATACACAATGCATATAAACACAAAGGTTCTATACACAATCAATCAATACATAATTTTAATGTATTCAACCCACCGTCATACTCTATGACACATTCAATCGATTAGTTTTAGTTTGCCTAATCATCATGCATTGTCTACAACAATCACGACTATCCTCCACCGATAGCCCAAAGCAGTTATTTCTAAACAGAAAATAAATGCACAAATGGATACTCAATCAACATTTCAATTCGGTGAGTGATAATTAATTCAACTACACCCTTTAACCCCATGCATTTCCAATCTCAATATTTCCATTTCATTTCCTCATTTCTCACAATTAATTATCCCAATTAATCAAACAACGTAATTAGGTCATTTTCCATTAATTACCATTTCAACCCTTAGGTCCCATTTTCATCAATGATTCAACATTTATTCCCTTTCTCTATGCCAAACATGCGTCTAGGTTTATTATAAATAAAACCCCAACTTTTGTAAAATTACACAAAAGCCCCAAACTCTCAAAAAATTACCAAACCAACCCCAACATCTCCAAATACTAAAATTTAAAGACAAAACTCATAAAAAGGAGTAGGATATCCCTACCTCAAATTCGGAGCCCCAAAGGAGAAGATGACAAAACCCAACGTGCTCCAAAACCCGAGATTTTCAAATTAAAAAGACGCCCTCGACGATCAACACCACTTTTACAAAGGCCGAAGAGAAGGAGGGTACTGTAACTAGATCAAACCCTAGAGAGAAGGGAGTATCTAGAGAGAGAGACTCTCATAAAGGGTTTTAGAAAAGTAGGAGAGAGAAAAAAAAGCAAAAAGTGATTTGAAATCACCCAGCGGATAACTCATATACGTATGACCCGCTCGAGCGGAGAACACAACGCTTGAACGGCAAGAACAAAATCTAGACACGCTCGAGCGCAATAAGGCCCGCTCGAGCGCCAAGACACAAGAATAAAGCACATCCGCTCGAGCGCAAGAAGACCCGCTCGAGCGTAGATTTCCCCCTCCCAGAACTTATACTCTGGAAGTACTACCCGCTCGAGCGCCAAACGACCCGCTCGGGCGTAAACAAACCCGCTCGAGCGCAGAAATCACATCTGCAGAAGTTTTGCAGGAACACGAAAATACTGGAAGTGTGCAATCTCCGCTCGAGCGTAAGAGGACCCGCTCGAGCGGACCGCCCAAAAACTCAACAACAAGGAATTTGAAACCAAGGCCTAACCAACCTGTAACAAACCTTCCCAACGCATCCTATAACTCAAATACAAAGTAGAAAGGATGTAAACACGATAATAACCAACTACCAACATCCACGGACACATGTCCGGATCACTGTACAACAAGGGTAAACCCGGGATCGCTATAACCTCCCCCCCTTAAAGAATTTCGTCCCCGAAATTAAGCATAAGTTTCGAAAACAGGTTTTTCTCCATTTTTAACAATGTTACATTTTTAACATTCAAAAACTCGACCCTTTACCGGTCATCCCATCTCTTATCAAGAGGCATTTCACAATATGTAAACAACATATGTACTTTCAACATGCATCAACATTACGCATTTCCTTTCCAATTTCAACAATATATTTCAACACATATAATGTTACATTCAACTTCCATATGAGGCAAGTTCCAAAACATACTTCCAATAAACCAAAACATTTTCAATGTTTCACAACTTAAGACATATATAAAAGCTCTTAAGTTCAACAATAGTTCAAAATCTAAATATAAGATTACATGCAAGATTATACAACAGTAAACAAGTCCGGATATTTTTCGCGGACCTCTAACTCACGTTCCCAAGTGGCCTCCTCCACTCCATGATGTTTCCACAAGACTTTCACCAAAGGAATGGTCTTGCCACGCAGGACCTGATCCCGCCTATCCAAGACCCGAACTGGTCTCTCCTCATACGAGGCATCCTCATCTACCTCCAAGTCGGTCCAATCCAGCACATGTGATGGTTCCGGCTCATATTTCCGAAGCATACTCACATGAAACACGTCATGCACTCCGGACAGCTGCGGCGGCAGGGCTAAACGGTAAGCAACCTCGCCAATCCTCTCAAGGATCTCAAAAGGCCCAACAAACCGAGGGGATAACTTCCCACTCTTCCCAAACCTCATCAAACCCCGCCTAGGTGATATCTTCAGAAAGACATGATCACCTACCTCAAACGCCAAAGGCCTCCTCCTACGGTCAGCATAAGATTTCTGACGACTCTGGGCTGTAACAAGCCTCCTACGGATAAGCTCAACTTTCTCCGTCGTCTCCCTAACCAACTCCAGACCCAACAAAGGTGCATCACCCACCTTGGCCCAACAAACTGGAGACCTACACGGTCGCCATACAAGGTCTCAAACGGTGCCATACCGATGCTGGACTGAAAACCGTTGTTGTAGGCAAACTCTACCAATGGCAAGTGCCTCTCCCACATCCCACTGAAGTCCAGGACACAACCCCGAAGCATATCCTCGAGGATCTAAATAGTACGCTCGGACTGTCCGTCAGTCTGAGGGTGATAAGCCGTACTAAAGGTCAACTTAGTGCCCAAGGCACTCTGCAAACTTTGCCACAATCTAGCAGTAAAACGAGGATCTCTATCTGAGACGATCGTCACTGGGACCCCGTGCAACCTCACTATGTCCCGAATATACAAGTCGGCAAGATGATCTACCGAATCTCTCACGCGCATAGGAATGAAGTGCGCCGACTTAGTCAACCGGTCTACAACCACCCAAATAGCATCACTACCCCGCTGAGTCATCGGAAGACCTACAACGAAGTCCATAGTGACATGCTCCCACGTCCACTCGGCAATAGGCAAGGGTTGCAACAAACCCGCTGGCCTCTGATGCTCGGCCTTCACTTACTGGCAAGTAAGGCACTTCGATACGAAAACAGCCACATCTCTCTTCATACCCCACCACCAAAACTGGCGACCCAAATCCAGATACATCTTAGTACCTCCCGGATGCACCGCAAGGCGCGAATGCTCCGGTACAAACAAATGGTCTCGGTATCTCACACTCAGGTCGGGATACACCGTCAAACCCTTCTCAACTTTCCCACTGGAGATTTTCTCTCGGAAAGACTCTACCTCAAGGTCACCTCTCTGTGCCTCTAACACTCTAGTCACAAGGGTAGGCTGTGCAACAACAGAAAACAAGGCCGCAGCCTCAACAGATTCGCCCAGTAGCAAACCGAACTCGCCAAGTGCACCCAACATCTCCCATTCCCAGATGGCTAACATGGTGGCAGATGCACTTAGTCAGAAGAATATGGGGGACTTGGCAAATCTGTTAGTAGAAAGAAAGGAGTTGAGGATTGAACTGGATAAAATGAATATGGACCTAGTGGTTCGTGAACAGGAGGCCACACTAGCAGCATTAAGAGCTCAACCCACTTTGCTGGAAGAGATTAAATTACATCAATTGAAAGATGAGACTTTAAGGAAAATCTATGAAGAGTTAGAGACAAAACCAAAATCGGGATTCAGTTATGCAGATTCGGTATTAAAGTTTCAAGGTCGAATATGTGTTCCCAATGTGTCGGAGCTTAAACGGAAATTGCTAGGAGAAGCACATGCCTCGAGATTATCAATACACCCGGGAAGTACTAAAATGTACCGAGACTTAAAACAAAATTTTTGGTGGCCAAATATGAAAAGGGAGATCGCAGAATTTGTTTCTAAGTGTCTACAATGTCAACAAGTCAAAGCAGAACATCAAAGACCGGCAGGATTATTACAACCCCTTCCAATCCCGGAATGGAAATGGGAGCATTTGACCATGGACTTTGTTGTGGGATTGCCGAGGACTTCTCGAGGAATGAATTCGATTTGGGTCATTGTGGACCGATTAACCAAGTCTGCTCACTTCTTGCCTGTAAAGACTCATTATAATGCGGATAAGCTGGCAGTATTGTATATCAATGAAATTGTAAGGCTTCATGGGGTACCAGTGTCAATTGTGTCAGATAGGGACCCCAAATTTGTTTCACGATTTTGGCAGAGTTTACAGGAGGCTATGGGTACCGAACTTACGTTCAGCACTGCTTTTCACCCTCAAACTGACGGTCAATCCGAGAGAACCATACAAACTTTAGAAGATATGCTCCGACTGTGTGTATTGGACTTTCAAGAAAGCTGGGAAACCCATCTACCGTTGATAGAGTTCGCCTACAATAACAGTTACCATTCGAGCATTGAGATGGCACCTTATGAAGCTCTGTATGGGAGACCATGCCGTTCCCCTGTATGTTGGGCTGAAGTCGGGGATAGGGCATTGTTGGGTCCTGAAATTGTGCAATTAACAACTGAAAAGGTTAAAATTATCCGGGAGAGGTTAAAAACAGCACAAAGCAGGCAGAAGAGCTATGCAGATAACAGACGAAGGGATTTAGAGTTTGAAGTGGGTAGTTATGTGTTCGTGAAAGTTACCCCGTTAAAGGGACATCCGAGATTTGGGAAAAAGGGTAAATTAACGCCCCGGTATGTTGGCCCTTTCCAAATCCTAGAAAGAGTGGGATTGGTAGCTTACCGAGTGGCTCTTCCGCCGAGTATGAGTCAAATACATAATGTGTTCCATGTTTCCATGCTTAGAGGATACCTATCAGATCCGTCTCATGTCATAGACTATCACCAACTTGTGCTAGATGATAAGTTAAGCTATGAAGAAAGACCACTTCGAATTTTGGAGCGACAAGTAAAGCAATTGCGCAATCGGGAAATTCCAATGGTAAAGGTAGAGTGGCAAGAACACTATGGCACTGAAGCTACTTGGGAAAGAGAGGAGGATGTGCAGCAACAGTATCCACATCTGTTTTCGTTTTGAGGTAAAAGCAAGTTTGAGGGACCAAACTTTTTTTTTTAAGGGGGGGAGAGTGTAACAACCCGACCCTCGTATATGCTTGTGATATATGTCCGTCCTCTATTCTGTGCTGTTGAATGCCTAAACTGAAATTGTCCAAGGGAATAAGTTCAAGTAATTATGTTGTGATGCCTTATGAAATGGATTGTATCTATTAAGAAAGAACTGTATCTGTTATTACTAGACTGATAAAGTAGAAATTGAGGGCCTTAGCAGCTTAATAAATCGAAATTGAACATATATTTGGAATCAGCATAATTTTTAGGTAATATTAAGCACTTCTGTGAAAATTCAATTTTCGGTTGTGTAAACGATTGATTTTCGTCTTCTTCTCTCTTTTTGGAAATATATATGTGACCATGGTCATTTGATAAACCAAAAAGGAACTCATAACTCTAGACTTGAGAAGTGAAGGGTTAGAGAAGGAAGATCCTCAAGAGGGTTGAGATTTGGGCTTAAGGTATGTAAATGTTTATCTAATTTCCATCCACAACCCTTCTTGTCATAATTTATGTGAAGATGTCTCTATAATCTTGTTCCTAAGAGTTGGAATTGTAATGTTGTGAGTATGAGAAGTAAATGAATAAAATGACCTTACCTTGCATGTTTTGATTCAAATTGAAGTCCCTATGAGAGAGCTCACTCTATGTCTTCAATTACCTCGTTTGAATTCAAGTATGTGATATAATTTTATGTTATGAGCTAAGATATGAGAACAAGTAGGAATTTTGTGACTTGGAGTGAATTGGAGTTGTGGATTCATGCTTTGATTTTGTTTACTCAAATGAAAGATGTAATTTGATCCTTGTACACATGTAATTACATGCTTTGAGCTTATATATTGGTAATTTAAAGCTAGATTTTTGAGGCCTAAACATGTCCTTAAGAAGAAGAAAATTGTGCAAAATTTCGGACCTTTAGTGCAGAATCGCCGCACGTGCGGGGCCTAAGGCCGCACGTGCGGGAACCTCAGCCGCACGTGCGGGAGTCACTGCCGCACGTGCGGGAAAATGGCAAAAATTTTGGACTTCAGCACTGCAAAAAAAGCACGTGCGGGGCCTCAATGCCGCACGTGCGGGAGGTGTGCCGCACGTGCGGGAAATCCTAGCCGCACGTGCGGCTCAGGGCAGAAAAGTCGGGATGCTCCGTTTTGCGTGTTGGGTCCTCTAATGTGGTCAAAACCTGTAATTTATATTATTTGAATGTTCATTAATTGAATCAAAGTAAATGAATCGAAAATTGATTTAACAAGGATGAAAAGGGATTAATGTGATTTTTCATGTGTGTAGGAAACACCTCAAGAGGAAGTGCACCACCACAACACAGTGAGTAATAGTACTTCAATGTATCCCTACTCAATGTTTATTATTAATGATGTTGTGACCTTATAGAAAGTATTATCGTATGATATATTGACGTTATATCCTGACGTTACGAATTTCACTATTAAACTTGTGTTAGCATGAAATGATCGGCATGAAAGGATATACTTGCTATAAGTGATTTAATACGAAATTGTGAAAACATTGAAAGAGGTTGTGAAGTTGTACACATCTTATATGAAAGTTTGTGACTAATGGAATGTATCAGGGCAATTATGAATTTGTGAATCAATGTGGCTTAGTGCCACTTGTGAACCATTGTGGCTTAGTGCCATTTGTGAACCATTGTGGCTTAGTGCCATTTGTGAATTAATGTGGCTTCGAGCCATCTGTGAGCCAATGTGGCTAAGAGCCCTAATGTGAAACTACGTGACCAAGGGTCAATTGTGAATTGTGAACAAATGTGGCCAAGGGCCATTTGTGAATAATGAAATTATGTGGCCAAGGGCCGATGTGAGAAATATGAATGACACTATTAAACAGAGCCAAAGGTTATGTGATGAATTGTAAATTGTGAACCCAAGTGGTATCTTTCCGAATGTGTGAAGTCCTTAGACCAGGGGCCACATTGTGACAATTATAGACCGAATATGTTGTCCCAACAAGCCGTACAGAGACAGACTAATTGCATGGTTCAAGCAATAAATATGTTTACATGTATACTAGTACTATTATTCACTGAGCTTGGCTCACCCTTTGTTATGTCTGTTTCTGTAGGTAATCCACCAGGAGGACGATCTTAACTCGGCATCGTCATACTTTTGTCAGGCTAGGCACAGCCAAGCTTGGAGTCGGGACCCTACTTTTGTGGCATTGTTAGATGATGACTCATACTTTTGCTAAAGGCCTAAGTTGTTATGCACTTAGTGATTTTGTTATTTACCCCACCTCGGGGTTGGTTTTGTCTATGCCTGTAAATATCTAACTCTTAAATGCATTCTGGCTTTTGATATACTTGTTCTGTGAAATGTTTTTGATCCTGGCATAACTTAGTAGCTCAATGGATGCCTTATTTTCCAGTTATTATCAATTATGTTTTATAGCTTCCGGGCAGGCCCCTCTTTAGAACCAAGTTAAGTGTCATTTTCTGTTTAGGTCATACCCAAACTTTTAGGGGCAAGTTAGGGGCGTGGCACAGCTTGTATTGCCGAGGGTGGTTTGTGAGTATTCTGATGTTTTTCCCGAAGACCTTGTTAGTTTTCCACCTCACCGAGAGATAGAGTTTTCTATTGATTTAGTGCCCGGCACGGCGCCGATTTCTATGGCACCTTACCGTTTTGCTCCAGCAGAGTTGATTGAGTTGAAAGTTCAGCTCCAGGAATTGCTAGATAAGGGCTTTGTTCGCCCTAGTGTTTCACCGTGGGGAGCACCGGCACTCTTTGTTAAAAAGAAAGAAGGTGCCCTGAGATTGGTGTTTATGTGCTTATGTGGAGTGAATTACAGTTGTCCATGCATTAGGACGTGAGTGATTAGTTTCGGCACACCTATGAATGTGCTAACGTTCTGTGTTGCCTTTATTAGGATGTCAGGACGAGGAAGAGGTGCTAGGCGGGGTAGACCTGCGAGGCAGGAAGTACCGTTACAGGGGGAGA
>NW_021025295.1:1639517-1660567 GCF_004153795.1 Camellia sinensis
GAAACATCACGGAGTGGAGGAAGCCACTTGGGAACGTGAGTTGGAGGTTCGCGAGAAATATCCGGACTTGTTTATTGATGAGTAATCTTGTATTTAAATTTTGTAATGTTGTTGGACTTAGGAGCTTTATATATGTCTTAAGTTGTAAAACATTGGTAATGTTTTGGTTTAATGGAAGTATGTTGTAGAACTTACCTTGATATGGGAGTTGATTATGATATTGCATATGTTGGCTATATTGTAGAATTGGAGTTGTATCATGTATATTGATTATGATATGAACTGTGAACCATGTATGTTGAAAATGGTTGGAAATGGGAGAAAATTGCATGTTGATAATGCACTTGTAATATGGGTTGTGAAATGCCTCTTGAAAAGAGATGGAATTGACCGGTAATGGGTCGGAATGCTTAATTTTATGTCGTAATACTGTTGGACATGGAGAAAACCTATTTTTGAAACTGTGTTTAATTTCGGGGACGAAATTCTTTAAGGGGGGAAGTTATAGCGATCCCGGTTTCCCCTTTCCTCTAACTGTTGTACCCGGACTTAGGTTCCGTGGAGTTGGTTGTTGTATATGTCTTGTTTACATCCTTTACTCCTTGCATTCGAGTCTTGAGTTGTGTTGGGTGAGTTTGAAACAGGTTGGTTGGACTTGGAAACCAAGAGTAGTTGCCCAGATTTTGGCCTTCACGCTCGAGTGGGGATTTTGACGCTCGAGCGGGCCCTTCGTTGTTGTCTGTCCGCTCGAGCGGGGTTTTCGACGCTCGAGCGTAGTTTTCCATCTTCCAGTATCTCCTCTGCAGTGTTGTACGCTCGAGCGGGAGTTTTGACGCTTGAGCGGGATGTTGTGTGTGACGCTCGAGCGGGAGAGTTGACGCTCGAGCGGAGACCTAGTTTTGTAAAAGTTCTGGAAGTGTGTATCCGCCGCTCGAGCGGGATTGTTGACGCTCGAGCGGGAGTTTGTGAGTGACACTCGAGCAGGGCGTTGGACGCTCGAGCGGGGCGACTGGGTTAAAGCTCCGTGTTTTGACTTTTCAAATCACATTTTCCATTTCTCTTCTCTCTCTTACTTTTCCAAAAACCCCATTGTTGAGCTTCTCACTCTAGGACTCTACCTTCTCTCTAGGTATTGATCTAGTAGGAGTGATTTTCTCACCTTTGGCCTTTACGAAAGTTGTGTTGATCGTCGAAGGCTACTTTTTAATCTGAAAATTTCAAAATTTGAAGCATTTTGGTTTTGGTCTTCATCTCCATTGGAGCTCAAACTTTGAGGTAGGGATATCCTACTCCTCTTTATGAGCTTTGTCTTTAAATTTTAGTATTTTGAGATGTTGGGGTTGGTTTGGTAATTTTATGAAAGTTTGGGGCTTTTGTGTGAATTTACAAAAGTTGGGGTTTTAACTATATAAAAACCAAGATGCATGTTGGCATGGAAAACGTGAAATTAATGTTAAAACATTAATGAAAATGGAACCTAAGGGTTGTAATGTTAATTATGGGAAATACCCTAATTACATTGATTGATTAATTTGTATAATTAATTGTTGGAAATGAGGGATTGAATTAAGAATGTGGAAATTGGAAAGGGAAGGGGTTAAAGGGTGTAGTTGGATTATTGATCACTCACCTAGTTAAAATGTTGATTATATATCCATTGTTGCATTTATTTTCTGTATAGAAATAACTGCTTTGGGCTATCGGTGGAGGATAGTCGTGATTGTTGTAGACAATGCATGATGATTAGGCAAACGGAAACCACTGAGAACCCCACCATTTTAATATATGAGACCAAACCCTCTAGCTCAGAGAACAAAAAAGTAACACATGATTAGCAGATTCAATTTCATCCTTACAGAAGTAGCAAGATATGCTAGCAATGGCTTTAAGAACTTCAATTCTTTATCATAAACAATGATGTTTTGATCCTATCCCTCCAAGCCATTGGTGCCAATTTGGTAAATGTGATGGAAGAAGATAAAACATAAAATAATTAGAATTGTTTCAAGGTACGTTGTAACGTTATTTTCCCTAAGACGATATTCGCCCTCACTAATTATGTCAAATATGGTGTGCATCAAGTTATCTACGAATCAGCCGGTGTGTGATATAGCTAGTATGCTTATCTATTATGAAATGGGAAGGTGTTTAATATGAGTTACTGTCTCATATGAGTTGTTTGGCCAGGTTCTGAGCCATAGTTAAAAATAATGAGAATTGAAAGGAAACTGGAAAATGAATTGTAACATGGACTTGTATGTCATGAAACTGTAAAGTGTGATAAGAGAAAGTATCAGTGTTGGCCATCTATCAACTGCTAATCTTTTAGTCATTGTTCATATTTGGTTTAATGTATTTCTACAGGGCTGTGGCTCACCCTATAGGGGAATATCATTTTCAGGTACAGGTAGCATGCCACCTCCAAGGACATAAGCTTTGGGAGGCTAGAGGCGGACACACTTTTGTTGTTTTATTCCTTTTTGATGTATTACATGTAAATTCAAGCCAAGGGCTTAATGTGTACATGAGTTAGTACTCTTTTATTGTAACCAAGTGTTAACTTGGAAAGCTGTAAGCCCTTAGGGCATTTACTTTTGTCGTTAACATGTAATACTTTTTGTAATGAAACTCCGATGAATAGAAGAATGTGGAACTTTGATATATCAATGCATGTCTATATTGATGGGTTAATGTTATTTTTTTGAGGGCGTTACAGAAAATGGGGTTTTTAATCCCAAGTCCTGTGGGAGCTTCAATATCCCAATCTGAATTTTCTAAATTTTTTATTAAAAAAAAAAAACTCAGCATTTACTGATTTGGTCAAAATCTCCTGATCAGCATTTATTAACTTTTTTCAATCCACATGCCTGCATTTATTGATTTGGTCAAAATCTCTGATCAACATTTAAAATTTCCTCATATAAATAATTATAGATACAATCTGTGTATAGTTACTGCAGTACCCTTTTCAACTTTTCTCATATATTATGGTTAGTGATAAGATTGTTAAATTATTTTTATAAAAAATCTTAAAAAACTTAATTTATATATTAAAAAAAATTTAAAACAAATATAAATATCTATAATTATCCCGTGCATAGCACGGGTGATAGGCTAGTACTATATATTAAGCAAAAAGGGATTTTTAACCCCAAGCCTTGTGGGAGCTCCAATCTCCCAATCTAAATTTCCTGATTTTTTTATTTAAAAAAAAAATCTTAGAATTTATTAACTTTCCCCAACTCTCAAGTCTTACCATCATAATAACACTTTAATGTATTAAGAACAAACATGAAAAAAATTCTTTGAAATTCAACACACATGAATTCCTTGAAAAGTCCCAAAATATATGATTATTATCCCTCATAATAACACTTTAATGCATTAAGAACAAGCATAAAAAAAAATTCTTGAAAAGTCTAACACATGTGATTATTATCAAAATATTAAACTTTAATATAATATAATAAAAAAAAAAGACATTTAGTTCTTTGAAAAGTCTAACACATATGATTATTATCAAAATATTAAATTTTAGTATAATATAATAAAAAAAAGACATTTAATTCCTTGAAAAGTCCAGCACATATGATTATTATCAAAATATCAAATTTAATATAATGTAAAAAAGGAAAAAAAGAAGACATTTAAAAAAAAAAGAAAAAGAAAATATTTAAAAATCACAATTCAAATATATAGATAATTGTAAATACAATCCGTGCATAGCACGGGTGATATGCAAGTATCTATACTATATATTAAGCAAAAAGGGGTTTTTAACCCCAAGTCTTGTGGGAGCTCCAATCTCCCAATCTAAATTTCCTGATTTTTTGAATTAAAAAAAAAAAAAAACCTTAGCATTTATTAACTTTTCCCAACCCCCAATTCTTACCCTCATAATAATACTTTATCCATTAAGAACAAGCATAAAAATAATTCTTTGAAATCCAACAAATATGAATTTCTTGAAAAGTCACAACACATGATTATTATCCCTCATAATAACACTTTAATGTATTAAGAACAAGTATAAAAAAAATTTCTTCAAAAGTCCAACACATATGTTATTATCAAAATATTAAACTCTAATATAATATAATAAAAAAAAGACATTTAATTCCTTGAAAAGTCTAACACATATGATTATTATCAAATATTAAACATTAATATAATATAAAAAAGGAAAAAAAAAAGACATTTAAAAATCGCAAAGCATAAAAAAAATTTCTTCAAAATTCCAACACACATGATTATTATCAAAATATTAAACTTTAATATAATATAATATAATATAATAATAAAAAAAGACATTTAATTCGTTAAAAAGACTAACACATATGGTCTTTATTAAAATATTAAACTTCAATATAATATAAAAAAGGAAAAAAATAAGACATTAAAAAACAAAAGACATTTAAAAATTGTAATTCACATATATAGATAATTGTAAACAGAATCCGTGCATAGCACGGGTGATATGCTAGTATCTATCTATACTATATATTAAGCAAAAGGGGATTTTTAACCCCAAGCCTTGTGGGAGCTCCAATCTCCCAATCTAAATTTCCTGATTTTTTGATTTAAAAAAAAAAAAAAAAAACCTTAGCATTTGTTAACTTCTCCCAACCCCCAAGTCTTACCCTCATAATAACACTTTAATGCATTAAGAACAAGCATAAAAAAAAATTTTTTATTATCAAAATATTAAACTTTAATATAATATAATTAAAAAAAAAGACATTTAATTCCTTGAAAAGTCTAATACATATGATTATTATCAAAAGATTAAACTTTAATATAATATAAAAAAAGAAAAAAAGAATGCATTTAAAAAAAAAGACATTTAAAAAGTACAATTCACATATATTAAACTTTAATATAATATAAAAAAGGAAAAAAAGAAGGCATTTAAAAATTAAAAAAAAAACATTTAAAAATCGCAATTCACATATATAGATAATTGTAAACACAATCCGTGCATAGCATGGGTGATATGCTAGTTATCTATATATGTGAATTGTGATTTTTAAATGTCTTTTTTTTTTCCTTTTTTATATTATATTAAAGTTTATTATTTTGATAATAATCATATGTGTTAGACTTTTCAAAAAATTAAATGTCTTTTTTTTTACTTATTATATTATATTAAAGTTTAATATTTTGATAATAATCATATGTTTTAGACTTTTCAAGAAATTTTTTTTGTGCTTGTTCTTAATGCATTAAAGTGTAATTATGAGAGATAATAATCATATGTGTTGGGACTTTTTAAGGAATTCATATGTGTTGGGTTTCAAAGAATTTTTTTATACTTGTTCTTAATGCATTTAAGTGTTATTATGAGGGTAAAACTTGAGGGTTGGGAGAAGTTAATAAATGCTAAGATTTTTTTGTTTTTTTAAATCAAAAAATCAAGAAATTTTGATTGGGAGATTAGAGCTCCCACAAGGCTTGGGGTTAAAAACCCCCTTGTGCTTAATATATAACTAGCCTATCACTCGTGCTATGCACGAGATAATTATTAATATATAAATTATGTTTTTTAAGATTTTTTATAAAAATAATTTAACAATCTTATCACTAACCATAGTGTACAGGAGAAATTAAAAAGACTACTGCAGTAACTATGCACGGATTGCATCTATAATTATTTGTATAAGGGGATTTTAAATACTAATCAGGGATTTTGACCAAATCAATAAATGCAGGCATATGGATTGGAAAAAGTTAATAAATACTGATTAGGGGATTTTAACCAAATCAATAAATGCTGAAGTTTTTTTTTTTTAAATCTAAAATTTAGAAAATTAAGATTGAGAGATTGGAGCTCGCTTGGGGTTTAGAAACCCCCTTTTCCTTAATATATTTACAATTATCAATATATGTGAATTGTGATTTTTATATGTCTTTTTTTTTCTAATTTTTAAATGTCTTCTTTTTTTCTTTTTTATATTATATTAAAGTTTAATATTTTGATAATAATAATATGTGTTAGACTTTTCAAGGAATTAAATGTCTTCTTTTTTTATTATATTATATTAAAGTTTCATATTTTGATAATAATTATATGTGTTGGACTTTTCAAGAAATTTTTTTTATGCTTATTCTTAATGCATTAAAGTGTTATAATGAGGGATAATAATAATATGTGTTGGGACTTTTCAACGAATTCATATGTGTTAGATTTCAAAGAATTTTTTTTAAGCTTGTTCTTAATGCATTAAAGTGTTATTATGAGGGTAAGACTTGGGGGTTGGAAGAAGTTAATAAATGCTAAGTTCTTTTTTTTTTAAATCAAAAAATTAGGAAATATAGATTGGAAGATTGGAGCTCCCACAAGGCTTGGGGTTAAAAACCCCCTTTTGCTTAATATATAGTATAGATAACTAGCATATCTCCCCTGCTATGCACGGATTGTGTTTACAATTATCTATATATGTGAATTGTGATTTTTAAATGTCTTTTTTTTTTTTAAATGCCTTCTTTTTTTTCCTTTTTTATATTATATTAAAGTTTAATATATGTGAATTGCAATTTTTAAATGTCTTTTTTTTAAATGCCTTCTTTTTTTCCTTTTTTATATTATATTAAAATTTAATATTTTGATAATAATCATATGTATTAGACTTTTCAAGGAATTAAATGTCCTTTTTTTTAATTATATTATATTAAAGTTTAATATTTTGATAATAAATTTTTTTTTTATGTTGTTCTTAATGCATTAAAGTGTTATTATGAAAGATAATAATCATATGTGTTGGGATTTTTCAAGAAATTCATATGTGTTGGATTTTAAAGAATTTTTTTTTTTACTTGTTCTTAGTGTATTAAAGTGTTATTATGAGGGTAAGACTTGGGGGTTGGGAGAAGTTAATAAATGCTAAGATTTTTTTTTTTTGTTTTAAATCAAAAAATCAGGAAATTTAGATTGGGAAATTGGAGCTCCCATAAGGCTTGGGGGTTAAAAACCCCCCTTTGCTTAATATATAGTATAGATAGATACTAGCATATCACCCGTGCTATGCACGGATTGTGTTTACAATTATCTATATATGTGAATTGCGATTTTTAAATGTCTTTTGTTTTTTAATGTCTTATCTTTTTCCTTTTTTACAGTATATTAAAGTTTAATATTTTAATAAAGACCATATGTGTTAGACTTTTTAAGGAATTAAATGTCTTTTTTTATTATTATATTATATTATATTAAAGTTTAATATTTTGATAATAATCATGTGTGTTGGACTTTTGAAGAATTTTTTTTTATGCATTGCGATTTTTAAATGTCTTTTTTTTTTCCTTTTTTATATTATATTAAAGTTTAATATTTGGTAATAATCATATGTGTTAGACTTTTTATAGCGATCCCGGTTGTCCCTTTACTGTTCTGTTGTATTCCGGACTCGGTTCCGTGATGTTGGTGGTGGTATACCTTGTTGTCATCCTTTAATTTCACTTGATTGAGTTTTAGGATGTATTGGGCAGAGTTGTTACAGGTTGGTTAGGCTTTGGTTTTTGTTGCCCAGTTTTTAGGAGGTCCGCTCGAGCGGGTCTTCTTGCGCTCGAGCGGAGATTGCACGCTCCCAGTATTTTGGTGCTCTGCAGAACTTCTGCAGGCATGTTTTTCATGCTCGAGCGGGTTTCTTTACGCTCGAGCAGTGTTGCACAAGCGGGTATTCTGGCGCTCGAGCGGGTAGTACTTTTTGGTGTAAGTTCTGGGAGGGAGAAATCTACGCTCGAGCGAACTGGTTTTCGTGCTCGAGTGGATGTGCTTTATTCTTGTATCTTGGCGCTCGAACGGGCCTTCTTGTGCTCGGGCATACCTAGCTTTCTGTTCTTGACGCTCGAGCATTGTGTTCTCTGCTCGAGCGGGAATGTCGTATATCAGTTGGTAGCTAGGCATTTTAAAATCACTTTTTACATTCTCTCTCTCTCTCTTACTTTCTAAAAAGACATTTTGAGAGTTCCTCTCTCTAGAACCTCCCTTCTCTCTAGGGTTTGATCTAGTTAGAGTGTTTCCCTTCCCTTCGGCCTTTGTAAGAGTTGGGTTGATCGTTGAGGGCTACGTTTTGATTCGAGTATATTGGGTTTTGGAGCACGTTGAGTTTCTTCACCTTCTTTCCTTGAGCTCCGAATTTGAGGTAGGGATTCCTACTCACTCTTATGGTCTTTGACATAGAGTTTTGGTTGTTTTGATAAAGTGTTGAAGTTGGGTAAATTTTGGGACTTAGGGTTTCAAAATGTTAAAAGAGGATTTGTTATTTTGAGTCTAAAATGTGTATTGTGGGTTCAAAATAATGATATCGTTGTTGGTTGTTAATATTTAGTCCATTGGGTCAATATTGGGAAATCGGGTAGAAAATCCTAATTTTGGGAAAATTGTGACTTTATGAAATTGAGTTGGAAATAATGAAATTGGTTCATTATATGGTTGAATAGTGGAGTTAGATTTATTAATCGCTCACTTTTGAAAACATTGATATTTTATCTGTTGGAGCTTTTATTATCTGTTTAGAAATAATTGCTTGGGCTACCGGTGGAGGGTAGATAAGCATGCTATCACATAATCACAATTAAACAAAATATTTCATGTCATAGAGTATGACGGTTGATAGAATACATTAACGTTATGTATTGACTGAGTGTGTATATGACCTTTGTGTATATATGTATTGTGTGTGTGGGAGGAGATAGGGGATGTACTCCACGGTTTAGGGAAAGATAGGGGATGGACCTCTAAACCGGATGTTGTTTGGGAGGAGATAGGGGATGGATTCCACTGATACAGCTCATATGCTTGTTAGATAAAGTGTTGATACGACTCATATGCTTATCTTTGGAAGTGTTGATACAGCTCATATGCTTATCATTGGAAGTGTTGATATAGCTAATATGCATATCTATTGAGATGCGGATACAGCTTGTATGCTTATCTATTGAGATGTTGATATAACTAGTATGTTTATCTATTGTAAAATGGGAAATGTTTAATATGAGTCACTGTCTCATATAAGTGGTTGGCCAGGTTCTGAGCCGTTGATGTAAATTGTGAAATTGATAAGAAATGGAAATGGAGACGAAACATGAACATAGTGGTCATGAAATGGAAATGGGTTATGAATTGATAGTATCGAAATTGAACATTTATCAATTGCTAATGTCTTAGTTATTGCTCATACTGTGTTTAGCATATCTGTACTGGGCGTTGGCTCACCCTTTATGGGACATTATTTTCAGGTACAGGTAGTATGCCACCTCCAAGGACATAGCTTGGATGATGATGAGAGTTGAAGACTCTTTTTTTTTTTTGTTTATTTTGTTTGTATTACATGTATATCAAGCCAAGGGCTTATTTTGTATAGAGTTAGTACTCTTCTTTTGTATAACCAGGTGTTGACTTGGAAAGCTATAAGCCCATAGAGCATTTGCTTTTGTTGTTAACATGCAATACAGTTGTAAGAATTACTCTGATGAATAGAAATAGTTGGTTTCTTTTATATCAATGCATGTCTAAAGTGATGGGTTTTATGTATTATTTTGAAGGCGTTACAACTTGGTATCAGAGCTACCGGGTTCGAATACTTGTGTACGTGGGAAGTGATTAAGATCACAATAGGTTTGTCTCGCTTGATAGAGACTTAGATGTAATGTTATGTGCTTATATGATAACATGTTTATGTGACTATGTGGGTATGGAATGTAGTTTCTAGGATGTTGATTGGATCCTTGGGTTTCTGGGAGTCTTGTTGGAAAAGCACTTGATCAATGATGTTTCTAACTGGAACTCTAGTAACGCCTCGGGGCTATCATTATCCGTAAACGAAATTCGTAAGTGCTTACGTAAGTGCTTATGTGTTTATGTGCTTACGTGGAGTGAATTACAGTTGTCCATGTATTAGGACGCGAGTGTTTAGTTTTGGCACACTTATGAATGTGCTGACGTTCTTCGTTACCTTTATTAGGATGTCAGGACGAGGACGTGGTAGACGAGGCAGACGTGGTAGGCAGGAGATGCCTTTACCGGATGATATTCTGGCACAGCAGGAGGGGGTTGGCTAGGCCAATGTGGCCGAGCCAGCAGGTCAGGAGGCTATGGGTGCTTTAGCCCGAGGAATAGCCGATGCTTTGAGGGAGTCTATGGATATTTTCTGAGTTGAGAATCCAGTTCAGGCTCCAGTTCAGGCAAGGCCTTCCTTCTTGAAGAGGGAATTCTTCCGGTCCAATCCGGACAAGTTTGTTAGGGATCCGAAGGAGCCACTTAAGGCTGACGAGTGGTTGGAACAGATGGAGAAGACGTTCGAGATGCTTGGCATCGAGGACGGGACTTTAAAGGTGACCTTGGCATCCTTCCAGCTGAAGGGAGATGCGGGTCAATGGTGGAAGTACGAGAAGGGCAGCGTTGGTGGTGCATGGGAGGCATTTGTGAATGCTTTCCAGGAGAAGTTTTTATCTTCAGCTGCTAGGGAGAAGCTGAGGGAGCAGTTTTGCTAGCTTAGACAGCAGGGCTTGTCAGTGGCCGAGTTTGAGGCTACTTTTACTAGTCTGTCCAGGTTTGCACCTGAACTGGTGGCGTCCGAGGAACGCCGTTGTTTTGAGTTTGAGCAGAAGTTGAGGCGTGGACTCAAGTTGAGGGTTGGAGGGTCCTTTATCCGAGAGTACAGACGCTTGGTTGATGCTCCTGCTCATATGGAGATTATGATGCAGGAGGAAGACGAGGGGCAGAGAGGCTCCAAAAGGAGCCAAGATGGTCAGGGTGACGGCAGGAGATAGAGGGGTTCTAACTCTCAGCAGTCTCAGAGGTAGTGTAGACGTCCCCGAACGCCCCGGGAGGAACGAATCCCCCCGTTCCGTTCGATATTAAGCTCACTACAGTTCAGGACTCTAAAATTGTCACGGTTCTAAATCTGAACCAAAGAGTCCAAATCCGGCAAATCGTTTTGAGAAAACAGATTTTTGAAAGAAGTGCCAAACATGGACTGCTTTGCCAGATACAGAGTCGCCACCTAAATATTTTAAAATGGGAGAATTTAGGAAACCCTGACTCGGTGCCAAAAGGCCACGCGTCCGTCATCACCAAAGTTGCCTCGGCTCGGGAACTTGGGTACGATTGGGGAAGGTCACTTCGTGAGCACCCCCGCTCGCCCGGTCATAGACCGGCCTCTACTAACCACGATATCAATTTTTGAAAACATTGTGAATTCTTATTCCGGTTATTAGCCTAGGTTACTATATGATGCGCACAGCATACAAGTATAGACTGGATCGCCTGAATTGGAACAAAACATTTCATGCTTGTTTATTTGAAAATGGTTTGATGGTGCTACCCGCAAGTAGGCTAAGACGTGGATTTGCCACCCTCGGTGGGCTTAGAAAAATATGATGTTGCACACTATCTAGTGGCGCTTAAAATGCACATTATGAATTGTCCAATCAAAGTAACCCCATAGACACTCTCACCCACAGGCATCATAGCGAGTAATTATATCAATATTAAGCACATAGCTCTCACTGTAAGGCATATATTCATGCAGTCACTTCCACACGCTATGTCCAAGGATGCCATAAAGGTCAATAAAATGTTACCGAGTACTGCCAGCCAAAACAGAAGCGAATTAAGAAATTCATTCATTTTTATCCTGAATTATTACAGAAATGTCCCTAATGCACACATCTGCAAAAATCGCAACTATATGCAAGCTCGGCTCTGTCTAGAACCATGGCATATGAAATTGCTTACAGCAACATTGCATTCGAGACTGAAATTGAAATATCAGCAGATAGTTATCATGTGCCGACCGCGAGTGGCATGAAAGAACAGTATGTAATGAATCAAACATGCTAATCATTTACGTATGACTAATTACAACATGCTAATTCTAACCATCTATAAGGGTAAATAAAGGTAGAAAGACGTGGTGAAATCATACATCCACACCACACGCACAACTTTATACATGTGTCCTCGCGCAGAGGTCCGAATAAATAAGTATACTAGTCCCAAATAAATATACATCCAAATAAATTCACAAATCCGAATTAATAACAAACTACTAGACAAGACGCTAAACTAGCATGCAAATATGGACGCCTCGACTCCCTCCGATGAGAATATGGCATGGGCTCGGTGTGCGTCGGAAACGCACTTTTACGATCCTAATGTCGCCTCTGTTTGCGAGGGGGTTTCGATTGCCTGGAATGCTGTGCCAAGGCTTTTGGAAAGGCTGACGATCTTGATCTGCCGCTACAGAGAGCAGGAAAAGGTCATTGCATGTATTTTCACAAATATGCATGCCTCATCCTCGTGCACCAATCACCATATTCAGCTATGATGCTGAGGAGTCGAAATGTGCAACTCAATATAGAATGAATGCACATATAAACACAACAAGACCTAACTCCATCATGGATAATCTGGAGTGTCGGTGACTGGGGAATTGAGACACGTTCCGTCACTCGGAGTACGAAACGTACCTCGTTTCCCGTGCCTGGACTAATTCCTATCCCAAACACAATGCAATATGCATGATATGCATGAAATGAAACTAAGATACAACCTAACAAACACGATGCTATGAAATGGCATACACGATGCACAAGGTAACATGGCATACACAATGCGCTAACATACAACCTAGCATACACAATGCTATGAAATGAAATGGCATACACAATGCATAATGGACTTACACCAACATGAGTGGACCTCAGCCACACTCACATAGGAGGCCATTAGATGAAAATGAGACACTCGAGATGCGTGCACGCATGCACGCAAACCGAGGACCGATCCTAAGGCACCAAATGCCACTCTAACAAGACATGGCAAGGCATGGAATATGGCATACTAGCATGCAAATTTCAGTAGCAAAATATGATGCAAAACAACCCGAAAACATGGCAATATGGTAGCCGATGCATGAAATGAGACCTGAAACTCAAAATTAGGCATGCGCAATGACCTATAGCTATATAAAACATGCATTATTTGAACATGAATTGTGAAGACAGAATAGAGATAGCCCCAAAACAAGCATATTTATAGTTTTAAGCAAGGACAAACAATGGACACAAATAGGACTAAGCTAGCATGCAAGAATGGCCCCAAAAGAGAGATAATGAAGCAAGTAGCAGCTTCTGGCCCTGAATGGCCAAGAGCCCTTCAAAAAAGTTGAAGAGGGGCTCAACATAAAGCACTTTACAGTTTACAACTAGCCACGGATCCAAACACAAACAGGCCTAAAACAATGTGCAAGAAATGGGCCAAAAGGGAGACAAAGAAGCAAGTGATGGTTTCTGGCCTCAAACAGAGGAGGGCCCTTCAACAAAGTTGAAGAGGGGCCCAAAAAATTGTATTTTAAAGTTTATGATCAAACCCAAAACAGCACACATGCAAGCTTAAAATACTATGCAAAATGAGGCCTAAAAAGAGGTTTAAAAACAAAGAGCAAAAAGGAAGTCTGAAAGAGTGAAAGACCCTTGATCAAACATGAAGAGTGGGTCAAAATATGGCTATTTACAGTTTGGACCAGAGCCCAAAAATACAAGCACAAGGAGCTAAAAAAGCATGCAAAAATATGGCCAAAAGAGAGATAAAGAAGCAAGTGACAGATGGAAGCCTCAAACAGTGAAGAGCCCTTCAACAATGTTGAATAAGGGCTCAAAATAGGCCACTTTATAGTTTACAACCAAGCTCAAAACTGTTTATAAATAGGCCAAAAATACTATGCAAGAAAGAGGCATACAAGAGAGGTAAAGAAGCAAGTGTTAAAAAGAAAGCCTCAAACAGGGAGAGATCCTTAAACAAACATGAAAAGGGGCTCAAAATAATGCTATTTTCAGTTAGGTTCGGAGCCCAAATATGCAAGCGAGTATAGCTTAGATTGTATGCAAAAATAGAGCCAAGAAGAGGAGAAAGAGACTTATCCTTGAAGACTAATCTTTGACAGCCTTTTGGACCAAGTTTGGTGGCTCTTGACCTCTGGAAATGACCTTGAAGCTGCTGGAATGGAGGGTGGAGTCCTTGTGCTAAGGGGTGTAGGGTAAATGGTGTAGGACTTGAGAGGTTTTGGTGCTTGGAAGAGGAGGAGAGGGAGGATCAATGCAAGAGGCTTAGGGCAAATTTTTGTAACCCTCAGATGGGAGCTGGAGCTGCTGTTATATAGGCAAAAGAGGGGGAGAAAAGGGGGGAAAAATGGGGGGGGGAAAGAATTCAAGTTTCCCCCCAAAAGTGCAGCCCCCCGGATACAAAATCTGGGGGGAAACAGAATGTATATCTGTAATGTACCAGAAGAGGGGATCATGGCCGGCCGGTTATTGAAGTTGCAAGTGGCCGGCCGGCTCTCTCCATGGCCGGCCGGCCAAGGGTCAAAAGGGTCAATCAAGATTAGTGGCCGGCCACCCCAGACTGGTGGCCGGCCACCCCTGACTGGTGGCCTTCCATGTGTGCACTACACAACCATGTGGTTTGGGACAAGAAAAAGTGGCCTTAGGGTGGTCAACATTGGCTTTCAAGTGGGAAAAACGGGCGACGGAGGGCGATGGAGGAATAAAACTGGTTGTCAGAACAATTACTGGCCTCCCACCCTTCTACGACCTTCCTAACAATGAAACAGAGGTCCCTGCCAAAAATGAACCCAAACCGATGCAAAATGAAGGTTCGGGGGCCGAAGCGCGCAGCCCGAGGCCCCAAAAACTGACTGTTAGGCACCGGGAGTGGTGTTCGACCACGAAGTTGGTCTCTCAAGTCACAGTGTCCCTGAAAAGGGAACAAATAAGATGCATGCCAAAAATCGGAGAAAACGGAGGTGGTTAAGCGGTCTCGAACCGAGGCACACGGCCAACGGCTCCAAAAAAAAATCAGAAACCGGACTCCAAACGGGCAAAATGGCCTACGACCACGAAACGTAGCCTACGGCCACTGAGAGATGATCTACGAGACCTCTCCCTCCCTTCGGGAAGAGAAAACAGAGAAAACAGAGCTTGGTTCGCAAACCGAGGCAAAGCATGAAAGAGTCCGGAAGTCCGGAGGCAAGGCTCGCAGCCGAGACTCTGAAACCTCAGAACGAGCACAATATGCAACATCACCAAGCACTCAATCGGTGACGTCTGAGTCTTAAAGTTGGTCAAAAATGGGGTGTCTACAGTTGCCCCTCTTTGACAGAACTCGAAAGTCACACGTGACGGGAGTGAATGTCAAAGCCCAGAGACGACCCATTTTTGACAAGGCCAAAGACTTAGACAAACAGGTAAGATAAACAGAGATGCGCTCGCAGGCATGCCCGCAGGCAGGGGCAAAATGCAAAATGATAATGCAAGAAGCCAAAGGTAACCCAAGGATTATGCGAATGCAGCAAGCTATAGTGAAGCACATATTCACAATAGATGCAACAGTTTTAAGAAAGAATGCAAAGCAACAACTACATTTCATGCAGTTAAGAATGCGGAGAATTATCCAATTCTCGCCACGTCTCACACGGAGAAGATACGATACCTGCGCGATTCGTCTGGTCGCACCAGCTTCGAATGAACCGTACATACAATATCGTGCCTGCAAAAGAAAGAAATTCAACAAGCACAACATATCTAACAACATATGTTCAATGTGATATCGAATGCAGACAATTGCGGTGTCGATGGAAAAGTGCATCGCAATGTGGGAAGAAACGCACGTGACAACGCGAGTTTAAGCACGGAGGCTCGGTGATATCAAAGAGACGTGCATAAGAATGCAAGTATGTGCATGAGAATGCAAGTTATGTGCATGATAACGCGGAACAAGCGTAAACCAGGATATATGTTTGTCACAAAACGAGCAAGGAGATGCATGTTTCGGCGAGGGAGGCTCGATCGCAGCCTCCGGTTCACCTCCCGGAGGGGTTACAACATGTTCGAAAGGATACATCTCACTTTCAACGAGTAATGATGAGACACACATCGGAAGTTGAAGCTGAGGTTCCGGCGGAGCGATTTCGTGACAGAAAGTGCACTTCTCTTGTACTTTTTCAGGTCTCCGGGACTCCAATCCTCCCCAAAATTTGCAGGGACCTTAGAGGGCATGTGGGGAACACCACCGGCCAGTTTTATTGGGAGAGGGAGGCCACCGGCCAGTTTTTGAAAAGGGAATGGCCGGCCTGCCAGAAAAAGTGGCTGGCCGGCCACTTAGCCCAGATTCGGGGCAGTTTTGTCTTTTCAGCCTCTTTTCTTTAAATACATTCATCCAAACACTTCGTGCTCACAAGTGCAGCTCCGAAAACATCTTTTCTAGCTTCCCAAACCATTTTCTCCCTCAGATCTGTGCTTTATACGCGTTTTCCAACGTCTCACGCAAGTTGTTTTCGCGAAGACTTTCAGTTTTAGGCACTTTGAACCGATTAAATTTTGATTTCGGGGCTTCTTTTCTCATTTTCGCCATTTGAGGTGAGTTTGTCTCAATAGTTGGAAGATTTTCTCAGGAGTTGACTTTTGTTGACTTTTTCATTTCCCGAGAGTTGACTTTTGTTGACTTTTTCCAATTTTTGGCTCATTTTTGCCCCTTTTGCAGATTTCTTGAAATGGCTGGTCAATTTCCCCACGGCGGAGGTTCTCCAGGCGCCGGAGGCGAGCCTGACATCATGTCTTTGCATCCGAGGGTTTGCCGCTTTATCCCCGAGAGGTAAGTCCCTCAGGCTCATATCCTCCCGCGGGCTATTTTCTATCATTTCACCGATTTCGACGAGTGAGCACCTGGGGATCTCCTTCTGCGGGAGCCAGAGTATCACCTCTCCCACGAGGCACGAGAGGTATTTACTTCATTCTTACCTTTTTCGTAACATATTATGGATTTTTCATGCATTCTGTTTGCATTCTGAACACACGGTTCAATCACTTGAATTCCTGAACACTCAGCCCATAAATTGATTGTGAACACACGGCACACACCGGTTGAGGGTTGAACACACAGCCCACACACTGATTTTCTGAACACACAGCCCAAATTGAAGGTGAACACGCAGCACACACTGATTGAGAATTGAACACGCAGCCCAAACCCCGATTTTCTGAACACACGGTCCAAATTGAAGGTGAACACGCAGCACACACTGATTGAGAATTGAACACGCAGCCCAAACACCGATTTTCTGAACACACAACCCAAATTGAAGGTGAACACGCAGCACACACTGATTGAGAGTTGAACACGCAGCCTAAACACTGATTTTCTGAACACGCAGCCCAAATTGAAGGTGAACACGCAGCACACACTGATTGAGAATTGAACACGCCGCCCAAACCCCAATTTTCTGAACACACGGTCCAAATTGAAGGTAAACACGCAGCACACACTGATTGAGAATTGAACACGCAGCCCAAACACCGATTTTCTGAACACACAGCCCAAATTGAAGGTGAACATGCAGCACACACTGATTGAGAGTTGAACACGCAGCCCAAACACTGATTTTCTAAACACACAGCCCAAATTGAAGGTGAACACGCGGCACACACTGATTGAGAGTTGAACACGCGGCTCACTTACTTTACTTTGCACGCAACCTATTCATTTTATTTGCACGCGGCTTATTCATTTTATGCTGAACATGTATTCATTCTGAATGCAGGTGACTTCTCGCACTGTGCGGGGATATGGCTCTACCGTGGCGAGGGATTGGTATGCCGAGCTCCCGGAGGTTGTTCGGGATTTGGTTGACTTGGCGGGGTTTGGGCCTTTCTGTACTGGGCTATCTCGTTGTCCTACCAGGAGGACGTTGATGGCCGCCTTGGTGGAGAGATGGTGGGACACCACCAACTCCTTCCATTTTTCTGCCACGGGAGACTTGACTATGACCCCGTTTGACTTTGCTGTACTGACTGGCCTTGACATGGAAGGTTGGCCCATCCCTTACGACGAGGACATAGGCCAGTGGGAGGCTGCTTGGATATATTTGCTGGGGGTTCACCCGCCTGTTGATAGATCTTCGAGGAGAGTCCGATACACCTGGTTCTCTTCCTATTTCCGGCGGGTGGAGATGGAGCCCGGGACTCTTGAGGAGGCAGCATAGTATGCCCGCGGCTTTCTGATGTTCCTCTTCGGGACCACTTTGTTTGCCGACAGGGGGAACACTGTTGGGCTTTATCTGTTGAGTGCTTTGGTGGACTTGTCACAGGTCAGACGGTATGACTGGGGTGGCGCCGGCTTGGCTACCCTTTATTGCTACATGAGCGCGACTTCCCGTGGACGGGGGGACTTACTTGGCAGCTATTGAAGAGCCTGGGAGGTACTTTCTGCCCTCTTGATTTACATTTCTGCTCCTCATTACTTGCACATTGCACACACGGCGCACTTTATACTCTGTATCGTGCACTTTGCCCTCAGCACTTCGTATTCTGCTTTGTTTTCCACAGTTGTGGGTCTATGTGTATTTCCTGACGTTGGCCCCGGAGTTGGTGGTAGAGGGACCTCTCGTGACCCCGTACTCACTTGTATTTGAAGGCCAGCACCGGCCAAGACCTCGGGAGTCTCTCCTTTATCTGCGGTAGTATTTTGACACGGTGCGGTCGACGGAGGTATTTCAGAACTCTTAGTTCTTTCTATTTTCATCTTTGATTTGTCCTGTACATTTTCGATTCCTGGTTTTTGGGGGATCGCTTCTTGCGTCAGGTTTGGGGGTACACTTCTCAGGACCCTCCCTTAGCACCCCCAGTCGATATGCGGATTGCTGATAGGCTCTCTTCCCGGGATGTTGTTAATGCTATGCTAGGTACTGATGCTTTGCTACATCTTGAGGAGGGGGATTACGCTACTTATCGTCACATATACCTGATGCCTCCATTGACGGGAGTTCGTACTCCGACAATGAGGCCTCTAGCATGCCATCTTCGAGCCAGGCCCGGGCTCGGGCTGCAGACGCCCCTTCCACCAGCAGGGCTGGTACATCTAGAGGTGGGGGTGGATTGGTTCCCCTGATTCCTCCGACTTATCCTCATCTTGGATGGCCAGACATGCCGACCGAGTTAATGGGGTGGCAATATGGGACTACCTCTCCGATTCCGATCCCGATAGAGCCTCCGACGCCCGGCCATCGATATGTCAGAGACCTCGACTCACCACCGGTATTTTTTACGGCTTTGATTCATTACTCAGATGCTTGGACGTTCATTCCTTTACTGATACCCTTGCCTTTGTATCTGCAGCCCTCTGTTGAGTACATGAATCAGGTGCTCGAGATGGTAGCTTCCCTTGAGGGGATGGTCCTGCGGAGGGAGGCGCAGTTGTCCATCATGGGCTTCCAGGTACCCTTTAGTTTTCTGGCATTTATCATACTTCTGATAATATGCTGATTTCTACTGCATTGATAGGCCACTTGTGTAGAGCATATCTGACACACACCTCACTTATACGCTGTGTTTACATGTACCCACTTCATGTAGTTTTCTTGCATCTGCATCTGATGTACATACTTGGACTGATGTATTTAAATTGAACTCTTTATTCTCAGATGCCCCCGGTATACGCTCAGCCGCAGGCCGGGCCACCTGGGCCTTCTCAGGGAGGTGGACCATGGGGGCCTTTTCGAGGAGCTGGGCCATCTGGGCCTTTTCGAGGAGCTGGAGGGGGGCCGTCTCGTAGACGCAGAGCACACATTGTAGAGGAGGAGCCTGGTGAGGATGATGAGGAGGAGGAGGCTGCAGATCGTCAGTCGGAGACATCTGCCGACAGAGAGGACGTCTCCGGTCTTGGTTCCGGGAGTGGAGGCGAGGTTGAGGGGGATCCCGAGGATGACGACTCTGATTCAGACGATGATGATGGCGATGGTGGCGGAGAGTCTATTCCGCAGAAGAGGACGAAGAGGGCCTCTTATTCCTGCTCTTGAGAGCACAGATGCGGCTGTTTCCTGTTTTATTTATCTTTTTGCTAGTAGTTGTAGCACATTGTACATTATCGGGCAGTTTTATTCTTTGTAAAACTTGTGCCTTAGTTTTTAAAATGTTGTAACAAGCGAGGCATGATGGAATGAAACATCTTTTTGAAAAAAGTGTTGTATTTTAAACTCTCAGCATCATATCACATCATTTTGCACCATAATGAGATTGAATGGAAATGTGCATTGTGCATTTTGCCCAGTCAGGTAGTGAACCGACGCAACAACTTAACTTTCTAAGATATAACAAAACCTTAGCAAGTTTACAACTCGATAAGCAGAACACAATAGTGTTCACAACTCAATAAACAAGACTCAAACAAAAATGCTTAAACAAAGAGTAACAACTTAAAAACAAGAAACACGACAGCTCGACAAACAACTCGATAAGCAAAATGACAACTCGATAAACAAAACAACAACTCGATAAACAAAACAACAACTCGATAAACAAAACTTAACAAAACAAAGTGTACTTCGGACGATCTGGGCAACGGAATGCATCCGAAACAGAGGGAAATGGAGGCCTTCGACACACCCGTTGCACGGAAATGCTTGAAACTTTCTCTTGGAGGGTAAAACAGGGCTAAAGACACACATTGGAGCATGGCTGGCTACTTTTTGGAGCCAGCCGGCCAGATTTATTGCAAAGGGGAGGCCACCGGCCAGTTTTTGAAAAAGGAAATGGCCGGCCTGCCAAAAAAAGTGGCCGGCCGGCCACTTAGCCCAGCAACCGTCAAATTTTTGACACTTGTCCTCCGAATAGTGCCTTTTCCTCTTTAAAAGCCTTAGCTCTGTGGTTCATTCAACTCATCTTAGTTTTGCACAAAAATGGAGGCGTTTCTCGTTGAAAATCTCACAGCTTGGATCGATTCTCTAGATGGTTCGGAAAAGTTAAACTTCCGGGGTTTCGGCTTGAATGCACTGTTCATGCTGAGTCGCACTCCGCTGCACCTTCCTTTCCTCCATGCCGCGGCGAGGTTTTGGAACCCGGTGACGCACTTCTTTAACTTTGGCGAGCAAGAGGCATGTCTGACTTTTGAAGATTTTCGAGTTTTGATGGAATCTAAAAGTCATGAAGAGATTTTGCCCCAGTTTCGCTTTGGCCACGCCCAAGGGGTGGATTGGTTCCCCCGATTCCTCCGACTTATC
>NW_021025295.1:1665289-1675501 GCF_004153795.1 Camellia sinensis
AAGTCGTCCTTCGGACTAGCTCTGTTTAAATCCCTGAAATCCACGCACACCCGGATCCTGCCATCCTTCTTTGGCACTGGAACGATGTTGGCCAACCAAGTCGGGTATTCGAACACTAGCAGGAAACCTGCATCGATTTGCTTGGTGACCTCTTCTTTAATCTTGAGAGCCCAGTCTGGGCGGATCCTCCTGAGTTTCTGTTTGACAGGTCGAGCCTCGGGGTCAAGGGGGATCCGGTGCTGTACAATCTCAGGATCGATCCCAGGCATGTCTTCGTAGGACCACGCGAAAACATCTTTCAAATCTTTTAATAAAGCGACTAAGCGCTCGCGTTCCTCCGAAGACAACGTGGACCCGATCTGGACCAGCCGCGGGTCCTCCTCAGTACCAATATTCACGGTAATGATTTCATCCGTTAAGGGTTTGACAAATCTCTCCTGCTCCTGCTCAATTAAGCGTTGCAAAACCGGAGGGACTTCGTCCTCATCGTTTTCATCAAAATTTTGAAAGTCTGAGTTAATGCAATAAATTAAGGGCACAGAAAAGTACTCAGAAACCACAGTTACTTGATTCTCATTAAGCACATCCAAGTCGTCCAAATTCTCGGTTACAACAGACTCAAACGAGAAAGAAAAAGACGACCTGGACATAACTGTGGCATCCGGGTTATCATCCCCAGGATTACCAGACTCAGACTCAGTCGAGCTGGAACCTGATTCCGACTCACAAGACTCGGTGGAATCAGATTCCGGCTCACTACCTGACCCGGTGCTGCTGGACAAAAATCCCTCCTCGTACTGCCAAGTGAGAGAGGGTGCGATAGATGCATCCAAAATAGTCGTTGGTAGGCCCGCAGCCATTTCATCCCCGATCACGAATACCAAGAAGTTATCCCCCAAGCATTGCTGGTCGATCGGAGGATCTGAAAGTAGACACGCCAGTGCTAGCCCCATTTCAAGTTTGGTGTCCTCAGACTGCACTTTCTTGTACTGCTCATCCTCAGCTAATGGGTCTGTCTGCTCTTCGGCAACATCATCCCCGGATAATTGCAGGTAGAAAAAGATTTCGAAACCAAGCACGCGCTTCCTCTCCGCGTTCAGCTATGGCTCTGGGAAGCCGCAAAACGGAAAGTCTTCCCCCTCCCGAACGAAGCGTCCGTTCAGGGTACCCTGAATGGGCCTATCCATCAACTCAAAAGGCTTCCCCGCCTTCTTTGCTCTGGCTCTCCCAGCCATCTCTTTACCCTTTCTTACCTAGTCCTTTTTGGTGGGCAGATAACCCAAGCCAAAGGTATGAGGGTTGTGTGGCACTTCGGCCAATGCTGCGACACCCTTCCAGCCGCTCCTTCCTAATCCCATCCCGGGGATGTGTTGTAACTTGTTCATGAGGTAGACGGATTGAGCACTGACGTACACCCCCTCATTCACAGCCATAATATTCTGCACCACTCGAGCCTCAGCCAAAGTGAACCCTGATAAGAACACATCCTCAGTGCCATGGTCGATTTCCAAGACTAGTGTGGACACTTCCGGCGGTGGATGGATTGATGAATTCCCGAAGACAATAGCCACCCCCTTCCCGTGAGGGTACTTCAACATTTTATGTAAGGTGGAAGAGACTGCCTTGACCTGGTGCAGCCACGGTCGCCCCGAAAGTAGGTTGAAGGTTGCGGGAACGTCCAAGACATGGAATTCAATGTTGTGTTGTCCGGGACCAACCTGGGTCTGAATTTTGACATTCCCCATCACTTCCCTGCTAGTATTATCATATGCTCTGATCACCTGAGTAGTTGGCACGAAGTCCGCGGGCTTCAACCCGATTGCATACGCTGTTCTGGCTGGGCAGACATTGATAGTGGACCCGGTATCAACAAGTACCACCGGTATCCACTTATCTCTACATTCCACGGAAACGTAGAGGGGTTTGTTGTGATTTGTGCCCTCAGGCGGTAGTTCTTTGTCTGAAAAGGTTAATGCCGGGGAACCTCCTTCCGAAAAAACCAGCCCAACCAGCTGTTCTGATGTAGTATCTATAAAGAGTTTGGACTTGTCCATGGCAGATAAGACAGCCTGTCTATGTACTCGCGATGCCATAAGCAGTCCCCAGATGGAGATGTCTGCTTGTATCTTCTTCAGCTGTTTCAGTACAACTTCCTCTTCGATCTGCTTCTCTTTCTGTCTCTCAGCTTCTTTGTCCTTCCCAGACGCCTCGGGTTGGTGTAGGTGTGGGGGCTTGAAGTACCGCCCACTTCTTGTCATGTGATCAACCTCATCGAGGTACCAGGTGTCATCTGGTTGATTGCTTCCCCAGTCTTCGTCTGTGTGGGCAAGACATAAGTCATCGTCTTCCCACCACATTCCGTTGGCATTCAAAAGGCACCTGTCTGGCTTGGGTATGTTTGTACTCACAGCACTTTCAGCCTGCATGCCCACAGCATCCTCTGCTCTTGTGCCCACAGCACTTCTGATCCCCTCATGGATTTTGGCTTTCCCGGTTCTCTCAGAACCCTGTTGTTCTACCTGCGTCAGTGTAGTTTGTTGTTCAATTTTCCCTGCATTCACAATGCTTCTGTCCTGAGCGAAATTCTTTGTACCGGTGCTCTCCGGTAATGCACTCTGATTTTCGGCCCTTCCGGCCACAGTTGATACTCTCGCCCCTGCCGGGCCCTGTTCTGGTTGGGACTCTTCCACCACATTTGGCTGATCATCTAGCCACCCAATGGCCTCCGCTGATTCATCATAATCAAACCAGTTGACTGTCGCGCCCTCTGATTCTTGGTCATCGAAAATTTGTAGGTTGGCAAAGTCCTCCTCCATAGCCGTCAAATCATTTGCCCTTTGCTGAAATCCGTCCTTCCGGATCACACACAGCTCTTCCTTCTCTGGCAATTCTAAACCCAGCCCAATCTGGCCTGTTGACAAGATGTACTCACTCGGATCATAGACTTCCCCAGCAAAACTTTGTTCAATCCCAGACTCAACAATTCCATTCTTTTCTGAAGTCTGCCTTGCCCCATCTTCGATGGTCACCACCGTCGGCTCTGTTTGGGTTGTGGAGATGTCCAACATGCACAATGAGTCAGTGCAGTCGGGAAGGAGCACCTCCGGCTTAGGTAGATGGGTAGGAGTAATATAGATGCTAGGATCGTAAGACACGACCCCAGTCTGGATAAAGTTGATTCTTTTGGGAGGTGGAGCTTGGTTGTGTGTAGGGAGTGGAATTGTTGTGACGTTAGGTTTCTCTGGAGGTAGAATCACATTTTTGTCAACGAGGTCTTGAATTTCGTGACGCAGCCTGAAACATTGGTCAGTATCATGGCCGTGCTGCTGGTGATATGCACAGTACTTGGCTGGGTTGTGAGAGGGTGGAAGTGGATTTGGTAATGGCCTTGGCTCCAGGGGTTTTAGATGCCCCTTTCTGATTAAGACCCCCAGAGCCTTAGACAAAGGCATGTACAGTGGGGTGAAGGTTCTTTGGCTTCTGGGCTGGTATTTAGTGGTTTGGGTATTACTTCCGGATGCACCGGAGAAAGGTGTGGCTGCCATGGGCCTTGGAAGGGGAGGGGGAATGGTGGCGACCATGCTGACCTCCGAAGCTCTTGCGGTTGCAGCGCCACTCAGGCCTGCATTGTTGTTATGGTTGAAAGTCCTCCTCGGTTGCTCCCTATCCTGGTCAATCAGACCTTGCTTCATCGTGTCTTCGATTTGTACCCCCATCTCATGTAGATCCGAAAAGGTGGGGAAGGGGAGTACAATCATTTTCTGCATCAATTTTGGTTGGAGATTGCGCACAATCATCCTGATTTGGTCCTTATCAGTGGGCCTCAAAGTCATCATTGATGCCTTCGCCCTCCACCGAGTTACGAAATTTGAGAAAGTCTCTTTGGGCTCCTGTCTCGTTGTTTCGAGATCACGAGTTGTAATCTCGATCTGGGTATTGTACGAGTACAGTGCGACAAAGGCCTCGGCCATTTCATCCCAACTTCTTTTCACCTCATCTTCCAACTTCGCGTACCAGATAGCGGCCACACCCGACAGGGTTCGGCCGAACAGCGAAAGCTTTTGTGGTCGGGTTAGGCCCATTGGCCGCAGTATATCTGAGAACAACCAGAGGTGGACCATGGGATCCTCGAATCCGTTGAAATGATCAATCTGCGGCATCTTGAATCTATCTGGCAATGTTACGACCACATCGGTATATCCGTCCTCGATATCCAGAATAGCCTTCACTCCTTGTGATTTCTTGAAAAGCTTCTCGAGCTTGCTCAGTTTCAGAGCTGTATGGTCTATTTCGAACTCGAAGGGAGAGTCCGGTTGGTTGATAGGCGTAGGTGCCTTGGACAGTTAAGGCAGAAATGGGGGCGGAGCCGGCCCCGTTGGAAGGTCTATGTCCTCCTGGACGTTCTGGACATTTGGCAAGGTGTTCCGGGTGTTTGGCAGGGCATTCTGGACGGTAGGTGCCTGCTCGGGTAACGAGACCCCTGGTGGAGGAGGAACTTGATGTGAGGCAGATGCTGCATTTTGCTGTTGCAGTCTAGTGACCAGCTCGGCCTGCTGAGCCATGATCGTGGCCTGCTGCTTAGAGAATTCCGCTTGGCGGACAGCATCCTCCTGCATTTGTTTCATGCTCTCTTGGAGCTGATGCATCATTTCCTCCATTCCGGCTACACTCTGTTGATCCTGCTGACTGACTGGTATGTGTATTTCTATGGCAGAAACTAAAACCTCAGCCCGACTGTTCACTGCTAGGGTAGACCACTGTTCTGGTGACCTCTGCTCAGACACACTGCGTCTTCTTGGCCTTCTTCTGACAACTGGGGGTAGAGAATGAAACACTGGCTGTCTGTGAACCAGATCCTCGGATCGATTGAGCCGACGACCTCTTGTCCAAAGTGCTTGGGGAATATCTACTAGGTCGGAAGCAATTGTGCTAAAACTGCCCTAGTAAAAAGATAAATAAAGCAATAAGGGAATAGACAAACAGATAAATGGACAGCATAACAGCTTAAAGTAAATACACAACACACAGCTGGGCATAACAACACACGGTCGATAAGCTGAATACACACTGTCCTCAAACACTGATCATTATCCCCGAATCGCTGTCCTCAAAAACTGAATCTCTGAAACCCGCAGATAACTGATTCTCAAATACTGACTGATGCCCGCAGGCCTGGTGCCCAAACTCATAAACTGATACATGCATTTCCCCCTTGTAGAGACACACTCTTACAGCACATAACAGATAAGTGAGAGCCAAAACACCCCTATGTTAGGGTAGGGTTTTTCCTATCCTATTTTGTCAGGAGCCAGGGTTTCACTACGCACACAGCGGTTTCAAACAACCTATAAACGGGTAAGCAACCTGTCCTAGTTTGGAATGGTCACTATGGATTCCGAATATGCACTAGGTCGAATGGTCAAAAAGGATGCCCCGGTAAAACTGGGGTTTGTGTTCCCATACTGGCAGAGCCTACAACTGATCAGCCTTATGGTCATGCCTTGACAAGACAAGCCTCCGGCAAACCGTTCAGGAATAGCAGATGGCAAACACGGTGTCCTAGGCGCACCAATGCAAATGCAATGCAAAGAAACACACAAGTGTGGTAAAAAACAGATATCATGAGTTCGAGTCAAGTTCTCTAAATCCCCAGCAGAGTCGCCAGAAACTGTAGACGTCCCCGAATGCCCCGGGAGGAACGAATCCCCCCGTTCCGTTCGATATTGGGCTCATTACAGTTCAGGACTTTAAAATTGTCACGGTTCTAAATCTGAACCAAAGAGTCCAAATCCGGCAAATCGTTTTGAGAAAACAGATTTTTGAAAGAAGTGCCAAACATGGACTGCTTTGCCAGATACAGAGTCGCCACCTAAATGTTTTATTTTGGGAAAATTTAGGAAACCCTGACTCGTTTGCCTAAGGCCACGTGTCCGTCATCACCAAAGTTGCCTCGGCTCGGGAACTTGGGTACGATTGGGGAAGGTCACTTCGTGAGCACCCCCGCTCGCCCGATCAAAGATCGGCCTCTACTAACCATGATATCTAGTTTTGAAAACATTATGCGTTCTTATTCCGGTTATTAGCCTAGATTTACTATGTGATGCGCACAGCATACAAGTATAGACCAAATCCGCCTAAATTGGAACAAAACATTTCATGTTTGTTTATAAAATGTTTGATGGTGCTACCGCAAGTTGGCTAAGACGTTGATTTGCCACCCTCGGGTTGGGCTTTAGAAAATATGATTTTGCCACTATCTAGTGGGCTTAAAACACAACATTTGATGAATTATTCCAATCCAAATACCCAACCTTCACCACAAGGCATTCAGGCAGTTATACTTCATATAAGCACATAGCCTCATGGTAAGCATGCTATTCATGGTCAAGTCACTCACACGCATGCAAAGGATGCTAAAGCATTAAAACTTACCGAGACTTCCAAGCCAAACAAAAGCTAATTAGAAATCCATTGCATGTCCTAATTATACAGAAATGGCCTAATGGCAACACATTGCAAAAATGCAAACATATAGCAGGATCGGCTATTCTAAACATGGCATATGAAATCTTTACTACAGCTAACATGTATTCACTGAAATGAAAACAATGCAGTTAGTATGATGCGCCGAGCCCGGCTGCATGCAAAACAGATGAATTGAATTTGCAAAACATGCTATCATACTGTATGCTAATTAAAACATGCCCTAATCTAACCATCATAAGCATGGTAAATAAAAATGGGAGAAAGGACGTGGTGTGGAAGACAGTACATCACACACACGCAACTTATTACAGTTGTGCCCCGCGCAGAGGGTCCGAGATAATAATATACAGTCCCAATAAATATTACAGTCCAAATAATTACAAAAATCCTAATTAATTAACAAATTAAATTAGGATATGCTATCTCACTTTTGCAAGCCAGGGACTGCCTCAAATCTGCTCCGGATGATGAATGATGCATGCTCGGGTTGCTTGGCACGGAAATCCACTGCGATGCCCTAATTAGCCTCTGTTTGCGATTGATGCCGGAATGCTGTGCAAGGCTTTTGAAAGGCTACTGATTCTTGATCTGCCGCAACAGAGAGCAGGAAAAGGGCATGGCAATGTATTTTCACAAATGTATGCATGCTTCGATCCTCGTGCCACCAATCACGCATATCGATGCATGATGGCCGAGGAGTCGAATTGCACGACTCAATATGAAATGAATGCACATATAAACACAAAAAAACCTAAACTCCATCATGGATAATCCGGAGTGTCGGTGACTGGGAATTGAGACACGTTCCGTCACTCGAAGTACGAAACGCCCCTCGTTTCCCATGCTCGGGCTAACTCTTATCCCAAGCACAATGCAATATGCATGACGTGCATGAATGCAACTAATATACAACCTAGCATGCACAATGCTATGAGATGGCATACACGATGCGCGAGGTAACATGGCATACACAATGCGCTAACATACAACCTAGCATACGCAATGCTATGAAATGAAATGGCATACACAATGCACAATGGACTTACACCAACATGAGTGGACCTCAGCCACACTCACATAAGTATCCATTAGATGAAAATGAGACACTCGAGATGCGTGCACGCATGCACGCAAATCGAGGACCGATCCAAAGGCACCGAATGCCACTCTAACGAGACATGGCAAGGCATGGAATATGGCATACTAGCATGCAAATTTCAGTAGCAAAATATGATGCAAAACAACCCGAAAACATGGCAATATGGTAGCCGATGCATGAAATGAGACCCGAAACTCAAAATTAGGCATGCGCAATGACCTATAGCTATACAAAACATGCCTTATTTGAACATGAAGTATGAAGACAGAATCGAGACAGCCCCAAAACAAGCATATTTACAGTTTTAAGCAAGGCCAAACAATGGACACAAATAGGACTAAGCTAGCATGCAAGAATGGCCCCAAAAGAGAGATAATGAAGCAAGTAGCAGCTTCTGGCCCTGAATGGCCAAGAGCCCTTCAAAAAAGTTGAAGAGGGGCTCAACATAAAGCACTTTACAGTTTACAACTAGCCACGGATCCAAACACAAACAGGCCTAAAACAATGTGCAAGAAATGGGCCAAAAGGGAGACAAAGAAGCAAGTGATGGTTTCTGGCCTCAAACAGAGGAGGGCCCTTCAATAAAGTTGAAGAGAGACCCAAAACATGGTATTTTACAGTTTATGATCAAACCCAAAACATCACACATGCAAGCTTAAAATACTATGCAAAATGAGGCCTAAAAAGAGGTTTAAACACAAAGAGCAAAAACGAAGACTCAAACAGTGTAAGACCCTTGATCAAACATGAAGAGTGGGTCAAAATATGGCTATTTACAGTTTGGACCAGAGCCCAAAAATACAAGCACAAGGAGCTAAAAAAGCATGCAAAAATATGGCCAAAAGAGAGATAAAGAGGCAAGTGACAGATGGAAGCCTCAAAAAGTGAAGAGCCCTTCAAAAATATTGAATAAGGGCTCAAAATAGGCCACTTTACAGTTTACAACCAAGCTCAAAACAGTTTATAAATAGGCCAAAAATACTATGCAAGAAAGAGGCATACAAGAGAGGTAAAGAAGTAAGTGTTAAAAGAAAGCCTCAAACAGGGAGAGACCCTTAAACAAACATGAAAAGGGGCTCAAAATAATGCTATTTTCAGTTAGGGTCGGAGCCCAAATATGCAAGCGAGTATAGCTTAGATTGTATGCAAAACTAGAGCCAAGAAGAGGAGAAAGAGACTTACCCTTGAAGACTAATCTTTGACAGCCTTTTGGACCAAGTTTGGTGGCTCTTGACCTCTGGAAATGACCTTGAAGCTGCTGGAATGGAGGGTGGAGGCCTTGTGCTAAGGGGTGTAGGGTAAATGGTGTAGGACTTGAGAGGTTTTGGTGCTTGGAAGAGGAGGAGAGGGAGGATCAATGCAAGAGGCTTAGGGCAAATTTTTGTAACCCTCAGATGGGAGTTGGAGCTGCTGTTATATAGGCAAAAGAGGGGGAGAAAAGGGGGAAAAAATGGGGAGGAAAGAATTCAAGTTTCCCCCCAAAAGTGCAGCCCCCCGGATACAAAATCTGAGGGGAAACAGAATGTATATCTGTAATGTACCAGAAGAGGGGATCATGGCCGGCCGGCCAAGGGTCAAAAGGGTCAATCAAGATTAGTGACCGGCCACCCAGATTGGTGGCCTCCCATGTCTGCACAACACAACCATGTGGTTTGGGGCAAGAAAAAGTGGCATTAGGGTGGTCAACATTGGCTTTCGAGTGGGAAAAACGGGCGACGGAGGGCGATGAAGGAATAAAACTGGTTGTCAGAACAATTACTGGCCTCCCACCCTTCTACGACCTTCCTAACAATGAAACAGAGGTCCCTGGCAACAATGAACCCAAACCGATGCAAAATGAAGGTTCGGGGGTCGAAGTGCGCAGCCCGAGGCCCCGAAAACTTATTGTTAGGCACCAGGAGTTGTGTTCGACCACGAAGTTGGTCTCACAAGCCACAGTGTCCCTCAAAAGGGAACAAATAAGATGCATGCCAAAAACCGAAGCAAACAGAGGTGGTTAAGCGGTCCCGAACCGAGGCATACGGCCAACGGCTCCGATAAAAATCAGAAACCGGACTCCAACCGGGCAAAATGGCCTACGACCACGAAACGTAGCCTACGGCCACTGAGAGATGATCTACAAGACCTCTCCCTCCCTTCGGGAAGAGAAAACAGAGCCTGGTTCGTAAACCGAGGCAAAACATGAAAGAGTCCGGAAGTCCGTAGGCAAGGCTCGCAGCCGAGACTCTGAAACCTCAGAACGAGCACAATATGCAACATCACCAAGCGCTCAATTGGTGACGTCTGAGTCTTAAGGTTGGACCAAAATGGGGTGTCTACAGGTAGTCAGGGAGGCTTAACTTGTTTTGCGTGTGGCCAGCTGGGTCACAAGTCTTTGGTTTGCCTACAGAAAGGAGGGGGTCAGCGAGCTACTTCTTCTTCAGCTAGATCTCAGGGCCAAAGTCAGGGCAGGGGCCAGCCTTTGTCTTGTTATCAGTGTGGTTAGCCTGGGCACCTGAAGAGGTTTTGCCCACAGTTGAGTGCCACTTCGGGCACGTTTGGTTCTAGGCAGATGCAGGGTTATCAGCCAGCTCAGTCTGTGCAGGCCTCGAGGGCCAATCTGGGGGCTTCGTCATCCCAGTCAGTGC
>NW_021025296.1:4586-153817 GCF_004153795.1 Camellia sinensis
CGTCTTATGCGAGAGGAGTATGTGAACTTGAGACCCAAATGCGTCTTACGCGAGAGGAGTATGTGAACTTGAGATCCAAGCGTGTCTTACGCGGGAGGAGTATGTGAACTTGAGATCCAAGCGCGTCTTACGCAAGAGGAGTATGTAGACTACGCTAGAGATGAGAAGATATGGTAGAATGACAAGGGGTAACCTCTACATGTAGAAGCCACTGATACGACTTTTTTTTTTTGCACAACTTTCCCTATTCTCCAACGGGGTGACAGACTCGGTTGGTTGAATATCCAGAATTATGGTGCATACAAAGGAGACTAGGTTCTCACCCTTGAAGACTTCTTCACAAATGGTGCTCCAATGGCCTCCTTTAGCTTGAATCCAACACCAAAACTTCAAAACCAGTCCCTTAGAACCTCAAGAGCCAAAGGAAGGTGAAACACTATGTGTTTGTGTGCAATAGTATGGACTAAACACACTAAAACACACACAAGAGGGAAAAAGAGAGAGATAAGGTGTAACAAACCCTAACCCTAGATCTCAAACCCTAACAATGGCTGTCTAAGCTCTCCAAATATCCTAAAAATGTCTAACCTCTAAGCCAAGAGACCTCTCCCTCTCTATATGGCACTTCTTGTCTTGTAAAGCTTACAAGACAAGCTTCATAAGAGGGAGATCCCTCCATACACGTGTATGGAGGGGAGCAAAAGCAAGACAGCTGTCTTAAAATATCTGCAAAAGCAGATGCACAGTAATCGGCCGGCCAAAAATGCCATCTTGGCCAAAAAGAGTGCCGGCCGGCACTAAATAGTGCTGACCGGCAACAAATAGTGCAAGTCGGCAATATACATTGCCGGTGGCAGCAAAAACCAGCCGGTGGCCTCTAGCCACTGCCGGTGGTGGGTGGGAATGGTCTACAAGCCCTACCCTGCCTCTCAAAGGCAAAACACAAGTGTTTGGTGTGAAACCAGACACTAAACAGTCAAGTTCGGAGATCCTGAGGCAAGGCGCGCGAGCCGAGACCTCCGGGAACTCCAAACGAACACAAACATGGATGATCACCGAGTGTTCAAACGGTGACATACAAGTCTGGAGGACGGTCAAAAATGGGGTGTCTACAGTGAGTCAACTGTATGCCTTTATGGCCGTCCCTTTTATGGGTCAACTATTCTGCTAGGGCTAATGAATGTATCACGTGTATTTAAACATACCTCATGATTTTTGTATATGATCTGGACAAATTATGAATTTGATACGAAACTGAATTATGATTTCTGAATCTATACGGACTCATTCATTAAAACCCTTTTACTCTGTTATTATTCACTGGGCTTTAGCTCACTGTATTATTTATGTATGCAGGTGATCAGGCGCACGACCAGGCTTAGAGGCATCTGCCTTGAATCTGTTTTTGTCAGCCAACCTATGTGCCTCCCGTGGAGGCTCCAGATATGTCAAGTGATTATCGCTATGTGCTTTAAAGTTTAAGTTTTGTTTTCGTGTTTGGTTGAACAAGTCTTGTGCATTTTGTAAATATGGCTAAACCCCTTTTTGTCTAAATCTGTATATATATGATGACTTAAAAATAATGTGTATATATGTATATAAAAAGTTTAAAATTTTTCTGTTTCATATAAGTTTGCACAGCTCAATGGACGTTGAATATTGTTATTTGCTTCCGCTAGCCCCTAATATTATGTTAATCTGTCTCAAAGACCTTTGGTAATCCTAGGATTACTGGCCGGTTACGATGCTAAACCTATAGGGGCTGGTTTGGGTCGTGACAGAGTGGTATCAGAGCACGAGTTAATATCTCACACACGTGTCCATTGAGCATTAGAATGTCTACAACAAATTTACGTTTCATGCATCTAGTAAGTAAGTAAGAAGTTTTGCATTCAAGAATATGTGTATACGTTTGTGTAATACGTTTAGGTACTAAAACTAAGAATTAAGAACTATTGCGGACTTTTGATAATTATAAGGAAACTGAAATGTGTTGAATTAGTTTAGCGATGAGGCTAAAAGCTAAGAATTATGGTGAAATTTCTGAAATTTCTACTGTTATAAGGAAATCAGAATATCCGACTAGTACATTGGTGAGAATAAGTATGTTGATTTGTGGAAACATAGTGTTATGCAAAATTAGGATCTTTAATGAAAGTCATGAAAGCTATATGAGTTATATGTTAAATTGGACTATGAGAATATTTGGAAATTGAGGAATTTGTTGATCAATGAAATATGTGGAACTATGGTAATTGAGGACAAGAAAAGTCATTTGATATGTAAGATAGTACATTTTGGTGGGAACCTATTATGCGGAATGTTAAACCGTAGAGTCTCCTGCCTTTGTAGAATGACCTTGAAAGTCTGATTGGAATCACGTTTGGCCAGCGTTGCTTCGAATCAGAAATTCTTGGTAAATTCCGTGGGAATAAATAGGTTACCCTACCAGTGTCCTTATATGTCTATATGTGTATGTCTACTTGTATATGATATGTGCTTCGTGTTGTAATTTAAGTCAACTAAATTAACCCAAGTGTTGTCAACAATCTTCTTGTGTTTAACCCTTCTCTTTCGTCATTAGGAGAAGATGGTGAAAAAGTGTGAATGGAGTGGGAATTGAGTCTTTATCAAAGTGATTAGGTAAGGTAGAAGAAGTACTAGAGAACGTGGTGAAAGCTGTGAATCCTATCATACATGGCAAGATCGAAAGGAAAGGTTAAGTGTGGAGGTAAAAAGTAAATCAAAGAAAAAAACTAAAAATTTTGTGGTAAGAAAGACAAGTAATTCTAGGCAAGGTTGTAAGAGAAGTAAGTTGTTCTAGTATGTCAATATGTCACAAGATTCATCGGGGACCGTGTCATCAAATTACTGGGAATGTGAGAAGTTGGGCATCAATACGAGACTATCCCAATTCTAAGAGAGAGCTCAAATAATTTAATTGGTTAAGGATAGTACTTAAGTACAAGTAGGACTACTTGAAGTTAACAGTTTATGTGTGAGTGGTATTTTTAATAAAGCTATGTTATAATGTTTGATAAAGCTTTGCTTTTCTTTGTTTTGGAAAAATAGTTGATCAAGCATGAATGATGATTCATTAGTTCTGTATCAAGTATTAGCTTTCTTTTAATGACATTCTTGAAAGGTCCTTTCGTGCTAGGGGACGTTAAGCTTGTGTAGCACCCTTGTTGAGATATCTCTTTGCCATCGACGGTCATGTACGGATGGTACCACCGACGGTCTTGTACGGGTGGATTACGTTTTGCCACCGACGGTTTTCTGGGTGAATTGTCTAACAGATTTCGGGTTGGCCACCGACGGTCATGAACGGGTGTGCTTCGATTCCGGGGCGGTTATTCCTTTGTTTTGTCAGGAATGTCATCTTTGTATTATGTAGAGGTTAGTAAACATCCCAAGAAGCTTTGAGAGATTTCGATTGATGAACTCGATTCATCCGATGTTTTGTTACAAGCTATGTCATGTATTGTTTTGATAAAGATGGAACCCATTTGTTGGACCATTTAGAACTCAACCTGGAATTGCTAAAAATGATTAAAACATCGCAAAGACTTGACCTGGTATTGCCAAAATTAGAAGAATGTGAGCAAGACTTGATCAATTGATGAATATGGAAAAATAATTGAGACTTCTGCTTAGTCTAACAAAGTTATATACTTTTGGGAACTTGTTTGAATAGAAAGAAAATTGTACTCCACGATAAGAGACTGAAACCTACGAGAGTTAGAAAGGAAAGACCCAGTTTTTTAAAATCATTGTTGAACCTTGTGATAACATGAAAGAAACATTTATAAGTTACTTAAGCTACAAAGTCAAAATAGAGACTTCTAGAAAAGAAAACGCAATAATTCCCTATTTAAATAGTGCATAGAGATGAATGATATTATGATCTTGTAGGCGCATAATTAAATTTTGATCTTAAATCCGAAATTAGATAGCCTAACCTATTGCAAGGAAATTCACTTCTAGTGTCAAACAGAAGAAAGAAAGCGTAATGAGAAATAGGGAAGTAAATTTCCTTAGAATGACAAGAGTATATCCCTTAAAGAACCTCTGGGAATATAAGAACTTTAACTGACTAATTGTAATGATTTGAGAAAATTTAAAGTTTAGCCCTAAATTACCACGTGACAATTGATCAAAGTTAATGAATATATCTATATAGGCCTACGAATCGAAATGAGCTTAAGACAATGTAATTTGAATTATTTATGTAAGTGTGGTCTTAGATAAATAAGAAAGTTAATAAGACCGCGTAAAATGTAGACCCGCTGTGAAATCGAATCACCACTTTGAATGATAGTATGAGAAAGATTATCAAAACAGTAATCTTAATTTAACAAGAAATATGTAAAGTTCTGTTCTGATCTGCATGATTGTCTGCGACTATAGGGGTATAGCCCAATATCTGTTACTTACATAAGGCTCGATGAATTTCTGTAAAATATGCTTCTGTTATGACTCTGATATGTTTCTGTTATGAATCTAACATGCCCCTCTGTTTCAGAATTACCATCATAATTGGTATCCAAGATGTCTATTTGAAAGTGGGGCCACTAATATATGATTACGCTTCCATATAATTTGGAAATTTCGGTTATAGATTAACATGTGGAACCTTATTTGGGGGAAATTACATTATACGCATAACTTATGAACCCTGGCCATAGTCAAGGAAAGTTAAATGTCCATTCTTTTGGGATATGATGAGTTACGAATTGCGAAGGAATAATGTCGGGACTATTATAGTCAATGGACTTGAAAGATCAAGAAGTTGTATTCATTAATAGTGATGCATCAATACTTAATTCTAAAGATCCTATATAAAACGACAATAGGAGAATATTTCAGGGTATTCGAAAAAGTACGGAGAGTCATGAACTTCCTTTGAATTAATCTTCGACTACTTGAGAATATGTGAACTGTAGTTAGACAAAGTTGTGTAAATCATGTGATTGATTAATTTAATACTATCGTATCGTATGTTGATGATGTGGGATTAATGTTAGGATATATTTTGATGTTGGCTTAGACGACGACAAATTACCAACTTGGGTTATTAACCGTTAATGTCACAACCCAGAAACCCGCCCCTAAAGGTCTGGGCATGACCTAAGCAAAAACTGACATAAAAACTGATGTACACACCGTACGGGGCCTTATCGGAAGCATAAAATATTAATATAACATAATTACAAGCATACTCCATTGAGCTACTCCTAATATGCCAGGATCTCATGCATTACATACACCATGAAAAGCGGATAAAGTTTAAAACTATATCCTTGAATATCGTGTACAAACACATACATTTACAGTCCTAGCCCGATAATTGGGCATAACAAATGGAATATGAGAGTTATGTACAACGTCCATAGGTGGCTCTCAAAAAGTAGACCCGTATCTTAGCAGCTTCCCAAAAATAAATGGCCTGGTGTAGTGCCTGGACGTGTAAAGGTTGACAAAAGGGACATCGTCGAAGTTAGGACTGACCCCCTGACTGGTAACCTACAGAAACAGACATAATGGAGAGTGAGCCGGGCTCAATGAGCAGTAATACATAATGAAAGACGTCCGACTTGAAGCTTAAATACATCAATACATAAAAAGATGCAGCATGCACATGATTTGTCTGATTCTGCGTTTAGCTCATAATGGCCCTAGGCCTATTCCCGTGACATAAGCATGTGGCTATAAGCCCTTGAAACATGATGGCACGAAGCCCTTGAACATATGGCACGAGGCCCTTGTATTACACTTGAAACTTGTGGCGCGAGGCCCTTGAAAATGCACTTGAAACTTGTGGCACATGGCCCTTGAAAATGCACTTGAAACTTGTGGCACATGGCCCTTGAAAATGCACTTGAAACTTGTGAATGCTTTTCTTTACATGCTTTAACACCAACATATCTTAAACATGCATAATTACATTACATACTTGAGACATTAACATAATTGCCTTACATGCCTTGAAATATTGACATGATTACATAACATTACATAGGTACTACTACTCACAATGTTGAGGTGGCGTGTTGCTTCCTTCTGGAATGTGCCCTGCACACAATTAATACATTAGTTTCTTTTTTATAAAGCATTTCCTGAGTCGTACACCTTGCATGCTTACAATCGCTTTAAAATCATCTGTAAATATTCTAAAAATACCAGAGAAGCAAGCACTCAAAACTGAACAAACATTTAATTTTTCCTGAAAATGAGTCCCCCGCTCGAGCGCCACTTTGGCCGCTCGAGCGGACTGTAAAATACACAAAACTGCTGAGAGGTGGTTTTTCCCGCTCGAGCGGGATTTTCGCTGCTCGAGCGGACCAAACGGATTCTGCAAATTCTGAACCTCCATTCGAGTCCCAACCTGGTATTCACTCCATTTTTACATCCAGCCTAAGGTTAGGTTAATGCAATATTCCCACCTAACATCACTATAACATGGATTCTACCTTGAGTATAGTAAATTAACCAAGATTAGAGGCTTCAACAAACCATCTCTCACCCTAATTCCATTCTTGGATTCAAGTTCTTCATATCCTTGAAACATAACACATGATATATGCATAATTCCATGAAGTGATGATAGAAACCATAGATTGAAGTATACTTTCATACCACACCCAATCTAGATGCTTAAGCAACCAATTAAGAGAAACCCTCATTAATCAAGCACGAATTAGACATGAATCAAACATACACATCAATTACAAACTCTAAGTGGCCATAACAAGAAGGATTTGAGCTTACCTTGAATTCAATCCTACACCTCTAACAATTTTGCCAAGCTTTCTTGTTGAATCCCTTCTCCCCCCGATTTCTCCTCTTTTTTTCCCCCAAAATGGTATTCTCGTTCATTTTTGATCAAGGCTCCTAAAGTCTTAGAGATATATATATACATATATATAAGTAAGGCATATAAGACAAAAATGAATCGTTTAATCTTTCCAAAATTAAAATTTCGCGAACATGCTTAATATTACCTAAAAATTATGCTGATTACGGATATATAATCAATTTCAGCAAATTAAGCTGTTAAGGCTTCCAATTTCTAATTCAAACGTGTTAATGGTGACAGATAGTTTCCTTGTGAGACAGATAGACATTCGTAGACATGGATTTCACTTCCTTAATCATAATTTTTTTTTTCACGGAACTATACAGTAAGCATTTAAAAGTACCAATCGAGGACTAAAAATATAACAGAAATCATGTGCGAGGGTTGGGTTATTACAGTTAAGTGATTGGGAAATAAATTCCATTTCTGTGAGGAAGACTGAATAAAAAGGGAATTACGTAGGAAAGGAAATGAAACAAGACCAAGTTATATAACTGATTTTCAGTACAACTATCTTAAGTTTGGAGGACCAAACTTCCTAACGGGGGAAGGTTGTAACGACCCCACCACGTATAATGATTAGCATTTCATTAATCAAAGGGATTTGAATTAATTGCCAATTACTGTGATTTAATCTGGAATTTATGAAAATTATGGAGACTGATTCGTATATGATTCTATTGAGGATTTATTTTAGAATTAGAAGTTGAAAATCTAAATGGCTTAAGAGAGTACAAATGGTGAATCAAATTATTTTAATTTTGAATATCGGACCATATAGAAGTTTAATTAAATATTCGATTTGGTTTAGTAAAATTGAGATTTTATTAATTGGGTCCAAATTGGAGTGAATAAGTTATGAAGATTGGGAATTAAGATGATTACAAATTAAATTCATTTACGAAGTGCCAAATTTAAATATGTAATTTATTGACGAAATTTTGAATCTGATCAGAAATTGAAGGCTTAAATGATTTAAGGAACCAAAACTGAAGGTGAAAATAAGTTTAATTTAACATTTGGAGCCTTTTAGAAGTTTGACTAAAAATCTGATTCAGATTGATAAAATTAATTGGGCCTTAATAGAAGTCAAATTAGACTAATTAAATTATGAGATTTGTGATTTGTTATGATTAATTATTTGCGTGTTAACCAACATTTATTAAGACCAAGTGTTGCTTAATTAAAATTAATCCTAAGCATAAATTGCCTTATGGAACAAACTAGAATTGTGGGTTTGGGTGCACTGAGAATTTAGGTGGGTGTGCTGAGAAATCTGGTTATGATTTACAAGTGTATGTGTACATGTAAAGAGGTAGGAAACAAATGATATAAATAAATATGTGTTAATAGATTTTAAGTATTATACATAACAAAAAAAAAAAAGAAGAAAAAATGAAGAAGAGAGAAACCGTGAGGGACAGAGAGAGAGAGAGGGAAAGATGAAGCCTATTCAATCTTCTTGCTGGGAGGAATTTGATGGAAAGCTAAGAGTTAAAGATAAAGGAAGATCTTGAAAACCAACAGGTAAGAAATTCTAACCCAATGTTTATAGACAATCTCTTCAACACCTAAATTTATGAGGTAATTGAGTTTAAATACATGATATGAGGGAATCAAGGAATAGAATGAAGAAAATTAAGTTAAGTTCAAGAATTTAGCAATTGATTTAGAAGCTCATCTTTTGAGTATGATTTTAGTCATCTTTGATAAATTTGAGCTCTAATTTTACATGCATCATTATTTTCCAAAGGTTTGATACTTCAACTTCATACAATTAGAAAGAAATTACCAACAAAGTTAAGGTAAGTTCATGTTTATGGGATTAGTTATTTTGAGTTTGATTTTTTTATAATCTTGCATGAAATTAAATTCCATTGTTACATGCATGATGGGATTCTATGAGTATTTGAGTCCATATTCACATGCATCTTGGATTTTGAAGAAATTGAGCCATTCAAATTCATATTTTGAAGAAAGAATGAAATGTTTTATGAGAATCAAAATTATGCAAATTTATAATTAATCCTAAAGTTAGATGAAGCTTTGGTTTATAATTAGATATTTTCTTTAATCCATGCATGTAATGAAATTTAAGATTTTATTTAATCTAAACAAATCTGGATATATATTGAATTAGTTAGTTTTATTTGAATTGCATATATTTAATGTTTGCTAAGAAATTGGCCAGAAAATGAAGACTTTGAGTTAAGATCAAGTTTATAAAGTTAGATTAGAAATTAATTACTTTGGGTTTGATTTTAGTTATCTTAACATGAAATTAAGTTCAATTGTTCATGCATCATGGATTTGAAAGAGTTTTGGAAGATCAATTTATGTTTTAAAATTTGTGGGTTTGAAGTTGGGTTTGATATGGAGAAAATAAACTAAATCTAAATTTGGACAATTGGAACATGATTTTGAATAAATGATTTCCAATTAAGAGTGTTTACTAAATTATACAATGATTCTCCATATCTTTGTACCAAAAATACAAGTTTTCATGCTTTGAATTTCAAATTTGAACTTCAATTGCAATTCTAGAAGTTCCAGAATTCACATTGTCCGCTCGAGCGTGGAAAGTCTCGCTCGAGCATGAAAATCGAGCTCCCAGTTGTTTTTCAAATTTTACAGTCCGCTCGAGCGACCAAAGTGGTGCTCGAGCGAAGACCCATTTTCAGCATATTTTGGAAAATTGCATTTAGGTCACATTTTTATTCTCATCTCTTTCGAAGGCATTCTAGACATGATTTATGACCCAATAAAGATTAATAAGCTACCAATCAACATAGATTAGTTAGTTGAAGAATGAGTCATTGATCTGGTGGTAATTGTTTAAGAAGCCAAGTAAAAGATCAATCTATTTGGAAAAGAAGGGCTTAGTAATGAAAGAATATGTGAAATAAGAACCCGACTTATTTGAATGAGAAATAATAAGCATAGTAGAACTTCGCACTGTTTAGACGGAAAAAGACTAGGGAAGTCAAATTTGATCAAGGAAGTAATATTGTATTTCAATGTGTATATGTTATGTGCTTTTGTAGGTCACGCACCATTGTCTGCCTGATTTATCTGATATGTCCAGTCTGTCTGATTTACTTCTGCGGCTGTCTGTGAGTAATAACTTTGTAAAGTTATGTTCAATTATAAGTATTTTCTGAGTGATGTAAAATGATCTGTTTTCTGAGGTAATATTTTCTGTATGAATGAATGGTTGTCCAATGTTTCTGAAATGTATTCGTGACATCCTTAGCCTCAAATGATAACTGTTATTTGCTCTGTTATGTCCCTTTCATGGGTCAATTGTACGTCTCATGAGCCAACTGTTATGGATCCTTACGTCCCATTTATGGGTCAAATGTACGTCTCATGAGCCAACTGTACCGTCTCCATGCACGTGAGTCAACTGTATGCCTTTATGGCCGTCCCTTTTATGGGTCAACTGTTCTGCTAGGGCTAATGAATGTATCACATGTATTTAAACATACCTCTTGATTTTTGTATATGATCTGGACAAATTATGAATTTGATACGAAACTGAATTATGATTTCTGAATCTGTACGGACTCATTCATTGAAACCCCTTTACTCTGTTATTATTCACTGGGCTCTAGCTCACTGTATTATTTATGTATGTAGGTGATCAGGCACGCGACCAGGCTTAGAGGCATCTGCCTAGAATTTGTTTTTGTCAGCCAACCTATGTGCCTCCCGTGGAGGTTTCGGATATGTCAAGTGATTATCGCTATGTGCTTTAAAGTTTAAGTTTTGTTTTTGTGTCTGGTTGAACAAGTCTTGTGTATTTTGTAAATAGGGCTAAACCCCTTTTTGTCTAAATCTGTATATATATGATGACTTAAAGATAATGTGTATATATGTATATAAAAATTTTAAAATTTTTCTGTCTCATATAAGTTTGCACAGTTCAGTGGACGTTGAATATTGTTATTTGCTTTCGCTAGCCCCTAATATTATGTTAATCTGTCTCAGAGGCTTTCGGTAATCCCAGGATTACTGGCCGGTTACGATGCTAAAGCTATAGGGGCTGGTTTGGGTCGTGACAAAACCCTATGGCCTCGGGGTGGGTACTTTGCAGGTTATGGGGTGGCTCCGGATGTGCCGGTAAAGGGTGTGGCTATTTTTGGTGCCGTGGTGACCATTCCAACGTCAGAGGCTCTCGCAGTTGCGTTGCGTTGCTACTCGTAGCGCATTTGAACTACGTGTAAATGCCCACTTGGGCTACTCTTTTTCATGGTCAATCAAACCTTGTTTCATCGCATCTTCTATCTGTACCCTTATCTCATGAAGGTTAACAAAGGTAGGAAGGGGTAAGACAATAATCTTCTGCATTAGTTTTGGTTGCAGATTACGCACAACCATTCTTATTTGGTCATTCTCAGCTAGCGTGGTAGTCATCATGGAGGCCTCGGCCCTCCACCTAGTGCGAAATCAAAGAAGCCCTCCTTTGGCTCTTGTCGAGTGGCCTCGAGATCGTGAGTTGTGACCTCAATTTGAGTGATACAAGAATATTAGGTGACAGAGGCCTCGACCATCTCTTCCCAACTCCTCTTCACAGAATCCTCTAGTTTAGCATACCAGATAGCCACAATACCCGATAGGGTCCGGCTAAAGAGATATAGCTTTTGCAGTCTAGTCAGGTCCATCGGCCACAGAATATCTGAAAATAGCCTCAGGTGGACCATAGGATTGCCCGAACCGTCGAAGCGGTCTATGTGAGGCACTTTAAATCTATCCGGCAATGTCACCGCCGAATCTGTGTAGCCATCCTCTATATCTGGGATCGAGTTAATTCCCTGAGCTCGTTTGAACCGTTTCTCAAGCTTGCTTACTTTCAAAGTAGTAGGATCGACCTCAAACTCGAACGGTGTGTCCATTGGGTAGGCCGGTGCTTTGGAAATCTGAGGTGGGATGCGTCTTGCTGGAATGTCCGTATTCTCCTGGACATTAGTTGTATCCCAGGGTATTGGAACCCTAGATGGGGGTGGGTGTGAAGTAGAGGTTGCTGCTGGTTGTGGTTGCTGCTATTGTTGAAGCTTAGCAATTAGTACAACCTGCTGGGCTACAACCTCTGTTTGGCGAGCGATAACTTTCGCTAAGCAGGTAGCATCCTGCTGCATGGCCTCAATAGCTTGTTGAAATTGACGCATTAGATCCTCCATACTGTCAAAGGGTTGTTGATCTGACAGAACTGGTATATACTCTCTTTCTGAGGTGGAAGCAGAAAACTGAGCCCAACTGCGCACAGGGGACGTAGATAGTGACCGCTGAATTGGTGACTGTTGAACTGGTGATCTATGCTGACTATCCTCCGCCTCGTAACCGGGGGTAGTGAAGCGAACACTGGTTGTCCTCCAATACGATCCTCAGATCGGTAAATCCTCCGGACGCTGGTCCAAAGTGGTCAGGGGGAAACTGCCTCGTCGGAAGCAATTGTGGAATACTACCTTGCAAAAAGAAAAATAAAGCAAAAAGGAAACAACAATCAGCAAATGCACAGCACCTCAGCTTAGATAAGGACAACACACAGTTGAAATCATATGCTGGACAATTTGTTACTCAAACACTGATTCTGCCCCTAAATTTCTGCCTCAAATCTGATACCCTCAAACTGATACCCAGACTTGCAACTGATACATGCATTCCTGTAGAGACACACTCTAATAGCACATAGCAAGCTAGTGAGAGTCAAAACACCACTATGATGGGGTAGGGTTTCCTTGTCCTAATTTCGTCAGGAGCTAGGGATTCACTGCGCACGCATGCAGTTTCAAACAATCCTGCATTTGGGTGAGCAACCTGTCCTAGTTTGGAACAGTCTCTATGGCTTCCGATATGTAACTAGGTCGATTGGTCAAAAAGGGTGCCTCAGCAAGACCACCTAATATACCTCTCACACCTAACACCGAGAAGTGAAAAGAGGATCAAATAGTATAGTGGTGATCCAGATCTAAGGTTTGTGTTCCTATCGTGGCAAAGCCCGCAACTGGTCAGCCTTATGGCATGCTTTTCCAAGCAAGCCTCTTGCAAACCGTTCAGGAATAGTAGATGGGAAACACTGTGACTTAGGCGCACTAATGCAAATGCAATGCAAAGAAACACATAAGTGTAAATAAAACAACATATCATGAGTTCGAGTCAAGTTCTCTAAATCCCCAGCAGAGTCGCCAGAAACTGTAAACTCGACTTTCTTCGTGCCCCCTTTCAGAGAGCTCGAATTGGTTCTACAGTTCGGACTCCTATCGCGGTTCTGAATCTAGTTTCACAAGTGCAATGTGAGACTGATAAACGCCAAATAGTCTAATCCAGAAAATCATTTTGGAAAATTGATTTTAAATCAAATAATGCCAAAACTGGACTGTTTTGCCAGATTACAGAGTTGCCACCTAAATATTTATTTTTGGGAAATTTAGGAAACCCTGACCCGTGCCAAAGACCACGTGTCCGTCATCACCCAAGTTGCCTCGGCTCGGGAACTTGGGTACAAGAGGGGAAGGTCTTGAAATGAGCACCCCCACTCGCTCGATCAAAGGATCGGCCTCTACTAAGCATGATATGTTGTTTTATTAACACATGTGTTCTTATTTCGGTTATTAGCTAACTTTACTATGTCACGTACACAAGCAAGTATAGACTATGTTGCAAGAATTGGAACGAATTCAACTCATGGTTGCTTTCGAAAATGGTTTGAAAGTGCCACCCTCAAGTGGGCTAAAGCGCAAATTTGCCGCCCTCAAGTGGGCTTAAAAAAACATGATGATTTGCCACTTCGCAAAATGGGCTTAAAACTCATATTTGATGAATTGTTCCAATGAAAGCAACAAAGCCCTCATCCATAGGCATTCATGCAGTTTATCATATAAGCAAATAGCCTCATGGCAAGCATGCTGTCATGGCGATACTCACACTCATGCAAGCATGCTAAAGCGTAAAACTTACAATGCACTCCGAGCCAAAACAAAAGCTAGTTAGAAATATGCATGATCCTAACTATACAAAATGCCTAATGCAACATATGCAATAATGAAATTAATAGGCTCGGCTATCTAAGATGGCATATGAATGCGACAATTTGATAACATGCTTTGAAACACATATTCAAATAGGTATTGAAATACGATACAGTTTGTATGATGCGCCGAGCCCGGTGCATGCATGACAAATGAAAGACGCAAACATGCAAGCATAAGGTATGCTAATCAAAACGTGATCCCTAATCTAACCACCGAAAGTAGATAAATAAAAGGGAGAAAGACGTGGGGTTGGAAGAGAAACACACACGCAGGCGCACCTATTATAACATTGTGCCCCCACGAAGGAGTGTTTGAATAAATAAGCTAAGCTACATGTAGACGCGCCCGAACATCTTGGGAAAATCCCGTTTTGTTCATTGGGCTCACTACAGCTCGGATTGAATGTCACAGTTCTGAATCTAATCTCACAAAGTGCAATGCAAGATCGATAAATCGCCAAAGAGTCCAAACATGGACTGCTTTACCAAATATAGAGTCGCCACCTAAATATTTTATTTTGGGGGAATTTAGGAAACCCTGACTCGTGCCTAAGGCCACGTGTCCATCATCACCAAAGTTGCCTCGGCTCGGGAACTTGGGTACGAGAGGGAAAGGTCATGCAATGAGCACCCCCGCTCGCCCGATCAAAGATCGGCCACTACTAAACATGATATCTTGTTTTTGAAAACACTGTGTTCTTATTCCGATTATTAGCTAGAATTACTATGTGATGCGAACAACACACAAGTATAGACTAGATCGCCTAAGTTGGAACAAAACATCTCATGTTTGTTTTTGAAAGCGGTTTGCTACTCGCAAGTAGGCTCAAATGCGGGTTTTGCCACCCTCAAGTGGGCTTAGAAAACATGGTGATTTGCTACTCTCAAGTGGGCTTAAAACTTGCAATCAATGAATTGTTCTAATTCAGGTAATCCAACCTTCACCCACAGGCATTCAGGCAATTATATCATATAAGCAAATAGCCTCATGGCAACACACATGCAAGGATGCTAAAGCATAAACACTCACCGAGTACTCCAAGCCAAAACAGAAGATAGTTAGCAATCATGCATGATCCTAGCTATGTTAAGAATGCCTAATGCAACGCATGCAAAATGCAATTGAGATAAGCTCGGCTATTCTACGATGTCATGTGAATGCAACTAGATAACATGTATTCAAATGGATATTGAAATATAATGCAATTAGTATGATGCGCCGAGCCTGGTGCATACAAGACAGATGAATGAATGCAAACAGGCGAAGCATAAGGATGCTAATTGAAACATGTCCTAAAACTAACCATTGTAAGCTAGTAAATAAAGGGGAGAAAGAAATGGGGGTTGGAAGACATGCATCACACACACGCACACTTATTACAACAGTTGTGCCCTCTGAATGGGGGGTCCGAATAAAAAATACAGAACCAACTAATTAACCAACTATTCTAATTAAACTAGTTATTACACAAGAAAATGAATAACAAGCTACAACTAATTATTACACAACACTAACTAGTTAACAAATCAACTAAATAAGCATGCAAACTATGTGAAGTGGGCTGCCTCAGCTCTGCCTTGGATGATGAAGGATGCACGCATGCTCGAATTGCCATGCTCGGAAATCCATCGTGATGCCCCGACATGCCTCTGTTTGCAATTGATCTTAGAACACTGCACAAAGCTCCAGAATGCTGAAACTCTACCAAGGGAACCTGTGGGAAGGCTGCCGACCAGTTGTTGGCTTTGGAGACCACCTGCCGACCACTTTTTGTGGTGAAAACAAGAAAAAGTGGTCGGTCTGCCACTTTATCTAGTCGGCCGACTAGTTTTTGCTGCTGGTTTCTGGTTTGGTGCAACAGAGAGCAAGAAAGGGGCATGGCAAAGTATTTGCAACACATGTATGCACGACCACCCTCCCTATCATTACATAAGCTCAAGGGAGTGTAGGCCTCGACCCTTGGGCCACCAATCACGCATCTCGATGCATGATGGCCGAGGAGCCAAATGGCACGACTCAATGTAAAATGAATGTGCACACATACACATAAAGCCCGAAACTCCATCATGTATAGTCACGAGTGTCGGCGACCGGAAATTGAGGCACGTTTCATCACTTCGAGTATGAAACGTCCCTTGTTTCTCGTGTTTAGACTAACGCCCATTCCAAACACAATGCAACAAACATGGCATGCACAATGCGACTCAATCATGCAACTTGATGCAATACAACTTAGACATGCAAACATGCGAGGGATAAACATGGAAACATGCAACTAGTATACAGAATGCTATGAACTATATGGCATACACAATGCTCATGACACTAGCATACACAATGCAATGAACATGGCATGCACCAATGCAATGATCGATCCTGTAACAACATGGCATGCTCAATACTATGAACCACATGGCATACTCAATGCACAGTAGACTAAAACCAAAATGGATAGGCCTCAGCCATGTCCAAATCAGTGGCCATACATGCTAAGATAGAAACTCAAAATGCTATACAAACATGCATGCATATTGGCCCAAGCTTAAGGCACAAAACAAAACTCCCCAAAAGCATTGAAAGGATGAAACATGGGGTACAATGGCATATGTCCAGCATTGAAATGGCATGCAAAATGACTTAGAATCATGTAAACAACCCATGTAATGCATGTTGAAAGGCTCAAGAATCAAAGCTAGTGAAGTGTATTACACTAGAGGCATGTAAGACAATGCTCGAATGGCCAAACCAACCCCAAACAGACCGTATGTGGGCCAAAAAGGTTGCTGAAATGGACTGAAGTGATAGTATGCTAAGCAAGAAAAAGCATGCTCAAATGACGGCTCGCAAGCAAGGCCCAAAGCTCAACCCTCAAAGACAATTAAAGAGTGATAAACATGAGAGTATGGCAAAGATATAAGCTCAGAAATTCCACGCCAAATGATGCCAAGGTATGCAAACATCACAAACATAGCATGCTAGTGGTCTCAAAACTCAAGACTAACCAAGGCATTTGCACTATAGCTATACAAAACATGAGTGATATGGCCATGGCAGCCCAAACCAGTCCAAGAACAGCCCAAAATATGAATAAAATCATGCTGAAGCATAGCCAAAATATGCTAGAATGATGAGCCAAAACATCATGCATAGAAAGCTAGTAAGCAAGATTTGTTCTACAAGTACATGAGCCACTCAAGAGACAACCAAAACAGCTTTAGACAGAGTTATGACATGCCAAATGATGGGCAAAACACACTAAAATGGAGTCAATACATGCTAGCAAGACATGCTACTTTGATGGGCCACAAATTGGATTACACTACACATACTAGATGCGTGCACAAGGTGACGAAACTAGCCATGGACAGACTTAAGGCAGATCCTAAAAGTGAAAAAAAAGTGCCTGAACCAAGCCTCAAAAGTAAAGGGATACATGCTCCTTTGATAGGCTAAAAATGCAAACAAACAAAACCAAAAGAGAGGGGGTCACCCCCTCTAGTTTTAGGCCTTAAAACCACATGCCTACCACTGAAAATCCATTGGATTTCAGTGGCTAAAAGGCCAAACAAAGACTAGCTCACAGGCCTTAAGGCATGGCTCAAAACAAGGCTAAACAAGGCATGCAAGAGGGTAGGGGACCCTCAGCACCCAAGAGGCCTTAAACAAACATGTTAAGTACTCAAAAATAAAGCTTTTTTCAGTTGAAAGTTAATCCATATGAAGCATGCAAATATGGCTAAGAGTGTAATCAAAATAGAGCTTCAAAAAAGGGAAAAAGAGGGCTACCCTTGAAGCACTGCAAAACCAGCAGATTTCCTAAGCCAAACCCACCTTTTGAGCTCCCACAAGACCCTCCAGCAACTCAGCAACAAGGTAAGAGTGTTTGGCTAGGAGGTTGTAGGGCAAAAGTGAAGGAATAACACTCTTTAAGGCACAAAATATAGAGGGAGAGAAGAATATGGAGAGGGAGATGTATCTATCACTCTTGGCCAACTTCAGAACCCATGGAATGGAGAGGGAGACCCTCTCTTATAGAAAAACATAAACTAAAGCTTCTTGGAGAAGCTTAGAGCTTAGATCCAATCCCTCCATACTCTGTGCCTTCCAGCTGGCACCCACACACTCTTCAAAATCTGCAGGAAGGTCGCTGACCAGTTTTTCAGAGAAAGTGGTCGGCCAGCCACTTTCTCTTCTCGGCCAGCTTGTATTTCTGGTCGGCAGGAAAATTCTGTTTTCCAAGTCCAACTTCAAATGGCCATAACTCCTTCATCTGAACTCCGTTTTAGGTCATTCTTGTGTCCAAATTGAAGCCCCGGAAGTAAAATTTCCAATGGTGAAGCTTTGGATAAAAAATAAAACTGTGGAAAAAGTTATGACTATTTTGGTGAAGCTGCGCATGTTTTGGTCCTACCCGGATTCATGCCGAACTTCTGCCAAACTAGTTTTCTTCTCTCCCTTCCTCTTTTCTTCAATTCCAAACCCCTAAGCAAAGTGTTTTGAAAGATTTTTCAAAGATTTCATATCTCTTTCATTCATTTCCACTTTGTCCTTGCTCGGTTTACCGAAAAGCGTGACATTTAACAAAATACGAGTGTCGGAACATCGTAGAAACTTTATTTTCAGAACATTTTGAAAGAGAGGTTTTCAAGATCTAAAATCTTTTGATAAAGATTGTTTTGGTCCAAAAGGGGTATGAAGTTGAGATTTGTCTCTCTTGTTGCCGAAGAAACTGAACTTTTGCCCTGCACATATTTCTCCACCAAGTAAGTCATCAGTAGTGCCCATGCCTTAAGGGCGGTCAAAAATGGGGTGTCTATAGTTGCCCCTTTTTGGTAGAACTCAAATGTCAAGAAGTGACAGGAGTGAATGTCAAAGGCCAGAGACGACCCATTTTTGACAAGCCCGATGACTTGGACAAACAAACAAAATACAGATGTAGTTGGTTGAACCCGCAGGCTGCCTACGTATCCCTTTGCAAGGAATCAAACCAGCGTAGTTCATGGACAGGATGCAAAATGTTATACAGGAAGATTTTGATAATTGGACTTATACGCTATGCGAAGTCGATTTGGGTTGTGTGAACAGACAGGCGCACCTGATGTTGTTAACCAATTTTGATAATTGGACTTATATGCTACGCGAAGCCGATTTGATAATTGGACTTATACGCTACGCGAAGCCAGTTTGAAAATTGGACTTATATGCTGCGCGAAGCCGATTTTAAAATTGGACTTATACGCTGCACAAAGCCGGTTTGATAATTGGACTTATACGTTACGTGAAGCCGGTTTGATAATTGGACTTATACGCTACGCGAAGCCGGTTCGAAAGTTCAGGATTTATGCATTGCAATGGACATACTAGATGATGTAGTAGTTAGGAAGCGAAGGTACCTTACAGGGGCAATTGGCAATGACCTACCTCATGCTGCTGGGGACCTTCCCCTTCTTCTCAGTTAAACCGTAGGCGCTACTTTTCTCCCTGACTATGGTCGCAGCTTTCCCTATTCTCCAACAGGGTGACAGACTAGGTTGGTTCAGTATCCAGAATTGAGGCGCATATATATGCTATCTCAATCTGTGGGGCTGCCGTACAGATTTCAAGCCGAGGATATACCCCTGGGTATTTAAACTAGACTTTAGTATTGGAAATCCCGAACCTTTGCATTCTAGGCATAAGCCATTCGAACTCTAGTTTCCACCATCTCAGTTGGTCTCCTAGGAACTCACCGCAAACACAGGCAGGTGGCTATACCAGACCACTGGAAGTCGTTCGGGCACGACAAACACCAAAGGAATTGCACCTTTAGAGGATTTAAGGTCTCCTAGACCAGAATAAAACAGGTATGATGCAATGGATGTAACAGATAGAGCAATAGATACAAATGGGGTAACGCACTCCAACCATGCTCGAATCGTGAGAGGAAGAAGAACAAAGAAAACCAATCAGGAGCGCGTTCCAGCCAATCGGAGATAAATTCCAAACACGCTGAAATCGTTTGAGGAAGGGGACACCCTAACCACGCTGAAATTGTGAGAAGAGGCCTGAAAACAACTGCCTAGGTGCACACACAATGCAACCTGAGATGAATTCCAAACATGCTAAAATCGTATGAGGAAAAGAACACTCTAACCACGCTGAAATCGCGAGAAGAGGCTCGAAAACAAAACGCCTAAGCGCGTACACAATGCAACCTCGGATAAGTTCCAAACACACTGAAATCGTGTGAGGAAAGGGACACTCAAACCACGCTGAAATCGTGAGAAGAGGCCTGAAAACAACCGCGTAGGTGCATACACAACGCCACCTGATATGAATTCCAAGCATGCTGAAATCGTGTGAGGACAAGAACACTCTAACCACGCTGAAATCGCGAGAAGAGGCTCGAAAACAAAATACCCAAGCGCGTACACGACATAACCTGGGATAAATTCCAAACACGCTAAAATCGTGTGAGGAAAGGGACACTCAAACCACGCTGAAATCGTGAGAAGAGGCCTGAAAACAAAACGCCCAAGTGCGTACACGACCCAACCTGGGATAAATTCCAAACACACTGAAATCGTGTGAGGAAAGGGACACTCAAACCACGCTGAAATCTTGAGAGGAGCTCCGAAAACAACCACCCAGGTGCATACACAACACAACTTGAGATGAATTCCAAACACGCTAAAATCGTGTAAGGAAAGGGACATTCAAACCACTCTGAAATCGTGAGAAGAGGCCTGAAAACAACCGCCCAGGTATGTACACAACGCAACCTGAGATGAATTCCAAACACGCTGAAATCGTGTGAGGAAAGAGACACTCAAACCACACGGAAATCGTGAGAGGAGGTCCAAAAACAAACTGCCCAAGCGTGTACCAAACACACGACGCAACCTGAGATAAATTCCAAACACGCTAAAATCGTGTGAGGAAAAGGACACTCAAATCATGCAGAAATTGTGAGAGGAGGTCCGAAACAAACTATCAGGGGCGTGCTCGGCGCAACCTAAGAAAGTCCCGGAGGACGACGATCCTAAACGCAGCTCGACGTAAAAGGATAAATGGTACAAGATAACACAAGATGTAAATAAACGCAATAAGTGCGATGATACAGTACATGTTACAAGCGATGTAGAGCATGATATTTAGGGAATGCAATAAACAAACAAAGTGGCACTTTAGAAAGCACCTCATGGAGTGAGTGGCGGTAAACTGCTTTACTCTGACGGGGATCTCCCCTCCATTGTGTTCTTCGAACACTTACCTTCAACTCGCAGTACAAAGGTCCTGAAATGCTGACAAGGGGTAGCTTCTGCATGCAGAAACCACAAATGTTGTTTTCCTTCCTAATCATATTCACAACTTTCCCTCATTGCAAACATAGCCAAGATAACTTTAACGGAGAATGGTACTCAGGGAGAGCACTTCGGATCGCCATTCTGACCTGAAATAGTGAAACAGTCAACACAGTATTCTGTTCACTTTGAACACACAGCTCGTATCAGCACATTGCTCATTCTGAACACACAGCTCATAACACAATATTTGGTTTATTCGGCACACAACTCATACAAGACACTGCTCATTCTGAACATACGGGATGTAATGACGGAACTTGCAGAAGTTGAAACAAACTCAGATGCCTGACATTTTCCCTCTTTTCTTTTGCTTTGCAGCCCGGTACTTTCATAGCTTCAGATAGGTCCTGGTTTTACTATTCTTACATGACCTGTGTTGAACCCTGCAATTTTATGAAAGAACCAAACCTATTTTGCACAAATGTTGAGAACGGTACAGCACTCCTGAGCACAAAACGATTCATTTTGAAATTGAGAAATGAGTTCTTAACCGGGTATTGAGCCTACGATTGAACACAGCGCACTATGACTCAACAAAGAAAAAGAAAAGGTAAACAACCTAAACACAAACACAGACACTTGAAACGACTCAAAACAAGAATCGAGACAAACAAAAACAAGAGACACAACACCCAGACGTATTCCAATGGCGAGAGACCTCTCAGTTCGTGAGGAGCCAGTTTCTTCGGGTATTGTTTCCCACCCTTTCTCATTTGTGATTCTCACATCACTCGGCCCTCAGGCTCTGTTTTTCTAAAAAAGCCCTTTCCTCACTTTCCCTCTCAGCACACATCTCTCTATTCTTCAATCTCTCATTTTTTTTATCCCTCTCTTGGGTGGTTGATGGATAAGCAGGAAGTTGTGGGCTCTTGCCCCTGGTATTCTACCAGATTCTTATTCTTGTTCACAACAATGAGTTTCTCCCACAAATGGGTTGTGCTACAACTGGGTGTGTAGCAAATCTGCAGCTGACATCGGTTGACGATGCTCTGCTGGGGAGTTTAGACGTGATTAGATCTTGTCTAGATGAGGGAGTGGAATGTCTTGCCCCATTCCAGTTTGTGCTTCGCACTTGGCTTGATACCTCGTTGCTCGGAGGATGTGAGAGCTTTTTGCCCTTTTGCGGTCAGCTTCAGTGGTGCCCTTTTCCGGCAGGTATGATGGCCTTTCTGGCAAGTGCGTTGATAAAGGGGAAAAGACAGAAAACCTGAGTCAACTGTGCCCCTAGTTCATCATTTTGACCATTTTTTGTTTTTGTTTTTGTTTTTTTGCTTCTGCTAAAACAATTTTAACCAAAATGAGAGTTAGATTAACACGCTTGTTCGATCTTCTGATTTGAAATCATGCAAGTCAGGTTATGAGCACTGAAAATTTCCTTTTTTGGCTTCAAGAAATGGTCCAGTTTTAGAAAATGGAATAATTTTTGAGAGAATTAGTCAACCTCATTAAAAATTCTCAAAAACTATTTTTGAAAATGGCCACTGCTCGACCAACGCAGGATTTACTCTTGAGATGCACAACCTCAGATCCAAAACAATGGAAAATTGCCCCTTGTCTGAATGGCACTGCATGGCAACTAAAAGTTGCCCCTAGTCTGAATAGCACCGCACTGCTGCACGGCAACGGAAAGTTGCCCCTAGTCTGAATAGCGCCGCAGTACGTGGCAACCAGTCCTCACAGTGACAATTACAACCAAATTCTCGGATATAGAGAAGACAAAGATGACCAGAATCATCATATGGACACAGTCAAATTTGAGGTGTTTTACGGCTGGATATCAGAATGAAGTTGCCTACGTATCCCAAAGATGGGAATCAAGCCTTACGTAGCTTGAGGGTAAGGTACACTCGGGTATTAACCTCTCATTTTGCGCTCTAACTTTTGCCAAGGCCGTCGTTTCTGGCTTTTCAACCTTGCGAGCTTTGTTCTTCTTTTCTTTTCAATTCTTTTCATTTCTTTTCTTCTTTTATCTTTTCCATCTTTTCTTTTCATTTTCTTCATTTTTCTTCTTCTTTTTTCTTTTTTTATTCTTTGCATTGTTCTTTTTTTTTTTGGTTCTTTTTCTTCCTCTAACTTTTGCCTGGGTGGCCCTTCCGGGTTTTCGGCCTAGCGAGCCTCTCAAGGGTAAAAGTTTAGTTTTGTCCATGTTGAATGGTTTGAGGTCTCGGAGCAATCTGAATCAAAGAGAATGGCTGTTGTTCCCTGATGATGTAAAAGTCCATCCAATGGAGGTTGAATTTGCCCTTAGTGTTGTGGATAGGAACTTGGTTGTCCTTCCGCAATACTTTCTTCTTTCCCCCTTCTGGGATTTGGCGTTCTTGCCAGTCTTCCCTAGTTTGCAGGAAAGACTCATCTTTGACTCTTCGAGCGCATCTGACATTTTTGCCCCTAGTTCAAGGGCTGCTTTTGATCTAGCTTCGTAAGCTTCCTTTGATCACATCTGATATTCTTACCCCTAGTTCATGGGTTACTTCTGCTTCGGCCACACGGGCCTTACATTGTGCTTGACCGTTGAACATTCTGAATTAAGGTTGAAGGTTTGGAAGCAAAGGGGTCGAGTCTCGAGGCTGAGAGCGATCCTAAGCTGCAAAATCTCGAGAGCGATTCCACACAGGTCTTCGTAGAACCACGCAAAACATTTTTTGAAATTTTTTAAGAAAGCGACTAATCGCTCACATCGAAGACAATGTAGAACCAATCTGGATCAAGCCAGGATCCTTCTCAATACTCACATTAACAAACATGATCTCAATCATTAAGGGCTTAGCATGCCTCTCTTTCTCTCAATTGATCAATTTTTTTTTGCAAATCCCGAGGAATTCCTTCCTCTTTGTTTTCATCACAATGTTCAAGAAGTTTTGAAAAACTCAGGTCAATGTAATGATTTGAAAGCCCAGAAAAGACACAGTTTTTAGTCAAATACTGCCATCTCATTCAGAACTTCTGGCACAACTAGCACAAGGCAGAAGCAAACACAAGAGTGTGAAAATCATTGTTGTTCATTCAAATCTGTTGGTATTACTGGCTCCAAGGCAGAAACAGACTAAAAAGAAAACGAAAAGACAAACACAAAACAAGCAAGTGATGTCCGAGGTAACACCCCCAAAATCACCCGACTCCAACAAAACAAGACTGACTCGGTACAACAAGACAGACCCAACTGACTCAGTAAGAAAAGACTGACTGTGTACAACACAACAAGACTGACCCAATACCCAAGTCAGAAAGTAAAGTAAACAACATTCGCAAATGCTCAAAATAGTGCCTGCCATCCCCACAACTGGAGTGAACTGAGTGCCATCCGCAGGTGGTTCATCCCCCAATCACATGGTCACATTATCCCCCAAGTTCACCGATCCAGTGCCGATAGACTTTGCAGAGCTTGGCGCGTCAATGACCCCGTCGTCAATCAAATCTTGCACTTCGTGGCGAAGACGAAAGCAATTGTCAGTGCCATGACCGGTTTGTTGATGGAAGGCACAGTACTGGGCAGCATCATGCGTAGCCGGAAGAGGATTCGGGAGAGGCCAAGGCTCAAGGGGTTTAAGATGGCCTTGTCCAACAAGGATTTGGAGAGCTTTGGACAAAGGCATATAGAGGGCATGGAAGACCCTCTGACCTCGGGGTTGGTACTTCAAACGTTTGTGGATTTTTGCTGGACGCACCAACAAAGGGATTGGCAGGTGCTGGCCTGGTTTGCTGACCTCTTCCGAGTGGAGGATTAGAGCTAACAGGATCGTTTTTGGTACGATGGCCCTTCTCCCAGTTTTCTCCTTGCTTCGAACTGCTCTCATTCTGAGTGACGAAAGTGTCCTCCACAATCTTTGCAACAATTGCGAGCACTTGTTGTTTGTTTAGCCCTTCCGCTTCCAAAGCCTCCACAACCCACAAAAGGTGTTCATGGGGATCAATGCCTGCCCCTATCTTGTTCTTACCTCTTGCCTGCACTTTGCCAAGGGATTGGCCTTCTTCCAGTACAATCCGTCCCAAGATTGGGGAGCCTTTTGTCGTGAAACTCCTAGCATGTGATATGGTCGATGAGGGAGCCAATGTCCCGGAGGCCAGATTTGTCATAGTTCTTTGAAGATCTTCAATCATTCTCATCAACTCAGAAGTAGTGGGTTCACGGGTTTGAGATGATTGGGGTTCAGGTGCACCCATCATGCATAAGTCCATGCTTTCTGGAATGAACACCTCAGGTTTGGGTAGATGGACCGGGGTGATGTATATGCTGGGGTCGAAGGTGGATGGTAGTGTATGGATGAGGTTGAGCTAGGGAGGTGACGAGTCAGTACTAACCTAAGGTCCTTTGGGTGGAGCTAGGGTCTCTTCGTCAATAAGATCCTGAATCTTATGACGGAGGTGGATGCAACGGTTCGTATCATGACCGTGTTGTTGATGATAGGCACAGTATTTAGCTAGGTCATATCTTGGCGGAAGAGGATTTGGAAGGGGTTAGGGTTCTAGGAGTTCTAGGTGCCTTTGTTCTTGCAGCTTTTTGAAAGCTTAGGAAAGACTCATGTAAAGAGGATTGAACTTTCGGGCTTGGGGCCGATTTGAAGTGCTTGGTTTTTGGCCATTGAGGGAAGTGGTGACAGAGTCTACTTCTGAGCATTTTACAATTGTGCTACCATCAGTAGTAGCATTGGAACTGCGAACAACATTCTTCTACAAAGGCTCATCATCTTCTACAAAGATTCCTTCTCTGATGGCATCCTCGATTTGAACCCCCATTTCATGAAGGGCTAGAAAGGTAAACAGAGGTAGAACCACCATCTTTTGCACCGACTTGCCATGCAAATTCCGAACAATCATCCTGATCTAATCTTTGTCAGAAGGCCTTGTAGTCATCATTGAGGCCTTTGCTCTCCATCTCGTCACGAACTCTGAGAAACCCTCCTTTGGTTCTTGGCAGGTGACTTCGAGATCATGAGTTGTGACCTCGATCTGTGTGTTATAGGAGTATTGAGCAATAAAGGCCTCAGCCGGCTCTTCCCAGTTCCATTTCACAAAGTCCTCCAATTTCGCATACCAGATTGTGGCCATCCCAGACATGGTTCGGCCGAAGAGAGACAACTTCTAGGCTGTGGTCAAACCCATTGGCCTCAGGATATCGAAAAACAGGTGGAGGTGCACCATTGGGTCTCCAGAGCCGTCGAAGCGGTCGATATGCAGCATTTTGAATCGGTCCGGCAAAGTCACGGCCGAATCGGTGTACCCATCCCCAATATCTGGAATGGACTTCACGCCTTGAGACTTGTTGAACAGCTTTTCTAGCTTGCTCACTTTTAGTGGTGTGGGGTCCACTTCGAAGTCAAAGGGAGAATCCGGTAGGTTGGTGGGTGTGGGTGCCTTGGACAGCTGGGGTAGGATTGGAGGCGGAGCCGGCCCAGTTGGGATATCCGTATCTTCCTGGACATTTGCTGTCTCCCCGAGTATTGGGACTCTTGGTGGGGAAGGAGCTGGGTGTGAAGCAGATGCCCCAGTTTGCTGCTATATCCTGGTGATTAACTTTGTCTGTTGGACCATAACCTCGGCCTGGCGTGCGGCAAATTCTTCTTGATGGGCAGCATCCTGCTGCATGGCTTGCATACTTTCCTAGAGCTGACACATCATCTCTTCCATACCTGCCATAGAGTGCTGGTTTATCTGAACAACTGGTATATTTGTCCCTGTAGTAGAAACTGAGACCTCAGTCTGACTGTTCATTGGTGCGGTGGATAAGGGCCACTGATCTGGTAACTGCTGAACTGGTGATCTGTGCCTGACTGGCCCTTTTACCCTGCCTCTGGCAAAGGAACACTGATTTTCCTTGAACTGAATCTCTGACCTAACAAAGTTTATCAGCACAAGTCCGATGAACCTCGGGGGATATTGGAGCCTTCTGAAGCTACAGTTCCAAGACTACCTTGCAAAAGAGAAAACAGGCAGCATCTCAGCCCAATTTCACTAGAATAGATGTGAGCATTACTGAATGACTGCCCTCTCTACTGAATTCTACCAAAAATTCTGCCAATAAACTGATACCCTCAGGTAAAACTGATTCCCCTAAAATCCTAATGCCCTCAGGCCTGATACCCAAACTTGCAAACTGATACATGCATTCCTTGTAGAGGCACACTCTAAAAGAACATAACAAGCAAATGAGAGCCAAAACACCACTATGGTGGGGTAGGGTTTCCCTATCCTATTTTGTCAAGAGCTAGGGTTTCACTACGCATGTAGCGGTTTCAAACAACCTACAATCGGGTAAGCAACATGTCCTGGTTTGGAATGGTCACTATAGATTCCGATATGCACTAGGTCGAATGGTCAAAAAGGGTGCCCCGGTAAAAACTGGGGTTTGTGCTCCCATCGTGGCAAAGCCTGCAACCGGTCAGCCTTATGGCACACTTCTCAAGGGGAGCCTCCGGCAAACCGTTCAGGAATAGCAGATGGCAAACATGGTGTCCTAGGCGCACCAATGCAAATGCGATGCAAAGAAACACATAAGTGTAATCAAAACAAGATATCATGAGTTCGAGTCAAGTTCCTAAATCCCCAGCGAAGTCGCCCGAAACTGTAGACGCGCCCGAACGCCCTGGGAAAATCCCATTTTGTTAATTGGGCTCACTACAGTTTGAACTCAATGTCACGGTTCTGAATCTAATCTGACAAAGTGCAATGCAAGATCGATAAATCGCCAAAGAGTCTAAATCTGGCAAATTGTTTTGAAAAATTGATTTTTAGAAAGAAGTGCCAAACATGGACTTCTTTCCCAGATACAGAGTCGCCACCTAAATATTTTATTTTGGGGGAATTTAGGAAACCCTAACTCATGCCTAAGGCCACGTGTTCGTCATCACCAAAGTTGCCTCGGCTCGAGAACTTGGGTACGAGAGGGGAAGGTCATGCAATGAGCACCCCTGCTCACCCGATCAAAGATCGGCTACTACTAAACATGATATCTTGTTTTTGAAAACACATGTGTTCTTATTCCGATTATTAGCTTGAATTACTATGTGATGCGAACAACACACAAGTATAGACTATATCGCCTAAGTTGGAACAAAACATCTCCTGTTTGTTTTTGAAAGCGGTTTACTACTCGCAAGTAGGCTCAAATGCGGGTTTTGCCACCCTCAATTGGGCTTAGAAAACATGGTGATTTGCTACTCTCAAGTGGGCTTAAAACTTGCAATCAATGAATTGTTCCAATTCAGGTAATCCAACCTTCACCCACAGGCATTCTGGCAATTATATCATATAAGCAAATAGCCTCATGGCAAGCATGCTATCATGGTAGTCACTCACACACATGCAAGGATGCTAAAGCATAAACACTCACCGAGTACTCCAAGCCAAAACAGAAGATAGTTAGCAATCATGCATGATCCTAGCTATGTTAAGAATGCCTAATGCAACGCATGCAAAATGCAACTGAGATAAGCTCGGCTATTCTACGATGTCATGTGAATGCAACTAGATAATATGTATTCAAATTGGTATTGAAATATAATGCAGTTAGTATGATGCGCCGAGCTCGGTGCATGCAAGACAGATGAATGAATGTAAACATGCGAAGCATACGGATGCTAATTGAAACATGTCCTAAAACTAACCATCGTAAGCTAGTAAATAAAAGGGAGAAAGAAATGGGGGTTGGAAGACATGCATCACACACACACACACTTATTACAACAGTTGTGCCTTCTTAACGGAGGATCTGAATAAATAATACCGAACCAACTAATTAACGAACTATGCTAATTAAACTAGTTATTACACAACAACATGAATAACAAGCTATAGCTAATTATTACACAACAATAACTAGTTAACAAATCAACTAAATTAGCAATTAAATAAGCATGAAAACTATGTGAAGTGGGCTACCTCAGCTCTGCCTTGGATGATGAAGGATGCATGCATGCTCAAATTGCCTTGCTCGGAAATCCATCGCGATGCTCGACTTGCCTCTGTTTGCAATTGATCTTAGAACACTACACAAAGCTCCAGAAGACAGAAACTCCACCAAGGGAACCTGTGGGGAGGTCGCCGACCAGCTATTGGCTTTGGAGACCACTTGCCAACCACTTTGTGTGGTGAAAACCAGAAAAAGTGGTCGGCCTGCCACTTTATCTGGTCAACCGACCGGTTTTTGCTGCTGGTTTCTGGTTTACTGCAATAGAGAGCAAGAAAGGGGCATGGCAAAGTATTTGCAACACATGTATGCACGACCACCTTCCCTATCATTACATAAGCTCAAGGGAGTGTAGGCCTCGACCCTCGGGCCACCAATCACGCATCTCGATGCATGATGGCCGAGGAACCAAATGGCACGACTTAGTGTGAAATGAATGCGCACACAAACACATAAAGCCCGAAACTCCATCATGTATAGTCACAAGTGTCGGTGATCGGGAATTGAGGCACGTTTCATCACTTCGAGTATGAAACGTCCTTCGTTTCCCGTGTTTGGACTAACGCCTATTCCAAACACAATGCAACAAACATGGCATGCACAATGCGACTCAATCATGCAACTTGATGCAATACAACTTAGACATGCAAACATGCAAGGGATAAACATGCAAACATGCAACTAGTATGCACAATGCTATGAACTATATGTCATACACAATGCTCATGACACTAGCATACACAATGCAATGAACATAGCATGCACCAATGCAATGATCGATCCTGTAACAGCATAGCATGCTCAATGCTATGAATCACATGGCATACTCAATGCACAATGGACTTCAACCAAAATGGATAGGCCTCAGCCATGTCCAAATCAGTGGGCATACAGGCTAAGATAGAAACTCAAAATGATATACAAACATGCATGCATATTGGCCCAAGCTTAAGGCACAAAACACAACTCCCCAAAAGCATTGAAAGGATGAAACATGAGGTACAATGGCATATGTCCAGCACTGAAATGGCATGCAAAATGACTTAGAATCATGCAAACAACCCATGTAATGCATGTTGAAAGGCTCAAGCATCAAAGCTAGTGAAGTGTATTAGACTAGAGGCATGCAAGACAATGCTCAAATGGCCAAACCAACCCCAAACATACCCTATGTGGGCCAAAAAGGTGGCTGAAATGGACTGAAAAGATAGCATGCTACGTAAGAAAAAGCATGCCCAAATGATGGCTCGCAAGCAAGGCCCAAAGCTCAACTCTCAAATACAATTAAAGAGTGATAAACACGAGAGTATGGCAAAGATATAAGCTCTGAAATTGCATGCCAAATGATGCCAAGGTATGCAAACATCACAAATATAGCATGCTAGTGGTATCAAAACTCAAGACTAACCAAGGCATTTGCACTATAGCTATACAAAACATGAGTGATATGGCCATGGCAGCCCAAAATAGCCCAAGAACAGCCCAAAATATGAATAAAATCATGCTGGAGCATAACCAAAATATGCTAGAACGATGAGCCATAACATCATGCATAGAAAGCTAGTGAGCAAGATTTGTTCTACAAGTACATGAGCCACTCAAGAGACAACCAAAACAGCTTTAGACAGAGTTATGACATGCCAAATGATGGGCAAAAACCCACTGAAATGGAGTCAATATATGCTAGCAAGACATGCTACTTTGATGGGCCACAAATGGGATTACACTACACATACTAGATGCATGCACAAGGTGACCAAACCAGCTACGGACAGACTTAAGGCAGGTCCTAAAAGTCACAAAAAAGTGCCTGAACCAAGCCTCAAAAGTAAAGGGATACATGCTCCTTTGATAGGCCAAAAATACAAGCAAACAAAACCAAAAGAGAGGGGGTCACCCCTCTCTGGTTTTCGGCCTCAAAACCACATGCCTACAACTAAAAATCCATTGGATTTCATTGGCTAAAAGGCCAAACAAACACTAGCTCAAAGACCTTAAGGCATGGCACAAAACAAGGCATGTAAGAGGGTAGGAGCCCCTCAGCACCCAAGAGGCCTTAAACAAACATGTTAAGTACTAAAAAATAAAGCTTTTTTTAGTTGAAAGTTAATCCATATGAAGCATGCAAATATGGCTAGGAGCGTAATCAAAATAGAGCTTAAAAAAAGGAAAGAAGAGGGTTACCCTTGAAGCACTGCAAAAACAGCTGATTTCCTAAGCCAAAACCAACTTTTGAGCTCCCACAAGACCCTCCAGCAACTCAGCAACAAGGCAAGCGTGTTTGGCTAGGAGGTTGTAGTGCAAAAGTGAAGGAATAACACTCTTTAAGGCACAAAATAGAGAGGGAGAGAAGAATATAGAGAGGGAGATGTATCTATCACTCTTGGCCAACTTCAGAACCTGTGGAATGGAGAGGGAGACCCTCTCTTATAGAAAAACATAAACTAAAGCTTCTTGGAGAAGCTTAGAGTTTGGATCCAATCCCTCAATACACCTGTATGGAGGATGCAGTCGGTGCCTTCCAGCTAGCACAGCTGGTACCCACAGACTCTTCAAAATCTGCAGGAAGGTTGCTGACCAGTTAAAGTGGTCGGCCAACCACTTTTTCTGGTCGGCCGACAACTTTTTTAGAGAAAGTGTCGGCCAGCAAGTTTTTCTAGTCGGCAGGAAAATTCTGCTTTCTAGGTCCAACTTCAAATGGCCATAACTCCTTCATCTGAACTCCTTTTCAGGTCATTCTTGTGTCCAAATTGAAGCCCCGGAAGTAAGCTTTCCAATGGTGGCAGACTTGCATCAAAATTCCAAATGCGAAAAAAGTTACGCTTGTTTTGGTGAAACCACGCAGTTTTGGTCCTACCCGGATTCATGTCGAACTTCTCCCAAACTAGTTTTCTTCTCTCCTTTCCTCTTTTCTTCAACTCCAAACCCCTAAAAAAAGTGTTTTGAAAGATATTTCAAAGATTTCATCTCTCTTTCATTCATTTCCATTTTGTCCTTGCTCGGTTTACCGAAAAGTGCGACATTTAACAAAATACGAGTGTCGGAACATCGTAGAAACTTTATTTTCAAAACATTTTGAAAGTGAGGGTTTTAAGATCTAAAATCTTTTGATCAAGATTGTTTTGGTTCAAAAGGGGTTTGAAGTTGAGATTTGTCTCTCTCCTTGTCGAAGAAACTGAACTTTTGCCTGGCACACATTTCTCCACCAAGTAAACCATCAGTAGTGCCCAAGTCTTAAGGGCGGTAAAAAATGGAGTGTCTACACTACACTAAGCTAAGCTAATTATTACAAAACAACTAATTAACTATTCTAGCTAATTAATTATTACAAAACGAATTGAACAACTAGCTATGCTAAGCTAATTAAGTACAGCAATTGAACTAAATAATTAGCTACGCTAACTAATTAAAGCAATTAAAATGGCCTCGCGGGTGAGGGAGACATGCATTCTCGGTTGGCTTCCTTCCGAAAATCCACTGCCTTGCCTTTGGATGCCTCTGTTTGTAGTTTGCTTTGATCTTTGAACATTGCACCAATTTCCAGACTGCTTCTACCCCAACACAGGAACATTTTGAACAACTTTTCCACGGATGGCTAGTCGGCTACCATAGGTGGCTGTCGGCCACTACTACTGGCCGGTCGGCCACTGCTTGTGGCTGTCGGCCACCATTAGTGGCCGGTCGGCTACCCTTTTCCTGAAATTCTCTATTTTGCTGCAGCAGAGAGCAAATAGAGGCAAAGCAGTGTATTCTCACACAATGTATGTACTATTACTCTCATTTTAATTCTCAAGCTCAAAGGAGTGTAATTCTTGGCTCTCAAGCCACCAATCAAGCATTTTCAATGCATGATGGCCAAAGAGTCAAGCTTGTAAAAAGTCAATGAATGCACAAATAAGACTCGAAGGACCACCACCCTATCATGCATGATCAAGGGTGATGGAAACAAAAGGGATTGGCTCATTTCATCACTTTGATTATGAAATGGACCAATCTACCTTGTGTTTAATAAAACGTCTGATTGAACACATGCAATGCAAACACGACATGCTTATCTTGGTCATGTTTTACTTGTCCGATTTTATTTACTCATTTTAACATTACAAAGTCATTCTTTAGTCAATTTGTCCAAGGTGAGTGTCCTCTAATGAGAGAGGGGTCAACCAAAGGATGATTTAAGACATGAGAGAGATCATGCCATTGGCTAGGAGGAACCCTCAAAAGAGGGTTAAAGCCATTCAGCACAAGCTCTATCTCAAGTTTAAACACAATCATACAGTTAACCAACCCTCAAAACAAATGGAAAAATGAAGAAATGAAGGAGGTTGCAGACTTTTTAGTGCTGAAGTGGTATGCAAAAGACACTAAATCATGCAAGCAACACATGCACAACATGTTAAGAGCCAAAAACACTAAAGCTAGTGAAGAACACTATACTAAAGGCATCCAATATCAAGCTCAAATAACCAAACCAGCTCTGGACAGAACTTAAACATGCCAAAACAGTGGCTAAAACATGCTAAAATCAAAGCATAAATGGCAAGAAAAACATGCTCACGTGTTGGTTCACAAACAAGGCTCAAAGCACAACTCTCAAAAGCAATGAAAGTGTGAAGTAAGAGTATGACAGAGCCACACACATTGAAATCAGATGTTAAATGATGCTATATCATGCAATCATCTCATGTAAAACATGTTAGAGGCCTTACAATACTAAGCTAGTGAAGGCATTTACACTACAACCATGTAAAACAAAGCTCATATGACCAAGACAGCTCAAAACAGAGCTAAAGCATGCTAAATCAGAAGCAAAAACATGCTGAGATTATGTCACAAAAAGGTAGAAAAACATGCTCACATGTTAGGCCATCTATACTGGCAAACAAGACACAAGGAGGGGAGGCCACCCCCTCCTATTTTGGACCTCAAAACGAAGTTATTACCACTAAAATTTCTTTGGAATTTAGTGGTTAAAATGCCAAAAAGGTTGACTTTAGTATGTTAAAAGATGATGCAAGAAGCTGACAAGCTAGGGAATAAAAGGGAGAGATAATCCCCTAACACAAAATAGGCTCAAACCAACATGTCAAGGCCTAAAAATCAGAGTTTTTTGTAGTTGAAAACCAGCCCAAAATAGTGTAAAAAGATGGCAAAGCAAACAACTAAGAAAAGCTTACAAGGTAAAGGCTTATACCTTTGAAGCACAACACTAAAACAATAACAATTCTGAGCTCAAACCAACCTTAGAAGCTCAAACAAGGCCGCCAAGAACCTCAGCTCCATGGTGAAGGTGTTTGGTTAAGGGTCTTAGTGCAAAAGTGTGGAGAATTCTTACATTCAAGCACAAAATAGGAAGAGAGAGAGAATTCTAGAGAGAGAGAGAGGAAATTTGCTCACAAATTTTTGTAACCTGTCAAATGGGGGAGAGACCCCCCATTATATAGAAAAACAAGCCAAAGGCTTGCCTTCATCCTTCCATACACGTGCATGGAGATGAGCATCAGTGATCAACAGCTGGTATAGCTGGCAAACAAATATCTGAAAAAGGAGAAAAATGGCTGTCGGCTATCATTAGTGGCCGACCGGACATAAATGTAGCCGATTGGTCATCAACATAGTCGGCTAGCCACCACTGGTGGCCGATAGGCACAAGTCATGGCCGGCGGGCTAGAGGGCTGGCCGACAGGTCACCTTCTCCTCCAGAAGTGAAGCAACAAGCTCCTGGCCCACAGCCAAGCACAAAACAGACAAGATTAAAGTATCCAAGGCAAGGTGCTCAGTTGAGACCTTTAGGGACTCAAAACGAACACGAGCGAGCACAATCATCGGGTATTCAAATGATGACGTCCAAGTCGTGAGGACGGTCAAAAATGGGTGGTCTACAGTTAGTATCTGAGTACCCGACTTGGTTGGCCAACATCGTCCCAGTGCTAAAGAAAGATGGCAGAATTCGGGTATGTACAGACTTCAAGGATTTGAATAGAGCCAGTCCAAAGGACAACTTTCCTTTACCACATATAGATGAGTTGGTAGACTTCACCATAGGCCATGCCTTATTATCATTTATGGATGGATTTTCCAGGTACAACCAGATTCTGATGGCACCCGAGGATAGAGCGAAGATCGTATTCACCACGGGTAATGCCATTTGGGCTTAAAAATATTGGGGCTACCTATCAGAGGGCTACGACTACCATTCTGCATGACATGATCCACAAAGAGGCCGAGGTGTACGTGGACGAGACGATTGTCAAGTCCAAAGAATAAGAGGGCCACTATACTACATTGGAAAAATTCTTTCAACAGATCAGAAAATACAGATTGAGGTTGAACCCGTAAAAATACACCTTCGGCATAACGGCAAGAAAAATGCTAGGATTTCTAATCACACAGTGGGGCATCGAAGTAGATCCTTCCAAAATCAAGGCTATCTTAGAAATGCCACCACCAAGGATTGAAAAGGAGGTAAATGGCTTTCTGGGTAAAGTGCAATTCATAAGACAGTTTATTTCTAAATTAACCATAACTTGTGAACCACTATTTGGCTTCTTAAAGAAAGGAAATAAATTCTAATGGGACTTTCGATCTCAGTTTCCCTTTGAACAGATTAAATAGTACCTTCAGAATCCACCTATGTTGTCGTCGCCAGAGCCGGGAAAGCCTTTGATTCTGTACCTGTCGGTAACAGATACAACTATAGGGTGCATGCTTGCTCAGAAATCTGAAGATAAGGTAGAGAAAGCTATTTATTACTTGAAAAAGAAGATGTTGGATTATAAGACCCGCTATACTACCTTGGAGAAAACCAAAGCTAGGCACTATTTGTTAGCTTACTCTGTAATTCTGGTTTCGAGATTAGATCTCTTCAAATATCTCTTTGAGAAACCAGTGCTTACTGGTATACTAGCCCGTTGGTTGCTTCTTCTCTTCAAATTTGATCTCAAATATGTGACCCGCAAGTCGGTCAAGGGAAGAGCTTTGGCGGAAGTCCTGGCAGACCACCTGGTATAAAGAGATGAGGTAGTAGAATACTTGTTCCAAGATAATGACATTCTGCACGTGGAAGAGGGAACTTGGACGATATACTTTGATGAAGCATCTAATCAATATGGTTATGGGATAGGCGTGTTATTGATAGCCCCTGATGATTCTCATATATCGTTAGCCTTCAAACTCCAGTTCAAAGTGTCCAACAATGAAGCAAAGTACGAAGCATGCATTGCTGGTTTGGAAGCTGCCCTAGAACTATGGGCAATAAGGTTGTTTGTTATTGGGGACTCTAACTTGGTTGATTATCAAGTGAATGGAGATTGGCAAGTCAAAGAAGAGAAAATGAAGGTTTATCATTAGACCTTGGATATGTTGATTCCAAGGTTTGAAAAACTAACATTTACACACCTGTTGAGGGAGAACAACCAGTTTGCTTCTGCTTTAGAACCTCTATCTTCTATGGTAGACATTCCACTGGGAGTCCAGATGGGTCTGATCATCATTGAACAGAAGTACACGTTGGCCGATCATACAATTTCCACAATAGATGAAGTGCAAGACAAAAAACCTTGGTATTATGATATTTGGAACTTCATAGAAAAGGAAACATACCTACCAAGGGCAAATGCCAAAGACAAACGGGGTATACGGCATTTGGCCATCCAGTTCATCATCTGCGGAAGTAAACTGTACAAAAGAGGTTATCTGCGAATGCACAAGTTGTGTGTTGAAGAACAGGAATCAAAGCGCTTTATGGAGGCTATCCGTGGAGGAGAGTGCGGGGCGCATATAAATGGTGTGATGCTCGCCCGAAAGATCCTTAGATATGGTTATTACTAGTCAACTATGGGGGAGGATTGTATTGATTTTGTATGACGATACCACAAATGCCAAATCCATGCCAATCGCATGAATATCCCGCCGTCAAAGCTGTACAACATGACTTCTCCATGGCCTTTCTCAGTCCTGGGAATTGATGTTATTGGTGCAGTCTCCCTGAAAGGGTTAAATGGGCATGAGTATATCCTGGTGGCGTTTGACTATTTCACGAAGTGGGTAGAAGCTCAGTCCTATGCAATGCTGAAGGTGTCGCATCTAGCCAAGTTTATCAGAAACAACATTATCTACCGGTACGGAATTCCAAATGAAATCATCTCAGATAACGGCTCGCACTTTAAGACATAAGTGGTGGATCTGCTCGAGAAGTACAATGTGGCTTTTCACAAGTCCCCCACATACAGACCACAAACTAATGGAACTATTGAAGCGCCAATAAGAATATCAAGAACATCTTGCGAAAGATGGTGGAAACATACAGGGATTGGCCAAATAAACTGTCGTTTGCACTCTGGGATACAGAACGTTAATCCAAACATCTAGTGGGGAAACCTCTTATTTGTTAGTATATGGGATGGAGGTTGTTCTGCCAATTGAAATTGAGGTGCCATCGCTGCGGATTATGGCTGAGTGTCAGATAGCAGAGGCGGATTGGCAACAGAGCAGATTCTAGGAGTTGATGTTGTTTGATGAAAGAAGATTGAGGGCCTTGTATCATGTCCAGGGCTACCAATGTAGAATGCTAAGGCTTTTAACAAGAAGGTTAAGTCCAGGAATTTCAAGGAAGGAGACATGGTGTTGAAAGACAACCAAGCTCCTATCCATGACCCTAGGGGCAAGTTTAGACCCAATTGGATTGGTCCTTACATCATCAAGTCAATCTGGTCAAGAGGGACGATTATTCTCATGGACCTAGATGGCCTAAAATTTTCATAACCGATCAACATGGACAAGTTGAAGAAATATTATTCCTGAGAGGCTCGCTAGGCTGAAAACCTGAAAGGGCGACCTAGGCAAAAGTTAGAGCATGAAAAATTAGAAATAAAAAAAAAAAACTGAGCTCGCAAGGTTGAAAACCCTAAAAGGCGACTTTGGCAAAAGTTAGAGCGCAAAAGGAGAGAGTTAATACTCAAGTGAACCTGAACCAAACTACGTAAGGCCTGATTCCCATCTTTGGTATACGTAGGCAACTTCATCCTGAAGTTCAGCCATAATCATTTCCAACTCAACTATCCTGTCCATTTGTCTGATCAGGTCATCTTTGTTCATTGTTTGTGAGCCTGGTTGTGATCTTCATTTCGGGCAGAAGAGCTGGCATATGCAATCAGGGGCAGTTATGATCTTTTGATTTGGGGTTGTACATCTTAAGGATCGATTCTACGCGTGTCAGGTGGTGATCATTTTTGAAAATGGTTTTGAAAAGTTTTAATAAAAGTTGTTTTTTCTCAGAATTTTACTTTTTACAACTTAGACCATTTTGGGACGAAAAGGAAAATTTTTAGTACACACAACTTTAATTTCATTAGTTTCAACATAAAGTGCATTCTCCAGCTCTCTGATACAAATCAAAGTTGTTTTTACATCATAAACCTTGGAAACAAAGGTCAAAGCAATAAACTAGGGGCATGTGACTCAAGTGTTCCTACGCCCTCTGCTTGTGCTTGCGGAAGCTTCTGTAGCCAAAGTTAACCCAACTTGTGCCTCATCCTCAAGCCAAGCCAAGCATTCACTAGAAAGGACAGAACTGAAGCTAGGGGCAGGGGCTAGAAGCTCTCTTGTCCTCCAGGGAGCATGATATCGAGTTAAGTGTGAACTACGAAGCAGAACCAAAGCTGGGTATTCTACCCCCTTCTCTAGGCAAGTCTGATCATGTCCAAACTGGAGTCTAAGCCAGAAGGGAAAGTAGAACACGCAGTGTATGAGGCCAATCAACTCAATACCTGGCTGTTGAGACATGATGTAGCTCTTCTCATTCAAGTTAACACAAGGGCAACGCCAAGCTATGTCAGCTGCAGATCTGCTGCATATCCAATTGCACCACCATCTCTCATTGGGAAAGTCCACTAGTCGCTGGCTGAAGAAATAGGCTCGGACTGAATATTTAGGGCAAGGGTCCACCACCTTCAGCTTATCCATGAGCCATATCTGGGAAGGGATGAAAAATAAGAGAGATTAAAGAATATAGAGATGTGCCTAGAGAGAAAAGGAAATGAAGGAGTTTGAGAGAAAGATAGAGCATGAGTGTCGAGTGATGTGCGAGGCATATATCAGAAACTATATGGAACAATACCTAGAGCAGTAGTGGACTCCCCATAAACCTGGTGGTCTCGCTCCGATGGAAAGCATCTAAACGCATTAGGGTCTCAGCTAGGGCCAAACCATTGCAACTCTTACCTTCTTTCAAGCGTTGTGCCACCTCAATCAACTTGATGTTGGCTCCACCGCAGCTAGGGGCAAGAAGGTAGTACGCAAGCATACATAAACAGAGGGCTTATTGCTGAAAGCCTCGCCAGAGAAGGTCGCCTCTGTCACCGATGTTAGAAAATCGATGAACCAGGCCGAGTATATCCAGCTTCTGGGCATCAGCCAAAGATCATGCTTGGTGCAAAGTATGCCCACACATCCGTCCCAAAGCTTGTGTATGGCCAAAACGGGATTGAGGCATGATGTCCTCATCACTCCAGGATTCCATTAGTGCCTAAAATTCTTCAACGGTCACACACATTTCTTGTGCTCCGAAACAAAAGACATGCATAATTGGGTCCCAGAATCAGACCGCGACATGGAGGAACAGAAAACAAAGTAGAGTACGGCTCAACGAAAAAAGCGCGTTTATGCCGAAACCACAAAAATTTACCTTTTCCGTGCCGTCTAAAGTTGCTATCCAATCTGTGAGCTTCTTGGCAAGGAATGTCTCCATTTGGGGAAGAAACAGCAGCCAAAATGAGGTTCTGGAGAAAAAATCACGAAGGATGACCTTTTGTATAAGATAGGGTTGTAAATGGAGGCTAGATGTCAATCATCTGGTAGTTCCTTGCTTTTGTGGCCGGCAGGCCACTAATTGTGGTCGACCGTCCATTTATTGTGGCCTACCTTCCACTAATGGGGGCCAGCCGTCCACTTTTGGGCCAGGCAGTTTTGGAAGCCCGGTTTTGTCTTGATCTTTGTGTTATATGATCTTGTTTTGAGTCTTTTGGTTTTAACAAGTCTGCATAGATATGTTTAGTTTGTTTTTGGTTAATCGAGTTATATGTTGTGTTTTGGTTATTGGTCGGCTCATTACCCAATTAAGATCATTATTTCAATCAAGCATTATCGTTTCAAACTCAATTCTATTTTCACATTATATGCAAATTTGGTGCTCATGACGCAAAAACAAAAACACTTTTTATAAATAAAAAAACTGCGAGATTTTATTTCGATCGTGGTTTTTACCAAAAGGAGTACAAATTTCAAAAGCAAACGTAAAACCTATCTGAAGCTATACATGTGCTAAACTACCAAACTAAAAGAAACTAACAAAAAGTACAAAAATCGATGCCAGTCATCTCAAGCTCGAGAGGCCTTCTTCGTCCTCTTCCTCGGAGGGTACTCAGGGGCACTGTCCCCATCAGCACCGCTATTAGAATCAGACTCCGAGCCTAAATCGGTCTTATCATCCCCGCTGCCTACTGTAGACACCCCATTTTTGACCGTCGTCAAGACTGGGACGTCACTGCTCGAACACTTGGTGATTACCCTTGTTTGTGTTCGTCTTGAGTTCCCGGAGGTCTTGGTTGTGCGCCTTGCCTCAGGATCTCTCGACTCGACCATGTTGTGTCTGGTTTTGCACCAAACACTTGTGTTTTGCCTTGGAGGGGTAGGGAATGCCTTGTGAGGCATCCCCACACATCACCGGCCATGGCTTGAGGCCACCGGCCAGTGATTTTGTGCCATCGGCAATGTATATTGCCGGTTGGCACTCTCTGTTCTAAAAAGGGACGACCATTTGCCAAAATGACAATTTTGAATGCCGATCCATGTTCATTCTACTTTAGTAGATATTTTGTGCCAGCTGTGATAGCTGGCACCACTCTGTTCCCCTCCATACACGTGTGTGGAGGGATTTCCCTCTTGGATGGCTTGTTTTGAAAGCCTTACAAGAGGGAGTTGCCTATAAGAAGAGGGCTCCTCTCTTGGCATTAGGGTACAAAAATTTCAGAGGGAGTTCTGGATTAGGGTTAGGGTGATACATATTTCCTATCTCTATATCTCTCTCTTGTGTGTGTCTATGTGTGTTTGCCATATTATTGGCACACAAAACACATAGTGTTACACCTTCTCCTGGTTGTTGAGGACCAGAGGGTTGTTCTTGGTATTCTTGACTAGATTTGAGCTCAAGGAGGCAACAAGATCATCATTTGTGAAGGAGTACTTCAAGGGTAAGAAACTAGCCCCTTTTTACCCCATTTTTGCACACTACTTTTACCTATCTTGCAACTATTTTTTGGCTTTGCATATAAATACATAAAAAAGTTCTGTTTTTAGGCCCTTTAAATAGTTGTTTAAGGTTGCTTTAGGCTTTGGGGTTTTTTGACCCCTCTTAAGCCTTGTAAGGCTCATTTTGTGCCATTTTGGGTGAGCTCTGAGACCTTGGTGTTTGGGCCTCCTCCCCACTGAAATCTTGAGGGATTTTAGAGGTGAGGATGGTGCCTTGAGGTCCCAAGAAGGAGAGGGCCACCCCCTCTCCTTGTTGTCCTTGAAAAGGGCACTTTTTGCCTCTTGAGGGGGCACCTAGCTTAGGCTCTTGTTGACCATGCCTTAGTTGTTATTTATGCTTATTTTGCCATGAAATAGCATTTTTTTAAGTTGGTTTTGGTACACCATTCTTGCTTAGCATACATGCGTTGTAATGCCATTTTGTTGCCTTAACATGCCTTAGGTTGTAAACCATTGTTCTAGCATGTTTTAGGCTTGGCTTTGTGAAGCTTTCGTGTTTATTTTGCCATGATTAAGGTCTGTCCTTAGTTGTTTGGGTCGGCTTTGGCATGCATTGTATAGCCCCTTTGCATTTTTGGCTTGTTGGCCTTAAGGGTGTGAGTGTATATCATGCATTACTTGCTTTGATTTAGTGATTTGGGACTATTTTCCATGTCATTTCAGTCCACTTAGGATGCTTGTATACTTGCATTTCATGGCTCTTTGATGTTTCAAGAGTTTGTGTTTCATGCTCCTTGAAAGTGCATTTGTGCATGCTTCCATGTGTGAGTCATTTAGATGTCATCTAAGTGGTTTTGGGGGTTCATTTTGACATGCTAAAACCCTGATTTTAGTTGCTTAATTCATGCCATGTTTGGTCTTGTTAAGTGTGGTTCAATACCCCTTTAGCTTGCTTTGAATCTTGGACTTTGCTTGCATACCTTGATTGCATTGTTTGGGTTGGTTTGGCACCATGTTCTTGCATGATTTTCAAAGCTTAATTTACATGCTAATTGTCCATGTTATGTCTCTTTCAAATGTGCTTGAGAGTTGCCCTTTTGTGCTTAAGTATTAGCCCTTTAACATGTGCATGTGTGTGCTTGTGTTGGCCTCCATGTTTGAGCACTTTGGCCACTGATTTAGGCTTGTTTGAGAATTGCCTAATCATGTTTAAGTCCATCTCTTTGCTTGTTTGCATGCTCACCTCGCATGGTTGCTTGCATACTTGCATGTACACATTGCATTGCCATGTTGCATCCTTAGCTCGCATGCCTAGGTTGCATTGCATTGTGCATGCATTGCCTCACCTCTTGAAGTGAGTCATGATAGAGGTAGAAGCCCCTTGGTTTGACTATGTGCATTGCATTACATTTGAAATGAAAAATGCACATCTTGGTCTCTTGGGCTATCACTCATTGAAATGAGCGATTGATGGTCCGAGAACCAAGGACCATGTCCCTTTGAGTCATGAACATGATAAGGAATATGGTTGGTGCATACATTGCTTGAATTGCATTGCCATGCAAAGCTCTGTCCTCTGCTGCTGTCAAACAGATTCTGCAGGAACTTTTTGCCAATCGACTGCACAGAGTGCCGACCGGCAATCCATCTGTGGCCGATGGATTCATTTTTGGCCGATCGACACCAAATCACAGCCGATAATGATTCCCTCCAGCCGGTGGTATTCCCCAACATCCAGTGAGCACATCCTGAGACTTTGGCAGTCTTCAGAGAAGCAGAGCAGGGAAAACAGCGGCAGCTTGTGCATGGCAGTGGACTTCTGAGCAAGACCCGAGCACGCATGCATTGAGCCCTCTTCCCGAGGCCCTTTTTCTTGCTTTCTTAAATTAATTAATTTGTTTAATTAATTAATTGGTCTGTAATAATTAATTAGCTAGGATAGTTAATTCATTATTCGAATTGTATTATTCTTTTGGTCCCTCCGAGCGAGGGCGAATTTGTAATAAGTGTGGGTGAGTGTGTGCATGTCTTCCAACCCCCACTTCTTTCTCCCTTTTACTTACCTGCTTTGATGGTTAGTAATAGGTCATGTTTAATTTAGCATACCTTATGCTATGCATGCGTGCATCATTCATCAGTATTACATGCACCGGGCTCGGCGCATCATGCTAACTGCATTAGTATTTCAAATCTAACTTGAATACATGCTACCTGTGCATTTTCACATGTCATTCATAGACTAGCCGAGCCTACTCTAGTGACATTCCGTATGCATTGCATTAGACATTTAAACATGGACTTCGGATCATGCATTGATTGCTGAACGAGTTCTTTGTTTTGCACGGTAGTACGATGTAAAGTATTTATGCTTTAGCGTCCTGTGCATGCGTCCGCGAGTGTGGCCATGATAGCATGATTACCATGAGGCTAGCTGCTTATGTATATAACGCTTGATGCCTGTGGATTGAAAGGTTGATTGTCTGAGTTGGAATAGCTCATGAAATCCGTGTTTACCTACCTTGCGAGTAACAAATTCCACAAAATTTTTCCAAAACAAACGGATATAGTTCAATGCTTTATTCTCAAATTACGCAATCTAGTCTATACTGTGTCCATAACATAGTAATTCTAGGCTAATAATTGGGATAAGAACACATAACGTTTTCAAAAACGGGATTACTACACGTTAGTAGAGGCCGATCTTCGGATCGGGCGAGAGGGGGTGCTCATAGCTGACCTTCCCCAATCGTACCCAAGTTCCCGAGCCGAGGCAACTCTGGTGATGACGGATACGTGGCCTTAGGAAAATGAGTCAGGGTTTCCTAAATTCTCTCAAAATAAAATATTTAGGTGGCGACTATGTATCTGGCAAAGCAGTCCATGTTTGGCACTTCCTTACAAAAATTTATTTTTCAAAACGATTTGCCGGATTTGGACTCTTTGGTTCAGATTAAGAACCGTGACAATTTGAGAGTCCTGAACTGTAGCGAGCCCAATAACGAAGAGAACGGGACTCGTCCTCTCGGGGCGTTCGGGGACGTCTACACCTACCTCAGTGCCAACCTTGACATCATCTCTACTTCCTGAACTCGAGCCAGGATCATCACTCCTGCTCTCAGATGACTCAGAATGTCAACTTGCTGCCTCCTCGGAGTCCTTGGTCTCAGCATCATCGTCACTCAAAATGGGCTCTGAGGGACTGCTCCAGTCCTGAGCACCCCTATCCCTGCCTCGACTGCGACGCATATCTCGACCACTTGTTGGACATCTCTCTCTCTCCTCGCTGCCGTTGGAGGAGGTGCTGCTGTTGCTTTTGGTACCCTCGGTATGGATGGAATCTGGAAAAACAACATGTGCCAACATGCCAGATGCAATGTGTGTATTGTTACATCATGTAGTACGCAGAATGAATGTCATGCAGAAGCCAGATACAGTATGAGTATGGTATGCCAATGCAGTGTCTCAATGCAGTGTGGGGTGGTATGAATACTATAGTGAGAGTATCAGTATATCAGCAGAAAGATGGTAGTATGGTGCACAACAGAGTTAGCAGTTGAAATGCATGCCGAAATAAAGGAAAATACCTAAATACCGTGGAGACCAAGCAGCGTCTCTCTTCTCTATACCATGACAATTAGAGAAACAACTAACTCGAGGTGGCTCTCTGTATACTCTGTGGGTTCCTGCAAGTGCATTTGAATGATCAATATCTAGAATAATCTGTTTTGCAAATGAAAGTGCGGGCTGTAAGCTATAAAGTGTGGTCCATACCTGAGGTGCTCCTCGAGCTCTAACGTACCTGTGCCCTACCTCTGCCGGCTTGATCGGAATTTGGTAGGCTGTCCTGATCGGCCGCTAGTATGTAAGTATAGTGGGAATCGCTAGCCAACCAAGAACCTGTGCAAGGGGAAGGATCCCTCTAATACCGGCCTCAGCCTCCCGAGCCTCACCTGCCAAAGGAGCTCCTACTACCTCACCCGTGCGAACTCTCGTGAGAGGCGGCATGAGATGAGTTTGGATGAAAGTCGCAAAGTTGACCACTGTTCTGAAGAAGTCGGCATCTAGTCCTACCATGAATTGCATAATCGCCTCAATCGGGAGGCTATCTGCTATCCTCATAGACATTGGGGGTGGCATGGAAACAACCGGATAAGGCAAGCCTACGGTCTGTCATACAAATCACTCACTCAAGAACTAGGCCCAACAAGATGGGCCCTTTAGCAAGATACGATTCCAGGAGGTGCCCCAAGCCCGGACATATTGATCTCTAACCCCTGCTGGCATCGTCGTCCAAGGCTACTAGGTGATCCGCAAGTAGAGGATGTACAAGTTGTTATGTTACTACTAGTTGTTAGGATAAATCAAAACAATACTGACAAGAAAGCAAAATGACTGTGAGTTTCAGGTTACCTCATTGGCAACCACTGTATCAAAGTATCGGCGGTAGAAGGAAAAGGTCATATCGTCACGGCTCCGACGCCGACGTCGGCCATCATACCGTCATGAATGAGGCGCGACGGGAGGAATCTCATCCACTAGCTCGGGAGCAAGAGCCAAAAAATACGCATAAACCAACAACTGCAGGAAAAAGTCAGTGGTCTTGTCAAACAATGCATGAACAGATACTGAAAGTGCAAAGCAAAAAACACAATGCATGAACAGATACATAGAGTGTACAGCAGAAAGCACAGTGCATGAACAAATATTGAACAGAGATAAAGTAGAAAATGTAAAGTAGAAAGCATAAGTAATAGAATTGAAGATGCAGTGCATACCTCCCAAGCTCGCTAGTACCCTTTAAACAGATCTCCTCTCATTCGCGAAGCGGAACTCAAATAGCCATACAGTGTAGCAAGGCTAGCTCCACCTCAGTCATAAAATCGGACCCAAGGCAAGGTCACAAGGGCGCTCAGTAAGTAAAACCCCACAGTGTTCCACCTGTTCACCAAAATGGTGGTACCGAGAAGAAGCATCAAGAAGCCCCGAGCGTATTGATCAATCTCCTCTTGTGCCTCCGGCTGACTCCCACGGAACCGCTCAGAGAACCAGTTGTACCTGACCATGGTCGGTTTGTATAGGAGTGGGCTCGCTCCAAGTAGGTAAGTCTAGGCTGCCTCTCACTCGCCCATGTCCATGTCAAATGGGATCGGATCACTGCCTACTCCCAAGCCTATGATCATCGCGAAGTTGTAGGGGGTCATTGTCATCTCCCCGGTGGAAGAAAAGTGGAAGGAGTTGATGGTGTCCCACCACCTCTCCACTAATGCTCCGAGTAGGGCCTGACTAGCTATATGTCGTTAGAGCCCAGAGCAGAATAAGTTGAAGCCAGCCTCATCTACAATGTCACGAACCCCATCAGGGTCCTCATAGAACCAATCCCTGGCCATCGTTGCTCCGTAGCCTCGGCAAGAGCGAGAAACCTCCTGTGGCAAGAACAGAGTGAATTAGGTGAAAGATAGTAAGAAAAAACAGTGCAAGAAATCTAGTTAATGGATAGACAGGAAAGCATGAAAATAAAGTTCGTACCTCGGTGGCGCTACAGGAAAGATGGGAGTCTGGCTCCCTCAACAGAATATCCTCCGGTACGCCATCGGCAAAGTCACTGAAATGCCTGATGCCTCCAGGCGACAATATGTGTGTGCGACGATGGTTGGTGGCCGAATCAAAGGGTCGTATCCTCAGTGGCAGTGGCTCACGCTTGAGTCCTGGAGTGAACTCTGCCTCAAAATCAGCCATAATGTCCTTCACCGGCTCCTCAATCTTGATAGGGGTGATAGTTGAGGTGGAATCTCGGGAGGAGCACCATCATGTGGAACATCATCCCCCATCTGGAAAGTGGGTGAAAAAATGGGTCAAAAATGATTAAAATAGGGAAAATTTGGAAAAAGTCAACCTTAGGAGAGAGAAAATGGGAGAAAAAGTAAAACCCAGAAAAGTTCACGAAACATGGGAGAAACTCGAGGGGAACAAGCCTAAAGTGGTGAAAACTCAAGAAAAGTGATGAACAGTGTTTTGCGAAGTGTAGAGAATCAAGGGTGTTTTGCGAATAAAATTTGCGTGGGGCAGTGGAAAACGTGTATAAAGCACAAATCTAGAGAGAGGAAGCACCTAGAGAGAGAGATAGAGGAAGATTTCGGATGTGTGGGTGTGTGAAAAGTGAGGTGTGGTGATATGTATATAAAGACCCATGTTGAAATGGCCGATTCGCCCTTAAAATTGCACGGGTGGTCGGCAGGCCACATTAGTGGCCTACAGGTCTTACTTGTGGCCGGTAGGTGGCCGGCAGGGCTTTCTTATGGCCGATGGTCCTTAGTTGTGGCCTAGTAATGTTTTTGTGCCTCTGTTGCTCGAGCAGTGTATGGGAGGTTCTCTTTTGAGTCCGGATTGATTCTTAGGGAACTCGAAACTACATTTTGGCGCGTAAATGTGCCCCACTTGTCAATATGAATAAGGTGTATCCTTTTTTAGCATGTTGCAAAGTCTCTGGGAGGTAAGTCAGAGGTTGTCGCTGAACATCACTTTTGCTCATTCTGTCGAATTACATATTTCTTTTCTTCTATTGCATAGAATATGTGTTTTCACATACACTTATGTTGCACGCATGCCTTGCATCATTCTTGATTCGCGCGTAGAGTATGCTTTCAATTTTGCATAGAATATGCTCTTCTTTCTTGCATAGAACTTGTTTTCAATTAATGTCATACGTCGGGTTGTCCGTCTTGCATGGAACGTGCGTTATCACTGTATTGATTTGTAATCTTGTTCATTTTGTGCATCTATCACACCTGTTCACTTTGTGCATCTATCGCCTCTATCATTTATCGCATAATCTCATACCTTTTGTATGTATCTTAGGACGCGTGAAACGTGACCCTAAGCAATTTTCTCCTCTTCTCACGATGTCAGCGTGATTAGAGTATCTCAGGACACGTGAAACGCGACCGTGAGTGGTTTTGTTCTTATCTCAGGACACGTGAAACACGACCCTGAGTAGTTTTCTCCTCTTCTCACGATTTCAGCGTGATTAGAGTATCTTAAGACGCGTGAAATGTGACCCTGAGCGGTTTTCTCCTCTTCTCACGATTTTAGCGTGATTAGAGTATCTTAGGACGCATGAAACGCGACCCTAAGTGGCTTTTGTTTTATATTTCGAGACGCATGCAATGCGATCCCGAGTCGTTTTCCTTCCTCGATTTCTCAAGATGCGTGAAATGCAGCCCTGAGCAGTATTTTCTTTCCTCGTATTGCGCTTTTGCATGGTTCGAGTTTGTTTCCTCTTTTTACGTGGAACCTATGTTGGTTGCTTGAAGCTGCTCATTCGAATGTTGTTATCTTGTTATTGCTTATTACGTCCATTATTGCTTATTCCATTATCTTGCGTGATCATGAGTTTTCAAAATAGCTGGCTTCGTGAAGCGTGTGAGTCCAGTTTTCAAAGTATTTTTTGTGCATATCATTTGCATCTTGCCCTAGAACTACACTGGTTTGATTCCTTGCAAAGGGATACGTAGGTAACTGTCGAGCGCAACCAATTTAATTTATGTCTTGATTGTTTGCCCAAGTCTTACAGCCTTGTCAAAATGGGTCGTCTTCAGGCTTTGACATTCATTGACGTCATTTCATGACTTTTAGTTCTGTCAAAGAGGGGCAGCTGTAGACATCTCATTTTTTATTGCCGTTATGACTTGGGTGCCATCGCTTGTGCATCCAATGATGAATTTGTATATGCTTGTTAAGTGCTCGAAGTCTTTAGTAGAATGCCATAACTTTGAGCCTTCAAACCCTACACACCTTGTGCCTTGTTTTGGACCAAAACTACAGTTTTTAAAGCCTAAACACCCTGGGACCTGCAGGCCCACTTATGTGGACTGCCAGCCACTAATGTGGGTTGCCGACCATTTATGTAGTCTACCAGCTAACATTAGTGGTCTGCCAGCCACTTGTGTGTTTCTTCTGATCTTTTTGCCAATTGTGCCAGTTGTTTCCACAGATGCATGCATCTTTCCATGCATGTCTGTATAGATATTTCTGAGGGAGTCTTATGTTTTTCTATAAATAGGAGACCTCCTCTTCCATTTCTGAGGGTTAGAAAATTTGGAGCAAAAATATTTTTCTCCCTCTACAATTCTCTCTCTCTCTCTCTCTTGCAAGTTCTTAAGCCTTTGCCTATATAGTCTAAACCAAACCTTGTGGTATTTGTGCTGAAGTAGTTTTGAGCTAACTTTTAGCTCTTGAGGGTGTGCAAGTGTTAGTTTGTCACTTCGAAAGAGGTATAATTCTTTGCTTGTTTCCCTACTTTATTTACCATCTTTCCTACTTTTTTGAACTATTTTTGGACTGTTTTTACTCTATATTTTTGGGCTATAACTTGTGGTTTAAGGCCGTTAAGGGTGGAAGGGTGGATCACCATTCTTTGCACCTAACTTCTTAGGCCTTTGCCCTTGTGTTTCCCACATTTTTGTCAACTTTTTTTGAGCTTTTTACTACTGAATCTCAGAGGTTTTTGGGAGGCTAAAACCATGTTTTGAAGTCCCAAAAATGGAGGGGGTAGCCTCCCCTCCTTGTGCTCATTTACTAGCTTAACTTGCGCCATGTTATAGCTTACTCTTTTAGCTCTTTGTACATCATTTCCAGCACTATTTTTGCTTACTTTAGGACTGTTTTAGTATGTTTGTTCCATTCATGCTTTGTATAGTATGCTTGTAGTGTAATAGTCCTCATGGGTTTGGTGGTTTAGGCCTTAGCCACCAATCTATTTGAGTTGATAGCATTTATTTCTTGCTTTTCATACTTGTGATCACCTCTAATCACTTTTGCAACCTCCCTCCTTTCTTGTTTTTTTTTTTCTTTGTTTTGAAAGTTATTTCAAACCAATTGTTTGTTTAAGCATGAAATTGAGGTACTGTGCTCAATTGTTTAATCCCTTTGGGGGTTCATTACCAATGGCATGGTGTCTCTCTCATGCCCAAAACAACCCTTGGTTTGTTGCTTAGAGGACTTAAAGATCACTTTTAGACTTAATGAACTAAGGAATGGTTGGTAATTAAAATAAAGTAATAAAATTGGGACTAAAAATGATGCAAGATAATAAGTAATTTGGTGTTCAATTAGACGTGAATTGAACACATGGAAACTTGAGGCATTTCATACTTGCTAGTGATGAAATGATTCAAGTTTCCAAGGTCAACCACTTCCCTTGATCAATCCAGGATAGGGGGAGGTTTGAGAGTCTTTTCTTGTGCATTTATTGAAATTGTACCCCTTGATTCATTGGCCATCTTGCAATGAAATTCCATCGATTGATGGCTTGCGAATCGAGCTTACCACTCCTTTGAGCTGTTTGATGATAAGGAGGGGTAAGGTGTACAAACATCCCTTGTGAATATCCTGTTTGCGCTCTGTGTGCTTTTTGCTGCAGTAGGAGGAACTAGGCGGCCACTTCTTTTGGACGGCAGGCTACTATTTGTGGCCAACCGGCCACTATTTCTGGCCTGTCGGCCACTTTTGTCAAAACAAGCAGTAACTTTTTGGAATAGAGCAGAGCATAGGCTGAGGTAAAAAACAGTGCAAATGTTCTAACTGCGCAACAGAAGTACTCTGGCAGCAGAACAGTGGGCTTTTCAGGTGTACATCCACGCACATTCATAAGCATTCCTCGCTTCTAGGGGCTGAGTAATTAGAGTAGTTAGCTTAGGTACCATTTCATTGTATTCGTGTTGTTAATTTGTAATTAATTAATTAGTGTAATTAATTAGTTAGTTCCATAGAATAATTAATTAATTGTGATGTTGTAATGACTAGCTAGAATAGTTAGTTTATTCCATTCGGTTTGTAATAGTTATTTAATTCATAGTAATTAGCTTAGCATAGTTAGTTTATTCAAACCCTCCTCTGCGATGGCACAATTGTAATAATTTGTATGTCTTCCAACCCCACGTCTTTCTTCCTTTTATTTACCTGCTTATGATAGTTAGTTTAGAGCATCGTATTTTGTTTAGCATCCCTTACGCCCTGCATCCATTATCTTGCATGCATTGAGCTCGGTGTATCATTCTGACTTGCATTGTTAGCTAAATACTTCTTGGAATACGTGCTTTACCGCATGCTCTCAAATTGATTCATATGCAATATTAAGTAAATGAGCCGATTTAGATTGCATATCTCATGTGTTGCATTACGCATATTGCATAGTTAGAAGCATGCATTTTTCTAACTCGCTCATCATCTTTTTTGGCTTGGAGTACTAGGTGAGCTTTTACTTGTTTTTAGCATATCACATGTGTGTTAATGTTGCCATGCCAAAGCATGTTCGCCATGAGGCTAAGTGCTTAAGTTATAAACTATTTGGATGAATGTGGATAAAGGCTAGTTGCTTGAATTGGGATAGTTTGATTAATGTACATTTGAGCCCACTTTTCCAAGTGGCACATTCACAAACTCTTTTTAGAAACAAACATGAAATCAAATGTTCCAATTTGTGCAAATTAGTCTATACTTTTATGTGCGTCCCATAGTAAGTTAGCCTAACAAATCGGAACAAGAGCATATAATGTAAATAAGACTCACATCATGATTAGTAGAGGTCGATCTTTGATCGAGCGAGCGGGGTGCTCAATTCATGACCTTCCCCTCTCGTACTTAAGTTCTCGAGCTGAGACACTTTGGTGATGACTAATAAGTGGCCTTTGGCATGAGTCTCGGGTTTCCTAAATTTTTTAAAATTAATTTAGGTGGTGACTCTATATCTGGCAAAGCAGTCTATTTTTGGAATTTTGATCCAAAATTGATTTTCCAAAAGATTTGTTGGATTTGGACTCTTTTGTGTTTTTCTATTTCACATTGCACTTGTGGAATCAGATTCAGAACCAGGGAGTTCGAACTGTAGGGCTTATCATCTTCCAAAAGGAGCCAGAAAAGTCGAGCTACAATGCGCTTTGGAAAATGCTTCACATGCCCACACATGCTTTGTCTACTACTCTACGCGTTTGGCACGCATAGGAGCATCACATGCGCATCTTGCACGCTGATGACGTCAGCCGCACGCAATTGTGAGATGTCTTTCGGTTTACCAAGCATGCCCAACAGTTCAGACTCTCAATCTCTTGATTTAGTCTCACTAGTGCAATGTGAAACAAAAAATGAGAGTCCAAATTTAACAATTTTAATAGAAAATCCATTTTATTGCAAACATTTGCTGAAAATGGACTATATCACCCAATCTCAAAGCCGAGACCTAATCTTTTACGAAAACTAAGAAACACGTGGCTCGTGCTAAAGGACACTATATGTCATAACCAAAGTTTCTCGGCTCAGAAGCTTAGGTATGAGAGGGGAAGGTCATTAATTGAGCACCCCATTCACCTGATTGAAAGATCAACCTCTACTAAGTCGTAATGTGGTTTTTATATTCAATATATATATATATATATATATTCATGTTTCGGTTATTATTAATGCTAACATTACTATCTATGGAAATCAAATATAGATTGTGTCGCCAATTTTGGTTATGCTTTGATTTCATACATTTTTGAAAAGCCTTTTATACGAACTTAGAAACATAAGAATCAATTCCATTCCAAAACAAGCAATACAACTTGCATTCACTAGCATTCAAACAAATATCTCATTTAATCACTTAGCCTCGTGGTATAGAAATGGATTTGGTAGATAACTTGCATATGCAATATGGTAAAGCAAAGAAATGTTCACCGAGTACTATGGGATGAGCCAAAAAAATAAGCTAATATATGCATGATCTTATATGAAATCAATGCGATACATTCATAATATGCATCTAGAAGTCCGAATACTAAGATATGGCATGGATATGATCTCAAGACATGAGATAGCACATATAATCAGCTTGGGAATGATAAACCCCAGAAATGTAGATGAGCCAGACCCGAATACATGAAAAATGTATGCAATACATGGGCATGATAAATAAAACATGATGCTATACAGAAAGTGTATAAATAAAAGGGTTAGAAAGACGTGGAGTTGGATGATTATTACAACAATTCGAATAAGAAAGGGAGAGAGAGAGAGGTTATTACAATAATGAATAAATGATAAAAGAAAATATGTGAGGTTGGAAGAATTATTACAAAAATGAATGGATTTAGCCAAATTAATGTTGAATCAAACAAACATATTAAATAAATAGAATAATTCAGCCAGCAACTTCAGAACCACCCGGGAAATCACTCCCCATAAGTTGTCCACTCTATTCTTGGGAAAACCATCCGACTATGCACAATAGGGACCGACCAACACAAATTTGACCGGTCGACCTCTTCCTCCGGGTAAAATCTCAACTGGTACCGAATATCCAGAACAGAGGCCAAGGACATTTTCTAAGGGGTAATCATCCTTTATATGTCTTCCATCCACAAAAACCACTTAAGGATGAAGTAGATGGGTTTCAACCCTCAACAATAATATAAACAGATATATATATACAACAAATATTTTCCCATAAACAAACAAATTAAATGGATCAAAGCAAGAACAAATTCAAGCCTAAGAAATAGATGGGAACCTAAATCATCTCTTTGTGAATAAAGGCAAGTTAATACCTAAATCCATACTATTAATTGGAGAGAGTAGATTAATGCACATCATTTCTTAGTTGAAGCTTTGCTTTTAAAACAAGGGATTTATCAAAGCCATTGAAAACTCCTCTTCTATTCATCGAACAAGGATATTTCCACCATTTTCCGTGTTCTCCAATGATTGAGAAGGGAGATTTCAACACTCTTTAACACAAAATCTCTTGTTTTACTTCCAAAAATGCACAATAAATGGGAAGAACACACCATTTTCAACATCAAATCCCAAGGATCATCCAAGTAATCCTATAAAACAACCTTTATTGTTCATTATCCATTAAGCATGGGTTGAAACACATGGATTAATAGGCTTAGATGATGAGATATGTTAAGAGAGAATAGGTAACAAGAAAGAAATCTACTCTATATATCAAACATGTGAATGGATGACTAATCTCTACTCCGAACCACATCCACAAGGGTCCAAAATACACAACAACAATGAAACTTAGCTAAGGAAAGTAAGAAAGGAGAAGAAAGCTATCAACTCAATGGATGGGTGGTTAATCCCTACTCCCTCCACATCCATGAGGACTTAATACATATTTACAACAATTATAAGATTAGAAATGAAGAGCAAAGAGGAAAGAAGTGATTAAAAGTGTAACAATCTCACCTCTTAAAGATGATGAGCTTCCTTATTTTAGGAAATCCAAGAACCTTAGCAAGAAGCTTAGGATTAAGCTTCAATGGTGTTCTAATGTTCAAAGGTGAGGGTGGTAGGTAGGATAAGAGAGAGAGAGAGAGAGAGAGAGAGAGAGAGAGAGAGAGAGAGAGAGAAGGGTCAAGAGGCTTGTATATGACTTGGGCAAATTTTTCAACCCTTAGAAATGACCTGCCGAGCTCTATTTATAGAGTCTTAGATGTAAATATCTAAGATATTTGTGGAAAGTGTGAAAAACAACCTGAAATTCTCAAAAATGCTCTATCCCTAGACAATTCAGCTGGCTGTTCCCTTTGGTGACTAGTCGAATGCGTGTTTGACCAGCCATCATATGTTATCCGGCCAACATATGTTGTCTGGCTAGTCAAAAAATACATCATTGGATCAGTAAGGTAAGGTTAATCAGAATTAAGAGGAGAAATAGGTATTTTAGAGGATTTTCTCTCTTCCATTCATTTCCACTATATCCTTTGCTCAGTTTGATTGAAAGAATAAAACATTTTGATTTTGAAAATATGAGCCTTAGAACATTGTAGTAATGTTTGGAATTGCACGATCAAATTCATTTTGAAATAAGGTTTCATTTTGGTCGAAAAGCATTTTGGCCAAAACATGGATTGTCACGCCCCAAACCTGCCCCTAGTAGTTTGGGCATGACCATTTCAGAAATGAACACTTAACCTGTTATATATAATATATGGGGCCTGAACGGAAGCATTAAATATCAAAATTTGACAATATAAACAAACTCCATTGAGCCACTACTATCATGCCAGGATCTCAAACTTTAAACAGACAAATAAAATCTAAAACATACACCTAAATGTCGGATATATATATACATATATATATAAGCCCAGCTCTATAACTGGGCATACATCAAAAACGTTTCGGAAGAAAGTATTATACACATTCAAACTTAGGCTAACAACTAAAGTGCAAAACCTAAGTTCGTCAAAACTTCATGAAATTAAGAGCAGCTTCTCTTAGGCTTGGACATGGAACGGTTGACCAAAGAGGACAAGCGTCATGGCTTAGGACTGACCACTTGGTTGGTTACCTACAGAAACAGACATAACATAGGGTGAGCTAAGCTCAGTGAATAGTATGATATATAAATGCACAATTAAACATAATACATGACAATGCATATATAAATACGAAGATCATGTAGTTAATCTGTTCCTGTTTTCTTTTTAAATGGCCTTAGGCCCCAATTGTGAGTCATAATGGTTTTAAGCCCTTGAACACATTAACATTAAGCTTTTAAACATAATGGCATATAGCCCTTGAACATATGGCATGGAGCCCTTAAACATAGTGGCATATAGCCCTTGTACATATGGATATATGAACTCAAGCGGTGTTTCACACGGACTCTAGAGGTGACTCACATTGTAGCACTTAGTTCCGTGTAGCACTTTGTTTCATATTAGAATGGCATAAGCCCTTATCAGATTGACATTACAGCCCTTATCAGAATGGCATTAAGCCCTTAAAACATATTGGCATTAAAGCCCTTGGACGTGCATATATGAACCCAAGAGGTGTCTCACACGGACTATAGAGGTAACTTACAATGTAACACTTAGTTCTGTGTAGCACTTTGTTTCATTTCATAACAACTTATACAGATGGCCATGAGCCTCATAACTTTCACATATGTATGGACTCAAGAGGTGTCTCACATGGACTCTAGCGGTGGCTCACAATGTAGCACTTAGTTCCAAGTAGCACTTTGTTCCATACCAATAATTAGCAGGTCTTACAGACCAAACCATACATAAATGTCATACCATAAACGGAAATAAATTCATACATATGCATTAGGCTTCAATCATTAACAGAAATCAGAATTCATACTTACTTATACTTAGCCTGTTAATAGCGCTGGCAAATCAATAAAAAGCATTCTTGTTAGTTCCATAAAGAAATTCCTCAACATTGTGAACTTATAATACACTTGAACTTGTACATATGTAAGCATGTAACGTGGCTTGTAACATACTTAAGCTTGTAACGTACTTAAACTTGTAACATACTTAAGCTTGTAACGTACTTAAACTTGTAACATACTTAAGCTTGTAACGTACTTAAACTTGTAACATACTTAAGCTTGTAACGTACTTAAACTTGTAACATACTTAAGCTTGTAACGTACTTAAACTTGTAACATACTTAAGCTTGTAACGTACTTAAACTTGTAACATACTTAAGCTTGTAACGTACTTAAACTTGTAACATACTTAAGCTTGTAACGTACTTAAACTTGTAACATACTTAAGCTTGTAACGTACTTAAACTTGTAACATACTTAAGCTTGTAACGTACTTAAACTTGTAACATACTTAAGCTTGTAACGTACTTAAACTTGTAACATACTTAAGCTTGTAACGTACTTAAACTTGTAACATACTTAAGCTTGTAACGTACTTAAACTTGTAACATACTTAAGCTTGTAACGTACTTAAACTTGTAACATACTTAAGCTTGTAACGTACTTAAACTTGTAACATACTTAAGCTTGTAACGTACTTAAACTTGTAACATACTTAAGCTTGTAACGTACTTAAACTTGTAACATACTTAAGCTTGTAACGTACTTAAACTTGTAACATACTTAAGCTTGTAACGTACTTAAACTTGTAACATACTTAAGCTTGTAACGTACTTAAACTTGTAACATACTTAAGCTTGTAACGTACTTAAACTTGTAACATACTTAAGCTTGTAACGTACTTAAACTTCGGTAACACAGCATAATTGAAACGATTTGTGGAATCCACAAGACATGAAAAGGATACGGGAAGGGACGTTCTTCGCACGTATCGAGCATCGCTCGTAGAAGTGGTGGCCTGAGGTCAACTCGGAGGTTCACGTTTCAAAAGTGTGCTTTCCCGCCTGATCATAAATATGTCCTCTGTTCTGGTTTCTGAAGCCTCTAGGGCCTTCAATTTGCAGTATAAAGTTAACCACCTAAACATACATTAACGAGTCAGACAAAATAGATTTCCAATTAATTTTCCCAATAGTTCTAAAAATTCCCATTAAAATACCCAAGTACTCAATTTTGATTTCTGAACCCGTAAAGGTCGGTAATTTCAATTTTACAGTCGTGGCTCAACAAATAATTCCCCAATTTGAACACATATCAATAAATCAAAATGCATTAACACAATAGGCCGTAAAGGTAATCTCTAATACGGATTTTGGGGTCGTTACATGGATGGTTTCAAGGCTTGAATCTTAGACTTCTTGTTGCGGAACTTGTATGACTTCCAAATCTCATTTTCATCATTGGGTACCCAAGAAAGAGTGCCCAAGTCTTAAGGCTGGTAAAAAATGGGATGTCCACAACAGTGCGTTGACGTCATTACGCTAAGGTTATGCCTTGCACTAAGGCGCACCATACCGGTCCCAGCCGCACTATTCCAGCTTCCCTGATTCTCATGTTTTCCTAGAATTTCTCAAAAACTGCAATTTTGACCCAAAAATCTTTAAAAGGCCATAACTTTTTCCATATAACTCCGATAATAACCCATTTTATATTGATGGAAAGCTTACAAAGAGTACGTTCATAATATCTAAATTTCATTCACCAAAAAAAAAATTAATAAGGTTTTTAAGATAAATAATCTACTATCATGGAGTTTTCCAAAAATTAGGGATTTCCAAAATTGTTTTCAACATGCCATGATATTTGTAACACCCTAGAATTTTTTCTTTCTTTCTCTCATCGCTCGAGTGGTCTTGTGAAGCTCCTAGTACTTTTGCAGGTCTAAGATTCTAGGAGTATGAATTCTGCACTCGAGCGAAAGTTTAATCGCCCGAGCAGTGTCTTGTCTTTGACGCTCAAGCACAAGATTGGTCGCTCGAGTGATCAGTTTGGGATCGGCAAGTATAAAACCCACTTTTTGTATCACTTCTCTCACTTTTCTCTTTTTTCTCTCCCTCAGCTCTTCTGGTCCGAAAACTAAAATGCCCTCAAAAATATAATATAGGAGCACACCCAATTACTTCATTCAATATTCATAATCTCAATTCAAGAGTTCAAATCTCTATATTTGCATTTCTTTCATGTTAGAGATTTACAAAAGAAGTCCACATGCAATACATATTCAATCTTAACAAAGTTCAATCTGTAGTGCGTGAGACAATTAAGATAAAGGAACATAACAACAAACGAATGCCCCGCAGCTACAAATTCCAAGGCTGAAGCCTGGTTATACAAAAGGTGGTTATCCAACCCACACAAGTATAGCCCTCGGCTTGACAAAACAATCAACAAAAGGAAAGAAAGCTTCATGCTCGCAAACTCATCCCACACATTCAATTAGGCGGGATCACTATAACGGTTTCGGTTTAGTCCCAACCCTTTTCATGTTCCTAGATTTAGAATTTCATATCTTTAACTGTTATTTAAAACCTCTTACTCTTATTGCTAGTTGAGTTTGGTTCTTTGGAGTTATTGTTGTGTTTGACACAGGTTGGGAGTTATTTTTTCAAAAGAGTTGTTGTCTAGATTTCTGCTTCTTCGCTCGAGCAATGTTTTGGTCACTTGAATAGTCTTTCTTGTGCTCAAGCGGTCTTCTGTAATCTGCAAAACTCCTAGGAAAAGGTCATTGTTCGCTCAAGTGGTGTTCTTTGTCACTCGAGTGGTGTCACATATTATGTATAACGCTTGAGTGATGGTTTGGTCGCTCGAGTGGTCTGCGCGTCTATCATATTGGGAAAAGGGAAATTTTATCAGTTTTTCACTTCCTGTCTCTCTCTTTAAAACATTTCAAACCCTAATTTCTTCACTCTCTCTCTCTCTCTCCAGTTCTTGCCTTAAAACCCCAAATGCCACTATTCCATTGATTTCTTCACCCTAGTTCTTTAGAGAAAAAGGTAGAGCTCGTAGGAGGCTTCGTTTTAATCAGAGAGGATATCGTTTTCAACTCCGCTAAACTTCATCCGTTGCTCTCTTCCTCTTCCACTTTTGACGTAGGGATTTCTTCAAACTTTGGTATGATTTTTAGCCTAGTTATTTTCTCGTTGAAAGGATTTAGAGATTTGGGGATTTTTGGTTAAACCTAAGGTTTGATTTTGAAATGTAAAAGAGGGGTTTTCAAATGGGTGTTTGAGAAAGGTTAAGGGAATGTGTTTATGGTTGAGATATGTTGAAATTTCTTTACTTAAATGTGATTTTGAAAGTAAAGAAAGTTTTTTTCAAAAAATCATTGATATTTGATATATGGGAGTAAAGGGAAATGATGTTGAGTTTTGAGAAGATGAAATGAATGTATTTGTTGGTGATAAGGGTGGAATTAGGTATGTAATATGACCCCTATTTTTGAAAATGATGAGATTATATCTTCTGTTAGAAATTATATGTTGAATAGAAATATCTATTTTGGGCTATTAGTGGAGGATAGTTTGATTGTTGTAGAAATTGAATGAGAATTAGGTGAATTGAAACTAATTACTCATAGAACTTGCATTGAGCATTGTTTCATGCTTAAACATTGAAAATGTATTGTTTTGACAAAAATGGGTGTATATCTTGGTGAATCTGGTTAGGGGGTGTGGTTACAGATATTAAGTTGGCCTGTGTGTCCTTGGTGAAAATATAGAAATCCGGGCATTAGGCGTCGATCCTTCCACGGCTAGTACGACTAAAATGGCTTTGGTAGTGCTAGTATGGGTAAAATGCCGTCGATCCTTACTAGTAGACACGTACCTAAAGATTCCTAGTGTTTTGTATCCACTACCCTGTTTTCTGATATAAAAGGCTATTTTTCATGAATTGATATATAATCCTGACATTGCATTGTTTGAGATGGAAATGTAAAACATTTGACAAATGGCATACATATGCATTCACCTTATGACTTCTTTAAAATTTATAAATTGTGTTAAAGTATCTCTACTGGGCTTTAGTTCACCCTATGTGGAAAAGAACTTTCAGGTGCTGATAATATACCTCCACCAAAGACATAGCTTGGGAGGACTTGGAGCCAAGGGTTTCTTTTATTTTTCTTTTGATGTAATTATTTTCGTACAAGCCTTAGGCTTTAACTATATGGAGTTGAATACATTTTATTGTAACCAAGCATTGAATTGGAAAGATGTAGCCATTAAGGTTTAAAATTACTTAATTCTCCTTTCATTTGATTTAAGTTAAATGTATACATGCACATGTGATCTTTTGTATCATTAAGGAGTATAAATGTAATATTATGACGTGGGATTATTATTATTATTATTTCGGGACGTTACAATCACTACATCCTTTCCTACACAAATCCACTAGGGCTAAACACAAAGCCCAATAGGACGATCTTAACAAAGTATATATGCTTAGCAGTCCATATATATATAAAACATGTAAATGCATTACTATGCCAGGACATGCTCTAAAACCATAAGTTTAATTCTGTTGAGAAATCATATGCAATGATCTTTCAAAGAAATGTCATCATCTCAGTAAATTCCAAAATTTAAATACGGGGTGGTAAATACGACTCAGGTAATCCCTAAGTTGGTTCCTGCAAGTAGGCTTATCAAGTACTACCAATCCCCTACTTTATCGGCTCATAACCGGAAGGCACGTAGTACCTCCTCTACGTGTGTTTTTTGTCTTTCACCCTAGGCACTTAGGCTAACTTAAATATTTCCACTGCACCCCATATATGGACTTACCAACATATTTACCCTAAAACATATCAAGATTATCGATTGTTTTCTCAAAACAATGAATCAATTTTCAAAATATGGTCATTACAAAACAATTTCAAGCTATGTAAATGCATGAAATGTGATTCAATGCTATATGTAAATCTTCATCGTACAAATACAATAATTTTCAACATCATGACCAAAATTTATATCCATGTGACATATGACCACACTTCATATTCACAATCAAAAATTTTGTTGTTCAATTGATGGCTTAACATATATAAATTCATGTTATCCACAATTCCAACAATAATATTTGTCCATTTCATGGTATCCCAAACAATGTAACTAAATGTGAAAATTTCATCATTTTTTTAAAGAAAACCCTAACAATTTCATTAATGTGCCACAAAATCCTTTTTCCCCAAAAAAATTCAAAAATCTAGCATTTAAATCAAAAGAACATTTTTTCTTCATTTTCAAGACATGTCTCTTCCATGCACTCCCAAGAGGCTCCCAAATTCATAAAACAATTTAATTTGAATAAAATATAAGAGTGACCATTTATCAACACTTTTCCAAGAATCAACACTTCAAACCTCAAACTCTCGTCTCAAAATCATAGCAAGAAAAGACAAGGCATGCGAAAACATATTACACATAACTCTAAGAAATATCTACCTTAAGATTTGGAGAAGAAGAGAGAAGAAACCCACAAAATTGATGGTGTTGAAAGCCGATCTCCACCGCACAAAATGTAGCCATTGATGATCTCTCCAACTTCACTTAAGGCACTAGGGTCAACACGTTAATGGATTTGGACATATCAATGATTAAATGGGGTTTGGTGAGAGTAAATGCAAAAAGAACAAAAAGAAACGTGTTTTAGAGAGAGAGAGAGAGAGACGAGAAAAAGTGTTGGATACACTCAGCCCAAGGAGAGGAAAACGAAAAAAATTGGCCTCAACATTTTCTCGCATGTGCGTGCCTTCTTTCACACGTGCGGAGTGTACCTCTGCCACACGTGCGGCACCCACTTTCGTACATGCGGCATGCCACTCGCATGTGCCCTCTACTCGTGCAATTAAAGCAGTAGCGAAACCTAGAAAATGTCCTCTCCCATAAGCGTAGCACACCTTCCCCGGTACCCCTTCCACACTTGTGGCGCCAACCCCCGCACATGCAGTTCTACCACCCTACCAGATTTTTGCAAGCTCAACTAACTCATGCCCAACCCAACTCTGACTACACTCCCAAAACAAGAAAGACTCCACTCCGAAACAAAATTGGAGAAATAAATCTGGGAGAAGTGTCACGACCCAAACCCACCCTTATAGGTTTAAAGTCATGACTAGCTAGAAATCCCGGATTACCTACGACCTCAATTAACAAAATCAATCTCTTTATAATTTGCGGGGCATAGCAGAAACAATATAAACATTTAGAATAGTCCATTGAGCTGTGTGTATATGAAAGCAATTTTATGTTATCCATAACTTCCATTTGTCTTTACAAAATAAAATAAAAGATAATTCATCAAACCATTATTGTCATTCAACACAATATAACGTGCTTGACTTTGATTCCAAAACAACCCCCAAGTAACAAGAAAAGAGTTCAAAATAAAATAACAAAAGGCTAACACAAGGGTAGACTCCGAGGCTTCCTTTATCCTTGATGCTTAGTTTGCTCACTTACATATACATAAAAATAGTGAGCCCAATGAGTAATAACAGAATAAAGAAGTTATATGAATGAAGTTCGATAACATTTCAAATCTGAATAACAATAGTCATATCAAGCAATTTACTTCGTACATCCAATAGAGTAACAATGCATCGATAATAATGGGACCACAAGGGTCGATCAATGGGACCACAAGGATCATTCAATATTCAATATTCAATGTGACCATGTAAGTCCAACATTAGAGATCTTTGTGTTGCAATTATCCAATGGGCCATGGTATTGTTTCCCCCAAGCAAGGGCCTATTAAACAATGGGCCATGGTATTATATCCCCCAGCCAAGGGCCTCACTAAAGAATGCCACGAATAAAATTTCAAAAGGGAACTTCATTCATCAATAGAAAATAACTTTCCACTATACCAATCATGTTACATTTTGAAAATAAATATAACTTGAACATATCTTTACAAAGTTACTACTCACAATGGGTTATATCGTTGCTAGGCCTCGAACATCCACCTATACAAAACATATAACAAACACACATTGAGGTTCAATCTCAATTAATTGATTCTTCTTAAGTCAATTCCCTTCTTGGGTGTTTCTAAATCCATTTCTTGTTAAAGATGTCTTAAACAATGTCTAAGAATGCTCTAAGAAGCATGAGGATGCAATTATGCACATAGAAGTGCATTTTGAAAATGCTGAAAATAGGGTAGTCCGCTCGAGCGGTTTGCAAGACTCTGCAAAAGTACTGGATGCTAGAATTTTAGGCTCCAACCAACTTTTTGGTTGCTTGAGCCAAGTTTCAAAATATATCGCTCGAGTGGTCCTTTGGTCGCTCGAGCCAACTACCAAACTCTACAAAAATTATGGGAGCTTGAAAAGCACGCTTAAGCGAAGAAAACACCACTCGAGCGAACTGTGCAAATTCTAGAATTTCCAGAATTTTGTTGAAGTTCAAAACATGATTTCAAAGGTTCAAACTTTGGATGGTTGGTTCAAAAACATGAGAAATCATTATAAAACATGAAAACATAGTCAATTTGAAACTTCTTATCCAAAATCATGGATAAATTCTAAAATCAAGAATTAAAACCCTTAGTTATAACCTATGCATGACTTAAATTGAACTCTTTTCTTTTCACAACACAACAAGATGGTATACAAGGCATAAAACCATGAAAAACCTTCAAGTTCATGTATTTACCACTCATACATGTGCAAAATTTCATGAAATTCAAACTCAAGATGATGTTTCATGCATGCATGTACATAATTATGCTCAATTCTTCCAAATGCATGGTGATTCTAGCTTCCTCTACTCAATTGCATGTAAAAGGTCCTATAACTTCTTGAATCCATGTGCTACATGTTTTATTTACAAAGATTAAGAGGCAATCTCATACCTAGAGTGTGAATTCAAGAGTTGTTTAGCTTAATTCTCCAAATCTTCAACCAGCCTCCTTCAAATTCTCCTTTCTCTCTCTAAGAGTGTTGAGTTCTTTCTCTCCCTGTCTCAAGAATTTCAGCCATGTTATGCTTCAAGCTCAGTTAGGCTTATGTATCATATATATATATATATATATATATATAGGTGTGATCAACTTAATTAAGCTTGCTTAGGACTAATTGATCACACTTAGTTTTGATTAATTCTAATTAGTTTATTCTAATTATTTTGATCTGAGTCAAATTTCAATTAAAGTTGTCATAAAATTCTAAATATTCTAATTAGCCCATTGGGTCAATCAATTTCGATTTCTGAAGTCATTTGAGCTCTCAATTTTTGATTCAATGTCAGTTTTCAAATAGATATTCCATGCATTAATAGATATACACACTAATAATCACATAATTAAACAATTAAACTCACACAAAATAATATATAAAAATAAGATACAGTTTAGGGTCATCACAGTCTCTCCCTCTTAGACAGTTTGGTCCTCCAAACTTAAGTTACCTTTAACGGAAAACAATTCTGGGTAATGTTGTCTTGTTTCCACTTCGTTCTCCCATGTGGCTTCTTTTTCGTAGTGTTCCTTCCATTCAACTTTCACCATAGGAACAGTTTTGTTTCTCAATTGCTTAACTTGTTTATCAACTATCTGAATCAGCTTTTCTTCATATACTATATCTTCATCCAAGGCAATCTAATGATAATCAATCACATGAAACGGGTCTCTAAGATAGCCTCAAAGCTTGGATACATGAAATACATTGTGCATTTGTTCCATTCCTAGTGGTAAGGCAATCTGGTAAGCAACAAGGCCCAATCTCTCAAGGATCTGGAACGGTCCAATGTAACGAGGAGCCAATTTCCCTTTTCTACCAAATCTTGCCTGCCATTTCATCGGTGTCACTTTCATAAATGCATGATCTCCCACTTCATACTCTGAATCTCTTCTCCGCTGATCCACATAACTTTTTTGTCGACTCTGAGCAATCTTGAGCCTTTCTGAATGATCTTTATCTTTTCAGTCATTTACTACATAAGTTCTGTTCCATATATGGCTCTATCACCAACCTCAGTCCAACAAATTTGGAGATCTACACTTTCTATTGTACAACACCTCATATGGCGCCATACTAATGCTAGCTTGGAAACTATTGTTATAAGCAAATTCAGCCAATGGTAAATATGTTTCTCAGTTGCCCTTGAAGTCCAACACACACATACGAAGCATATCCTCTACAGTCTGAATGGTTCTCTCCGTTTGCCTATCAGTTTGCGGATAAAATGCAGTACTAAATCTCAACTCTGTCTCCATTGCACTCTATATACTATGCCAAAATCTAGAAACAAATTTAGGATCCCTATCTGATACAATAGACAATGGAACCCCATGTAATTAAATAATCCCATCTATGTAGATTGTAGCAAGTCTATATGCATTAAAGGAAGTTTTCACAACAAGACAATGAGCAGACTTTGTCAATCTATCAACTATACCCCAAATAGCATCCATACCTCTAGGTGTTTGAGGTAAACCCATGATGAAGTCCATGGTTATGTGCTCCCACTTTTACTCTGGAATAAGGAGGGATTGAAGCAAACCTGCTAGTTTCTGATGCTCCGCTTTTACTTGTTGGCGCTTAGGCACTTGGAGTTGAAGTCGGCGATTTCGCTTTTCATATTGGGTGACCAATACACTAACTTTAAATCTTGGTACATCTTGGTGTTCCCCGGGTGCATAGCAAACATTGACTTGTGTGCTTCCTCGAATATTCTTTTCTTCAATTTTGTATCATTAGGAACACAAAGCCTCCCCTGAAATTTCACCACTAAATCTTCAATTATGAACCCTGGTTTGGGTTTGGCTTCAAACTCATCACAAATTTTCTTCAAAAACTCATCATTCATTTGCTTATGTTTTATCTCCTCAATAACTGCTGACTATGCAGACATTGCTGCTATTAAGCTAGTTTGTTGAAAGGGTACAACTTCTATCTCAAGCTTTTCAAATTCTTGTAGTAGTTTTATCTGATCTGTAAGCAAATAGGCTAAACCTCCCACATTCTTTCTACTAAGTGCATCTGCCACAATATTGGCCTTGCCCGGATTGTAGTAGATTTGTAAATCATAGTCTTTGATCAACTAAAGCCATCATCTCTATCGCATGTTTAGTTCCTTCTGTGTGAAAAAGTATTTCAAGCTCTTATGATTGTGTACTCCTCACATATGGCTCCATACAAGTAATGCCTGCCATATTTTCAATGCAAACACAACTGTAGCTAGTTCTACGTTATGTGTTCGATAGTTTTTTTCATGTGGTCTCAACTGTCAAGAGGCATGTGCAATCACGTTGCCATTTTGCATTAAGACACAACCCAAGCCCTTATAGGATACATCACTAAAGATTTCAAATCCCTCATTACCTGATGGTATAGCAAGGATTGGAGTTGTGGTCAGTCTGGTCTTTAATTCTTGAAATGCAGATTCCCTCTATTATGTCCACACAAACGGTTCTCCATTTCGAGTCAATTGAGTCAATGGCACAAAAAGTTTTGAAAAATCTTTGACAAATCTTTGGTAATAACCTGCCAATCCCATAAAACTACGGACTTTTGTCAGAGTAGGCCAATCAATAACTGCTTCAATTTTATGTGGGTCAACAAAAATACCATCCTTATTAATGACATGTCCCAAAAATGTAATCTCATCTAACCAGAATTCACACTTTTTTAATTTTCCATACAACTGGTCAAGTCAAATTTTGAAACTACTTGTGCCCCCTACAACTGGTCAAGCAAATCATCACTACGTGGCAATGGGTATTTATTTTTCAATGTTACCTTCTTAAGTTCTCGGTAGTCAACACACATTCTGAGAGTGCCATCTTTCTTTTTCACAAAAAGGATTGGTGCACCCCATGGTCAAGTACTCGGGAAAATAAAACCCTTATCAAGTAGTTCCTGCAATTGAATTTTCAACTCTTTCATTTCAATAGTAGACATACGGTAGGGAGTTTTAGAGATTGGTTGTGTACTCGATATTACATCAATTGTGAACTCAATCTCCCTATCGACTAATTGTCCAGGCAGCTCATCCAGAAATACATTAGGAAAATCCCTCACCACTGGTATACTGTCTAGGGTAATGTATATGGTTTGTTCAGTCATTACACTACATAAATACCCATGACAACCCTTATTAATCAATTTTCGAGCTTTCATAGCGGATATTAAATATGGTGGAGGTCCCACCCCTTTACTCTCAAAATAAAATTCATCCTATCCAAGAGGTTGGAATATTACTCGTTTTAAGGCACAATCAATGTTTGCATGATATTTAGATAGCCAATCTAGAACCAAAATAAATCAAAATGTCTTATGTCTAAGGGTATTAAATCAGCACACAAAACAGCATTTCCGGGTAATAATTCACATGCAACATATACAAATGATCATAACATAGATCCCCCCGAACGTGATGCAACACACAATATATATCTCAATGTTTCTATAGGTCTATTCAAAGTTTTAGCAAATATCATAGAAACAAATGAATGTGTAGACCCCAAATCAATTAAGACATGCAGTTGACCACAAATAGAAATTGTACCCGACACTACTGCCTCTATATTCTGAGTATCACCTGGTACAAGCGCAAAAACCCTTCCATGTCTCAAATCATTTCTCGTTATGGACGGTGTTGCGGCTGGTTTTACGATTGAATTTGACTTGGTAGAATTTGACTTCTTATTTGTTGTTGATGTTGTTCCCTTGTTAAAATTTTGCCTTTTACTTTTCCATTCAAATTTCTTGCTACGATTGGCCATGTTTGCCTTCGACATTAATGCTCTGTCCAATACATCCACATATTTCGGTAGTTTCAACACATTGATCCTCTTCAGGATTAAGTCACGTAATCATCCTTCAAATTTCCTCACCTTTTTATAGTTTGTGTCTACCATATGTGGTGCAAAGCGAGCCAATTGGGCCTCGTATTCAGCTTTTGTTTCCTTATTTCAATTGCTCAAACTTCGACACCTTTCTATCTCTGACACATTGTGGGAAATACTTCTCGTTGAAGATCTCTAGAAAATGAGCCCAAGTGATGTCTCTATTCTCTTCTTGAACCAGCGTCCACCATATTCTAGCTTTGTCTTCTAATGTGAATGCGGCTACCAAGACTTTCTGAGCCTTAGGACAAGGAAACACTTCAAATAACTTCTCTATGCCAAGAACCAAGGCCTCATCCTTAAGTGGATCTACACCTCCATGAAACAAGGACGGCTTCATATTTTTAAACTCTTTGGTTAAGGCAATTGTATAATCACCCATCGGATTTCCTGGTACTAGTGGCTGTGTAGGCACTGGAGGTGGGGGTCGCGGTTGTTGTTATTACTATTGCCATTGTTGTTGTTGCCTTAGAGCTTCAGCCATGTCATGCATCATCTGTTCCATTCTATCCAATCTTGAGGAGGTTGACTCCTCTAGCTCATCACCTCTTGTTCTCATCATTTTTCTATATAAAACTTTATATTAGAACAAACACAAGATATCCACACACATAAATTCACATATTCAAGTTGCACAAGTTATCTCACCCTAATATTCAAATGCACATGAATGAAATCCTGAAGTCTTTTCTAGACTCCCTATAGCTCAATGGACAAGTGAGTGAGAGTGAGATATAACTCGTGTTTTGATACCACTCTATCACGATCCAAACCGACTCCTATAGGTTTAGAGTCATGATAGCCAACAATCCTAGATTACCTATGACCTCAATTGTCAAAATCAATCTCATTGGAATTTTTGGGGCATAGCAGAAGCAATATAAACATTTAGAATAGTCCATTGAGTTGTGCGTATATGAAAGCAACTTTATATCATACATAACTTCCATTCGTCTTTATAAAATAAAATAAAAGCTAATTCATCAAACCATTCTTATCATTCATCATAATATAACATGCTTGACTTTGATTCCAAAACAACCCCCAAGTAACAAAAAAAAAAGTACAAAATAAAAGAACAAAACAAAAGGGGTTTTGATTTGCTTAGCTCCTCTCGAGCCCAAGCTTTCTCCATTTCGGAAGCTCTTCAAAAGGTTGACACAGGGGTAGACTCTGGGGCTTCCTTTATCCTTGATGCACAATTTGCTCACCTACATATAAATAGTGAGCTAGGGCCTAGTGAGTAATAACGGAATAAAGAAGTTATATGAATGAAGTCCGATAACATTTCACATACCAATTCCAATTCAATTCAAATCTCATAACAGTAGCCATATCAATCAATTTACGTGGTACATCCAATAGAGTAACAATGCTTCGATAACAATGGGATCACAAGGGTCGTTGATCAATGGGACCACAAGGGTCATTCAATATTCGATAATTCCATATGACCATGTAGGTCTACCATCAAAGATCTCTGTATTTCAATTATTTAATGCATTATGGTATTGTTTCCTCCGGGAAAGGGCCTATTAAACAATGGGCCATGGTATTATATCCCCCAGGCAAGGGCCTCACTAAAGGATGCCATGAACACAATTTCAAAACAGAACTTCATTCATCAATGGAAAATAACTTTTCACTACACCAATCATGTAACATTTGGAAAATAAATATTACTTGAACATATCTTTATAAAGTTACTACTCACAGTGGGTCATATCGTTGCTAGGCCTTGGACGTCCAAATATACAAAACCTACAACAAACACACATTCAGGTTCAATCTCAATTAACCGATTCTTCTTCATTTAATTCTATTCTTGTGTGTTCTATGTCCATTGCTTGTTAAAGATGTCTTAAACAATGTCTAAGAAGCATGAAGATGCAATTATGCACATAGAAGTGTATTTTGAAAATGCTGAAAATAGGGTAGTCCACTCGAGCCAACTATTGGTCGCTCGAGCGACTTGCAAGACCCTACAAAACCACTGGATGCTCGAATTTTAGGCTCCAACTAACTTTTTGGTCGCTCGAGCCAAGTTTCAAAATATAAGGTGGTCACTCGAGCCAACTACCAAACTCTGTAAAAATACTGGGAGTTTGAAAAGTACGCTCGAGCAAACTGCGCGAATTCTAGAATTTCCAGATTTCTGTTAAAGTTCAAAACATGATTTCCAAGGTTCAAACTTTGCATGGTTGGTTCAAAAAGATGAGAAATCATTATAGAACATGGAAACATTGTTGATTTGAAACTCATTATCCAAAATCAAGGATTAATTCTCAAATCAAAACTTGAAACACTTAGTTATAAACCATGCATGACTTAAATTGAACTCTTTTCTTTTAAAAACACAACAAGATGGTATAAAAGGCATGAAACCAGGAAAAACCTTCAAGTTCGTGTATTTAAAACTCATGCATGTGAAGAATTTCATGAATTTCAAACTCAAGATGATGTTTCATATATGCATGTACACAATTATGCTCAATTCTTCCAAATTCATGGTGATTCTAGCTTCCTCTACTCAATTGCATGCAAAAGGTCCTATAACTTCTTGAATCCATGTCCTATATGTTTTATTTGCAAAGATTAAGAGGGAATCTCATACCTAGAGTGTTAATTCAAGAGTTGTTTAGCTTAATTCAAGAGTTGTTTAGCCAAGTTATGTTTTGAGCGCAATTAGGCTTATGTATCATATATATATATGTATATATAGGTGTGATTAACTTAATTAAACTTGCTTAGGACTAATTGATCCCACTTAGTTTTGATTCATTCTAATTAGTTTATTCTAATTATTTTGATCCTAATCAAATTTCAATTAAAGGTGTCATAAAATTCTAAATACTCTAATTATCCCATTTGGTCAATCAATTTCGATTTCTGAAGTCATTTGAGCTCTTAATTTCCGATTCTATGTCGGTTATCAATCAGATATTCCATGCATTAACAGACCTAAACAACCGGCAAGGCCTCAAATTTGTCCCCAACATCCCCAACATAAGAAAGGTAATACGATTAAAGGAGAACAAGACGGGTTATGTACCTGAACATCACAACCTCCCCACCTTAGGAAATTTCATCCCTGAAATTTGAATGATACTCTCAAAGGAATTTCAAAAATCCTAACAACCCAAACAAAGGCAAAACAACTCGATTAATTATCGAATGATCATATCAACACCAAAATCAGCTCAACAATCATAACACACTTAACTGAAGGGTCATGATTTCAATAATATCCCGAAATGATTGCCATTTTCTCACTAGGGCCATAACCACAATTCCCAACAATAATTACTATCATAATCATAGGTATGGAATTTAAATAACCACCTCCATGTCCGAAATCACCACAATTACAACAAGTAGTTAGCAATACAATGCCCCATACTCACAACAATATTAAAATATACAACAATTCAAAAGTCAACTAAACATTATTAAACAAATCCATGTATTTGGAGTGGACTTTCACCTCTCATTCCCAAGTTTCTTCCTCTATAGCGATCCCGGGTTTTACCCCTTTATGCACAGTGTTCCGAACTTATGTTCCGTAGTATTGGCTGTTGTTATATCTTGTTTCCATCCTTTAATACTTTGTCTTTGAGTTATAGGATGTGTTGGGCAGGTTTGTAACAGGTTTGGTGAGTTTTGAAACAAATGGTTGCTGCCCAGATTTTGGTGTCTTCGCTCGAGCGAGGACTTTGTCGCTCGAGCGAGCTCTTTGTTTTGGATCCTTTGCTCGAGCCAGGGTTTGTTTGCTCGAGAAGTCCTTCGCTCGAGCTTGTGTCTGCATCTGGTTCTGGACCTGAGGGTTGCATTTCTTGGCTCAAGCGAGCTTTCCTTCGCTCGAGCGAGCGAGGTGTATGTTTTGAGTTTCTTCGCTCGAGCGAGCATTCTGTCGCTCGAGTGTGCTTCTGGGTTGCAGACTTGAAGCTTCGAATTGTTGGCTCGAGTGAGACTTTCTACGCTCAAGCAAGGATTCTTTGTGTCTGGTCGCTCGAGCGACCAATCCTTCGCTCGAGCGAGCCTGTGTTATATCAGCAGACAGCAGCGTGATTAGACTTCACTTTTTCATCTTCTCTTTTGTGTAAACCCTAGATCCGGCTGCTCCTCTATCTACACTTACCTTGTCTCTAGGGTTTCATCTATCTCTAGTGTGTATCTACCCTAAGTCCTTTGTAAGAAAGATAGAGGGTGTTGAGGGCTTCCTTTTAATCTGAAAAATCTTGGATTTGGAGCACTTTGGATTTTGGTCATCTCCTCCATTTGAGCTCTTCATTTCGAGATAGGGATACCCTACTCCATCTTATGAGTCATATTTATGTTGGGGTCGTTGGGTAATTTTGGAAAAGTTAGGGTTTGTTGTGTAATTTCTAAAAGAGGGGTTTTCCATGTTTGAGTCATATTTATGTTACCTTAGGGCTATTGTTGGAAAAAGGGGGGAAATGCCCTAATTGTGTTGAATAATGAATTTGGGGAAATGTGAAATTGAGTTGAGAATAATGAAACTGGGAAAGTATGGGATTGAATGGTGTAGTCGAGTACCTTAATCACTCACCTATGGAATAAGTTGATATTATATCTATTAATACATTTATGTTCTGTTCAGAAATATCTGCTTTGGGCTATCGGTGGAGGATAGTCTTGATTGTTGTAGACATTGCATGTTGATTAGGGATAACTGAAACTAATCACATTGAATATGTCATTGAATATGACCGTTGGAATAATACATCAAATATGTGTATTGATTGATCCTTGTAGATGATAATTGCTTATATACTTGGAATATGTGTATTGTGTGGGAGGAGATAGGGGATGTACTCCATGGTTTGAGGGAAGATAGGGGATGGACTCTCAAACCTGTTTGGGAGAAGATAGGGGATGGACTCCATAGATATAGCAAATATGTGTATCAGATTGAAGTGTTAATACAGCAAATATGTGTATTAAATGGGATTGTTAATACAACAAACATGTGTATTAATTGATGCATCGAAGTGTTATAATTGTGAGTTGTAAACTCATTTGAATGTTGAATCAAAGAAGTGTTTTAACGTGAGATGTAGTCTCATTGAAATGTTTGGCCAGGTTTTGAGCCACTTTCATGAAATGAGTTGAAAAGTAAAATAAGATGAAATGTAACATGGACACAAGTGTCATGGAACTGTATTGTGATATAACTGGTTTATGTGTGTTGGCCATCTATCAAATGCTATTGTTTTAGTCATTGCTTATATTTGGTTTAGTATATTTCTACTGGGCTGTGGCTCACCCCATATGGGACATCATTTTCAGGTCCAGGTGATATGCGACCTCCAAGGACATTGCTTGGAAGGTTTTGGGAGTTGAAGACTCTTTTTGTTGTTTTGTTATCTTTTGTTGTATTACATGTAAATTCAGGCCAAGGGCTTAATATGATGTGAGTTAGTACTCTCTTTTGTGTAACCAAGTGTTGACTTGGAAAGTTGTAAGCCGTTGGGCATTTACTTTTGTTGTCAACATGTAATTCATTTGTAAGGACTACTCTGATGAATGGGAATGTGTTTATTTCTCTTATATCAATGCTTGTCAAGAAAGTGGGGTTTTATGTATTATTTTGAGGGCGTTACAACTTGGTATCAGAGCGTACCGGGTTCGAATACTTTGGGTACGCGGGAAGTGGTTAGTGCCACAATGGATTTGTCTCGCTTGTTAGAGGCTCATGTATGACATTATGTGTTTAATTGATAGCATGTTTACGTGACTATTTGGGCATGGGATTTAGTTTCTAGGATGTTGATTGGATCCTTGGGTTTCTGTGAGTCTTGTTGGAAAAGCACTTGATCAATGTTGTTTCTAACCAGAACTCTAGTAACGCCTCAGGACTATCATTATCCAGAAATGAAATTCGTAGTTGCTTATTGGATTATGTGCTTACGTGGAATGAATTACAGTTGTCCAATGTATTAGGATGTGAGTGTTATAGCTTCGACACATTTGTGAATATGCTAATGTTCTTCTTTACCTTTATTAGGATGTCAGGATGAGGACGAGGTAGTGGAGGTAGATGTGGTAGGCGTGGTAGGCAGGAGATGCCTTTACCGGATGATGTTCCGGCGCAGCAGGAGGGTGTTGGCCAGGCCAATGTGGCCGAGCCAGTGGGTCAGCAGGCCATGGGTGCCTTAGCCCACGAGATAGCAGGAGCTTTGAGGGAATCCATGGGTATTCTGAGAGCTAAGAATCTATTTCAGGCCCAAGTTGTTGATGCAGGGCATTTCTTTCTGAAGAGGGAGTTTTTCCGGTCTAATCCGGATGAGTTTTTGGGGGATCCGAAAGAGCCACTTAAGACTGATGAGTGGTTGGAGCAGATGACTAAGACGTTTGAGATGCTGGGCATCGAAGACGGGGCTTTGAAAGTGACCTTGGCGTCTTTCCAGCTAAAGGGGGATGCGGGTTAGTGGTGGAAATTCACGAGGGGTAGTATTGGTGGCACTTGGGAGGCCTTTGTAGATGCTTTCCAGGAGAAGTTTCTGTCTCCCACTGTCAGGGAGAAGTTGAGAGATCAGTTCTGCCAGCTAAAGCAGCTGAGTTCATCAGTGGCTGAGTTTGAAGCCGCATTTACTAGTTTATCCAGGTTTGCACCTGAGCCTGTGGCGTTAGAAGAATGTCGTTGTCTTGAGTTTGAGAGGAAATTAAGGCACGGACTCAAGATGAGAGTTGGTAGGTCTATGATTCGGGAGTATAGGCACCTTGTGGATGCTGCGGCTCATATAGAGATTATGATGCATGAGAAGGATGAGAGGTTGAGGGGCTCCAAGAGGAGTCAGGATGGCCAGGGTGATGGCAGGAGACAGAAGGGCTCTAACCCTCTGCAGTCTGAGGGTGGTTTTTCTAGGTCTACCTTTCCAGTGCCGAGTGCAAGTTCTTGGAGAGGCAGTCCGAGAGACGTGACTTGTTACAAATGTGGTCAGCTGGGCCACAAGTCTCCAGCTTGCCCACAGAGGGGAGGAGGTCAGAGAGCTGCTTCATCTTCGGCTCGACCTCAGAGCTAGAGTCAGGGCAGAGGTTAGCCACTGTCTTGTTATTAGCGTGGTCAGGCGGGGCACCTGAAGAGGTTTTGCCCGCAGTTGAGTGCCACATCGGGTGCGTCTGGTTCTAGGCAGACGTAGAGTTTTCAGCCAGTACAGTCAGTTCAGGCCTCGAGGGCCAACCAGGGAGCTTCGTCGCCCCAATCTGTGCAGCAGTCTTTTGCTCCTAGGGGTGAGCAGGTGGATCAGAGACCTTCTGGGTGCATGTATGCTGTTACCGCGCAGGATCTTGTACCTGCTCCATCTGTTGTGAGAGGTACCTTCTTGTTTTGCAACTCGGTTGCCAATGTGTTGATTGACGCAGGTGCATCCCATTCCTTTATATATGCTGCATTTGCATCTGTTTTGGGGTTGGAGTTGGCACAGTTAGCATCTCCTATGTGTGTTGTATCACCTGTTGGGGGTGAATTGATTTTGAAACAAGGGTGTCGGGGCTGTGATATAGAGGTCGCCGAACACCGGCTTCCATTTCCTTTTGTAGTTATGCCTATGTCGGGTTTTAATGTTATCTTAGGTATGGACTGGCTATCGTCATACCAGGCTATTATCGATTGTTACCACCGGAGGGTCACAATATGTACCTTGAGCGGGGATTGTTTCCATTTCTTGGGGGATCGGGCTGGTAGTGTTTTGCCACCGGTGTATGATCCGCGAGGGCGGAGTGAGCTTAGTGGTCTTCTTGCTAGCTTTATGTGTAGTGAGTGTGATGAGACCCAGACTGTATTGCCGAGGGTGGTTTGTGAGTATTCGGATGTTTTTCCTGAGGATCTTGTTAGTTTACCACCTCATCGAAGGATTGAGTTTTCTATTGATCTAGTGCCCGGCACGACGCCAATTTCTATGGCACCTTATCGTTTTGCCCCAGCCGAGTTGAGTGAGTTGAAGATTCAGCTCTAGGAATTGCTAGATAAGGGCTTTATTCGCCTTAGTGTTTCGTCGTGGGGAGCACCGGCCCTCTTTGCTAAAAAGAAAGATGGTGCCTTGAGACTTTGTATCGATTACCGGAAGTTGAATCGGGCTACGGTCAAGAATAAGTACCCTATGCCTCGTATTGATGATTTGTTTGACCAGTTGAAGGGTTCCCATTGTTTCTCTAAGATATACTTGAGATCGGGTTACCACCAGTTGAGAGTCAAAGAGGAGGATATTCCGAAGACGGCATTTCGTACGCGGTATGGCCACTATGTGTTTCTGGTGATGCCTTTTGGGCTCACCAATGCACCGGGAGTCTTTATGGACTTGATGAACTGGATAATCCGGGAATTCTTGGATCGTTTTCTGGTCATTTTCGTCGACGACATCCTGATTTATTCACCGTCCAAGGAAGAGCACGAGGAACACTTAAGAGTGGTGCTGGAGTTGCTTAGAGCCCATAGGCTGTATGCCAAGTTTGGGAAGTGTGAGTTCTGGCTAGGAGAGGTCAAGTTCTTAGGCCATGTGGTATCCGGGGAAGGGGTGTCTATTGATGCATCCAAGATTGAGGCAGTGCAAGACTGGGCACAGCCTAAGAGTGTTTTTGAGATCCGCAATTTTCTGGGATTAGCTGGGTATTACCGCCGGTTTGTGAAGGATTTCTCTAGGCTAGCTTCGCCGTTGACTAGATTGACACGGAAATGGGTCAAATTTGTGTGGAGTGAGACTTGTGAAAAGTCGTTCTAGGAATTGAAGGTTAGATTGACCACCGCTCCGGTCTTCATTATTCCGGAGAGAGGGTTGGGTTATGCGGTTTATTATGATGCTTCACGAGAGGGTTTGGGTTGTGTGTTAATGCAAGAGGAGAAGGTCGTAGCCTATGGCTCGCGGCAGTTGAAAATACACGAGAGGAATTACCCTACACATGACCTAGAATTGGCAGCTGTGATTTTTGCCTTGAAGATTTGGAGGCACTACCTTTATGGTGAGAGGTTCGAGGTATTCTCTGATCATAAGAGTCTGGAATATCTATTTACACAGAAAGACTTGAACTGGAGGCAGAGGCGGTGGATGGAGTTTATTGAGGATTTTGACTTCGAGTTGCATTATCATCCGGGGAAGGCCAATGTTGTGGCCGACGCCCTTAGCAGGAAATCCATTAGTGTTGTAGCTTGTATAGCCATCCGGGAGTGGGAGATATTAGGTGCACTTGGCGATTTTGATTTGCTTCTGGGCGAATCCGTTAAGGCTGCTGCTTTGTTTTCTGTTGTTACGCAGCCTACACTTGTGACTCGAGTGTTGGAGGCACAAAGAGGTGACCTCGAGGTAGAATCCCTCCGAGAGAAGATCTCCAGTGGTAAGGTTGAGAAGGGTTTGTCTATGTATCCCGACCTAAGTGTGAGATACCGAGACCGTTTATTTGTACCAGAGTCTTGCCGAGAGGAGGTACTCTGAGAGTTTCACCATTCACGCCTTGCGGTGCATCCGGGAGGCACTAAGATGTATCATGATTTGGGTCGCCAGTTTTGGTGGCGGGGAATGAAGAAGGATGTTGCGGTGTTTGTGTCTAAGTGCCTTACTTGTCAGCAAGTGAAGGCCGAGCATCAGAGGCCAGCAGGTTTGTTATAACCCTTGCCTATTGTCGAGTGGAAGTGGGAGCATGTCACTATGGACTTCGTTGTAGGTCTTCCAAGGACTCAGCGGGGTAGTGATGTTATTTGGGTGGTTGTAGACCGGTTGACTAAATCAGCGTACTTTATCCCGATGCGCATAAGAGATTCGGTAGATCATCTTGCCGACTTGTATATTCGGGACATAGTGAGGTTGCACGGGGTCCCAGTGTCGATCGTCTCAGATAGAGATCCATGCTTTACTGCTAGGTTGTGGCAGAGTTTGCAGAGTGCCTTTGGTACTAGGTTGACCTTTACCAAGGCTTATCATCCTCAGACTGACGGGCAGTCTGAGCGTACTATTCAGATCCTTGAGGATATGCTTCGGGGCTGTGTCCTTGACTTTAGTGGGTCGTGGGAGAGACACTTACCCTTGGTGGAGTTTGCCTATAACAACAGTTTTCAGTCGAGTATCGGTATGGCACCGTTTGAGGCCTTGTATGGCCGACCTTGTAGATCTCCAGTTTGTTGGGCCGAGGTGGGTGATGCACCTTTGTTGGGCCCGTAGTTGGTGAGGGAAACGACGGAGAAAGTTGAGCTTATCCGTAGGAGGCTTGTTACGGCCTATAGTCATCAAAAATGTTATGTCGACCGTAGAAGGAGGCCTTTGGCATTTGAGGTGGGTGATCACGTGTTTCTGAAGATATCGCCCAAGCGGGGTTGATGAGATTTGGTAAGAGAGGGAAGTTGTCCCCTCGATTTATTGGCCCTTTCATGGCGAGGGAACTTCCCACTCTTCCCAAATCTCATGAAGCCCATCCTCGGTAAGATTTGAAGAAATACATGGTCACCAACCTTAAAGGATAGAGGTTGTCTTCTCTTATTGGCAAAACGTTTTGTATTGACTTTGAGCTGTAGCCAACCTCTTTCAAATGAAAGCAACTTTCCCAGTTGTCTCACAAACTAACTTCGGGCCCAACATCGGTACATCACCCACCTCGGGCCAACAAACTTGTGATCTACAAGGTCGGCCATACAAGACCTCAAATGGTGTCGTCCCAATACCTGCCTGATAACTATTATTATAGGCCAGCTCAATCAATGGTAAGTGTCACTCCCATGACCCTTTGAAATCAAGGACACAAGCTCTAATTATGTCCTCAAAAATTTGGATGGTGCGTTCAAATTGCCTATCGGTCTGAGGGTGGTAGGCAGTACTAAGAGTCAACTTAGTTCCTAATACCTCTTGAAGGCTTTGTCACAACCAGGTGGTGAAATGAGGATCCCTATCTGAAACAATGATCACCGGAACCCCATGAAGTTGAACTATATCTCTAACGTACAACTCTGTGAAATAATCAATTAAGTCGCTCATGTGGATAGGAATGAAGTGTGTAGACTTAGTCAACCTATCAACAACCACCCATATGGCATGATTACCATGCTGTGTTCTTGGAAGCCCAACTATGAAGTCCTTAGTAATAAGTTGTCATTTCTACTCGACTATAGGTAAAGGTTGTAACAAACCTGCTAGTTTCTGGTGCTTGGCCTTTACTTGTTGACAAGTAAGGCATTTTAAAACAAAAGAAGTGGCATCTCGCTTCATATCCCTCCCCCAAAATTGGCGACTAAGCTCATGATACATTTTAGTGCCTCTCAGCTAAACCCTAAGGCATGAATGATGAAACTCCCGAAGTACCTCCTCTCTATACAATTCTGGCATGAACAAATGGTCTAAGTACCTCACGCTCAAATCTGAGAGGATGTTCAAACCCTTATTTTCCTTCCCCATTGGAGATCGTCTCATGGATGATCTCTACCCTATTGTCATTTAATGACCTTGCTAATGAAGGTTGTTGTGCAATCAAGGAGAATAAGGTAGAACCCTCGCTAGGCTCACCAAGAAGCAAGTCAAATTCACCGATATCCCCTAAGAAACCCTATTCCTGAATGGCCACGTTTGCCATGCTCCTCACAGATTTTTGACTCAATGCATCGGCCACAATGTTGGCCTCCCTAGAAGGTAGTGCATTTCAAAATCATAATCCTCTATAAATTCCATCCTTCTTCATTGTGTTGACGTAGGTTCAATTCTTTTTGGGAAAACAAATATTTCAGAGAAAACATACGTCAAACTTCTCACCATACAAATAATGTCTCCAAATTTTCAAGGCAAAGATCACCGCTGCTAACTCTAAGTCGTGGGTGGGGTAATTCCTCTCATGGGTTTTCAATTGATGTGAGCCATAAGCCACAACCTTTCCCTCTTGCATTAGCACACAACCAAGCCTATCCCGGGACACATCACAATATACGGCATAACGAAAGCCCTTTTCTAGAATTATCAAAACCGGTGTGATAATTAACCTAACTTTAAGTTCTTGAAATGACTTCTCACAATCCTTGCTCCACACAAACTTGACTTGTCAATCCAGTCAATAGTGTGGCCAACCTAGAGAAGTCCCTCACAAAATGGTAATAAAACCCAGCTAACCCCAGAAAACTTCGGATTTCAAAAGCATTTTTGGGTTATTCCCAATCATGCATGGCAACTATCTTAGAGGAACAGTTACCCCTTCTCCTGACACAATAAGCCCCAAAAATTTTACCTCTATTAGCCAAAACTCGCATTTATCAAATTTGGCAAACAATTGGTGCACCCTAAGCAAGTTAAGCACTATTCGCAAATGTTCCTTGTGTTCCTCCTCAAAGGGTGAATAAATCAAGATATCATCCACAAAGACAACCACGAAATGGTCTAAAAAGTCGAGATTGTTTTGGTGCACCATTTGAAGTCGAGATTGTTTTGCGTGAACAAGGTGGGACATTGGCTACTATTTCTGCTCAACCAGCGCTCATTGAGGAGATTAAAGAGAAACAACACCAAGATGACTTTCTGAGAAAGGTCATTGGGGAACGGGAGTCCAAACCAAGGCCGGACTTTAAATTTGAAAACAATGTGTTGAAGTTTCAGGGAAGGTTGTGTGTACCGAATGATTCCTAACTGAAAAGATGAATTTTGCAGGAAGGCCACAATTCAAAACTCTCCATCCATCCGGGGAATACAAAAATGTACCAAGAATTGAAACTGAATTTCTGGTGGCCGGGAATGAAGAAAGAAATTGCTGACTTTGTGTCGAAATGTCTACATTGCCAACAAGTTAAAGTTGAGCATCAACGACCCACGGGCTTACTTCAGCCCTTACCAATACCGGAGTGGAAATGCGAACATATTACTTTGGATTTTATTGTTGCACTGCCTCTCTCCAGTAAAGGTCTGGATTCAATTTGGGTTATTGTTGATAGATTGACTAAATTTGCTCACTTCTTACTTGTCAAAACAATCTATAATGCGGACAAATTGGCTACAGTTTATATTGATGAGATTGTTAGATTGCATGGAGTGCCTGTATCTATTGTTTCTGATAGGGACTCAAAGTTTACATCGAGATTTTGGCAAAGTCTGCAAATGGCATTGGGTACCGAACTGAGACTGAGTAGTGTATATCATCCTCAGACAGATGGCCAGTCAGAAAGAACCATTCAGACTCTGGAAGATTTACTGCGGATGTGTGTTCTTGATTTCCAAGGAAATTGGGAAAGTCATCTACCTTTGGCTAAATTTTCCTATAACAACAGTTTTCACTCGAGCATTGGTATGGTGCCTTTTGAGGCTTTATATGGTAGGAAATGTCAATCTCCTATTTGCTGGGCAGAAGTTGGAGATAGGCCTTTGCTTGAGCCCAAGATTGTTCAGGAAACCACAGAAAAAGTGAAACTGATTCAACAAAGATTGAAAACCGCACAAACCCGACAGAAAAGTTATGCGGATGTCCGAAGGCAAGACAGGGAATACGAAGTAGGTGATCATGTTTTTGTTAAAGTGACACCAATGAAGGGTCAGACTCGCTTTGGAGTCAAGGGTAAGCTAGCGCCGAGGTATGTTGGATCGTATAAAATCATTGAAAAGATTAATCCGGTGGCGTATCAAGTAGCGCTTCCTCCTGAAATGGAGCATATGCATAATGTCTTCCATATTTCAATGTTGAGGGATTATCTCTGGGATCCCTTCCTTGTTATTGAGCCTACCCGTATAGTGCTAAGTGATGACTACACTTATGAAGAATGGCCTATTCAGGTTGTAAACTGATGAATCAAGAAGTTGAGAAACAAAGAAATCCCGTTAGTGAAAGTGGATTGGCAAAACCACGGTAGCACTCATGCCACTTGGGAAAGAGAAGATGATATGATGAGGAGATATCCTGAACTGTTCCCCCTGGATCCAGTATTCTTCCGTAATGAAGGTAATCTGAGTTTGGAGGACCAAACTCTTTTAAGGGGGGAAGACTGTGACAACCCTAACCTCTAATTAGTGCTAATCTCTGATTAAGCATGATAAGTAATTAATTATGACAAATTTCTGGATTGATTGCATAAGTGTATTACCTTAATTGCATATTTATCTGTTTGCCATTGATTGATCTGTTCATGTTTTAAGTTTCGAATTGTGAATTGAAAGCCTTATCGACGACCGATTCAGAAATTGATTAGTGTTGTATGCTAATTAGAATTTATGTGATTTTATGGTAGGTTAAATTAAAATTTGATTCAGAATGATTACATTAGATTAAATAAAGTTAAATCACATTAGTTTGAGGTTATTACCAAATTGCCATTGAGTGGCCATTTCCTACAAACTTTGTTTGGACTTAATTGTTGCATTTCATATCATCTCCTTAGCCTTTTCTAGACCAAAACCGTATGAGAGAGAGAGAGAGTAGGAGAAAAAGGTTGAATTCACCTAGATTTTCCTTGAACTTAGAAGAGTTGAAGGTTAATTGCAAAATTGAGCTAGCACATTTGGAATTCAAGACTTAAGGTAAAGAATTCACCTTCTTGGTTGTGAATTTAAGTTGTTCTTGCATGATTCATGGGAAAATTAGTGATCTAAGTCAAGAATTGGTTTAAAGTGTTAAGTTGAGAGTGAATTCATGCATGCATGTACATGTTCTTGAAATTTGAAGTTGTTCTTCATGAAATACTCACATGCATGTCCATATTTTAGTTGTAGCCCATGAATTCACCATGATTTGAGCTAAATCTTGCATTTGGTCATGTTTTGGAACATTAGAGTTCATGGGAACTCATGCATGTATGATTTTGCATTGTTCTTCATGTTTACATTTGGAATTGTGTTCAATTGACTTATCCTTGGGCTTGATTTTACAAATTGATCTTCAAAACATGTTATGTTGTTGGTTTCCAAGTGCTTTCCAGAAAATTGGCCCAAAAGGTTGAGTCTTGATGTGTTGAATGCTTGGTTTGAGCTTTGAAGGCAAATCTGGAAAACCCAGAATTTGGCTTCCTCGCTCGAGCGAAGGATTCCATGCTCGAGCAAGCACCTTTGCTTTCTGAACTCTGCTCGAGCGGAGGAATGTTGGCTCGAGCATAGATTGCAAGCTTTCAGGTTTTTGGTGCACGCAGATGCAAGCTCAAGCAACGAGACCTACGCTCGAGTAAAGAAGTTTACGCTCGAGTGACCCCTCTGTTTTGGTAAGCTCGCTCGAGCGAAGAAAGCCACGCTTGAGCGAGACCCCTGTTTCAGCAAAATTTTGAAAAGTGTTTTAAAGTACATCTTTGCATCCTCATTCCATCCTAGGCATTCCCAGGCCTAGTTTAAGGCATCTTAATGAGGATAATGTTATGGAACCACACCAAGTCAAGTTAAGGGGCTAGGTTATTAGTCCCTAGTGTGTAATTTAGTGTGTGCTCGTTCTGTTACTTTGTAGGGTTGGCATCCGAGGACGCTCATTAACTTGCCTATAGCCCAACGCTCTGTGAGTAACAATGTTGTAAAGATATGTTCGATTATGATTATTTCTGAACAATTAACTGTACTGTTTTCTGAAGAGAATTTGTTTACTGAATGAATGTTTGTCCTATTTGTGAACTGTATCCGTGACATCCATAGCAATTTACTGTTACTGTACTGTTACTGCTACTGTCACAGAGATCTCTGTCGGTTCCAATGTTCGGAACTACTACTGTTTACTGTTATGATGGCCATCAACTGACTATTTGGTCTGTTAAGACCTACTGTACTATTTTTCTATTGGATGTACCACATATGACTGCTATGGTTTCTAAGTGACTGATATGACTGTTTAATTACTGAAAGGACATTCATTCTTAACCTCTTTACATAGCTGTTATTCACTGGGCTTTAGCTCACTGTTTATATTTATATGTAGGCGTCCAGGCACCAGACTAGAGCTAGGATCGTCGAGTTGCCTCTTGTTTTGTCAAGCCAACCTTTGTGCCTTACTCGAGGTTCCAAGTCTGTCCAAGCTAAGGCTGCTTTTGGGGTGTTTTAGATTCCCCCTTTTGTCTCCGTTTTGTAACAAATGTTATGGACTCCTACTGTACAGTTATGGCATAGAGATTGAATCCCTAACTTGTATGTTATGTATATCTGATATGTAAATGTGTTTGGGTTATGAATGTGACTTGTTCATAAAAGTCTTTCTGCATTCAGATTGTCACAGCTCATTGGACATCTCTTTTAATTACTGTTTGGCTTCCACCAGCCCCTTACTCTATATTACTGTCTTTACTGTTAAGTAGGCCTTTGGTAATCACAGATTACTGGCCGGTTACGATACTAAACCCACAGGGGAGGGTTTGGGTTGTGACAGTGACCCAATTGGCCACATTTGAACAAGTGAATCCACATTGAGCATTCTTTTTTGGGCCTGCACTAGGCAAGGAAACGGCAGATCTAGTCAGTTGTAGTTGGGACTAGGATAAAGCAAGCTCCTGTGCTTTTCGCTAGGTCTAACATCCCTCAATGTCTCTTGGCCCCTAGACCTTGAGCCTCGAAGTCTCCTCATCACCCTGAATGGTGATCTTTACGTGTGTTGCTGCCCCCATAAGGTGGTCGCAGTTCCAGATCATGTTTCTGGAAACCTTGAATAGAATCTTAGTTCTGAGCCTTTTCTCAAATTGAATGCAACGACATTCCTCCTTTCCTACTAACTCTGGTGAAAACTGGGATAAACTAGTGAAGGTCTCCTCAAACTCGGCCACAAACATGTTCAACTGCTTGAGGTCATGGAACTCTTACCTCAGCCTCTCCCTGGCGGTGGGAGGTAGGTATTTGTCTTGGAAAGTGATGATGAACGTTTCCTAAGTCAGCCTTACTCTGTCTTTGGCATACTTCCACCATTGGCTCGCATCCCCTTTTAGATAGTAACTCACCAGAGTCACCGTCAACTCACTATCATCGATGTAAAGCATCTCCAATGTCTTCATAATTTGGTCGAGCCACTCATCCGCCTTCTTAGGCTCTGGACCTCCGTAGAACTCATTCAATTTGGACCACAAGAACTCTTGGGTAAGAAAAGTCGCCCTAGTCTCTACGACATTCTCTCGAGCTTGGTTCTCCATTCTCAGGATATTCATTGATTCTCTCGAAGCCCTCGCCATTTCTCGAGCTAGGGCACCCATAGCGGCTTGACCCACTTGCTCGGGAACTTTAGCTTGTCACTTGCTCGGCTACATTAGCTTGGGCCGCTTGTTCGAGCATATTAGCTTGACCGAACCCTTCCTCTTGCACCAAAACTTCATCAATCGGCACCTCATGGACTCCTCGATGAGGCCTACCCTGCCTCCTACCTCTACCACCATGAGTTGGACTTCGTCCTGACATCCTAATTCAAGGACAATAATGAACAATTTAGCACACAACCATATATGTGCTTGCGACCAAATCTCACGTGTCTCCCTCACAATGGTTACAATTTTTTCGTTCATATAAACACTTAGTTTCACTGCACATATGCACGTAATCACATAAACACATATGGATTGCCCATTCAAGATGTAACATGTCCTGCGAAACACTGAGAATTCCTATTAGAATGAGCATTGATCAAGTGTCGTTCTAATAAAATTTCAAGGAATTTAATAGGCTCATGCAACATCCAAAATGTTCAATCACATACTCATTTAGTCACATAAACATGTTATCATAAAAACACTTAAAACATGGCACATTCCCTAATTAGCAAAATGAAGCTGTTGTGGTAAAACCATTTCCCGCGAGCCCCAAGTTTTCAAACCCAATAGCTCTGATACCAAGTTATAACGCCCCCAAAAATATATTATAGGAGCACATTCAATTATTTCATTCAATATTCATAATCTCAGTTCAAGAGTTCAAATCTCTATATTTTTAGTTCATTCATGTTAGAGTTTTACAAAAGAAGTCCACATGCAATACATATTCAATCTTAACAAAGTTGAATCTATAACATGTGAGACAATTAAGATAAAGCAACATAACAGCAAAAGAATGTCCTGTGGCTACACGTTCCAAGGCTTAAGGCTGGTTACACAAAACATGGTTATCCAATCCACACAAATATAGCCCTTGGCTTGACAAAATGATCAACAAAAAGAAAGAAAGCTTCATGCTTTCAAACACTTCCCATACCTTCAATTAGACCGGATCACCACGTCCTTTCCTACACAAATCTACTAAGGTTGAGCACAAAATCTAGTAGGAATGTAATGCTTCGAAATAATAACGACAACCCATATCATGATATCCAATAGAAAAGATAAACACGTGAACTAGTAACCTTGCATTTATATTCTTTTTTCTTTAATTCATTTGAGAAATCATATGCAATGATCTTTTAAAAAAATGTAATCATCTTAGTAAATTCCAAAATTTAAATACGAGGCAGTAAATACGACTCCGGTAATCCCTAGGCTCATGCCTGCAAATAGACATATCAAGTACTACCAATCCCCCACTTTACCAGCTTCTAATCGGAAAGCACATGTTACCTTATCCGCTCGTATTTTTTGTCTTTCGCCTTGGACACTCAAGCCAACTTAAACATTTCCACTACACCCTCTATCCAAACTTACCAATGTGTTTACCCCAAAACACATCAAGAGTATCTGTAGCTTGCTTTTCATGTTCCTCGGAGGGGTTCAGTCTTTTCGGCTACGATAGCCCTAAAGTTCAGACTCTCGTGGTTCTGAATCTGATTTCACAAGTGCAATGTGAAATACATAAACACAAAATAGTCCAAATCCAGCAAATCTTTAGAAAATCAATTTTTAATCAAAATGCTAAAATGAACTACATTGCTAGATTTCAGAGTCGCCTCCTAAATATTTTTTGGGAAATTTAAGAAACCCGTGACTCGTGCCAAAGGCCACTTGTCCGTTATCACCAAAGTGTCTCGGCTCGAGAACGTAGGTATGAGAGGGGAAGGTCATTAATTGAGCACCCCACTCACCCGATCAAAGATCGGCCGCTACTAATCATGATGCGATCTTTATTTACATTATATACTCATGTTCCGATTATTATGCTATCTTTACGATGTGATGCACACAAGTATAGAGTAATTCACAAATTTTGGAATGCTTTGACTTCATGTTTGTTTTGAAAAAGTGTTCTGAATATGTATCACTTGAAAAGTGATTTCATATGTACATTAATCAAATTATCCCAATTTAAGCGAAATAGCCTTCATCTATAGGTATTCAAATATGTATATGAATTAAGCACTTAGTCTTATGGTAAACATCCTTGATATGGCAGCAATCACATACATGCAATATGCGAAAGGAAAAATGCTTACCCCAAATTCCGAGGCGAGCCAGAAGGAAGAAAACAGTTACAAAAAAAATGCATGATCCTAAGCAACGCAATATGGCTAATGTAATGCATACAACATGTAATTTAATGGACTCAGCTACTAGCGTGGCATATGAGTCAATTCAAGGCATGCAATAAAGCACACATTCGAGTAAGGAATTTGAATTTGACATTGATTAATATGATGAGTCGAACCTTTATGCATGCAAAACGAATGGATGCGAGTCATGGGAAATGCTAAGAAAGATATAATGTTATACAACCACAGTAAGCGAACAAATAAAAGGGACAAAGAAATGGGGATTGGAAGACAGACACAAATTATTACATATTTTCCATTGCGCGAGAGGGTCCGAATGTCCAAATTTAATCTAATTATTACAACACCGAATTAACTAATTAATTAACTAACTATTACAAGTTTCGAAGGAAGCCACTAACACAACATTTCACTATTAAAACAAACATTATTGAAGGGCTATGGGAATTGAAAAGTCGCACATGCATGAATAGGAAATATCCGTCGAAAACTCCTCTATTTTGCTGCCAAAATTGTTTTGTTTTGCAATCAGAAAATTAAACTATTTTCACCCCACCCTCTGTTCTGTTCTACCATGAAATTGGCACTGCTAGTCTAAAATGAGGTGGCCGGCCAGCCAGGGAAAGTGGTTGGTCGGATTGGAAGGTGGCCGGCCGGCCACTATTTTTAGGCTCTACCCTGCTACCACAGAAAAGAAACAGAGCACAAACAGAGTATTTCCAAGGGATGTTTGTCCCCTCTGCCACTTCGTTTCATGAAACTGATCAAGGGATGAGTAGAATTGATTCACAAATCATCAATGATTGCAAGGTTGTCGCATGATGATATGTGAGTCGATGGGACAAAGGCATTATGAATGAAAATAGAAGACCAACAAAAGGGAAGTGATAGACATTGATTCTTGAACCATTATCATCACTAAAGAGTATGAAATGACTCAAGACTCAATGTGTTCAATATAACGTCCGATTGAACCCAACTCAATTTTATTATCTTGTGCCTCTTTTAGTCCAATTTTATTAGTCTTGTTTTTTTACATTTCCATTCTTTAATCATTTTTGTCCAAGAGTAAAAGTTATGCCCACTAATAAAGAGAAGTGTCAAAGAAGCAGTTGTTCTTGGCATTAGAGAGATGCAATGCCTTGGTAATGAACCTCTGAAGAGATTAAAACATTAAGCATGGAAGGTCTCTTCTGCATGCCTTAAACAACCATCAATTGTTTGAAACAACTCTTAAACAAGTAAAACCAAGAAAGGATGGAGGGTGCAGAGATGGTTAAGTGTGAGCACATGTATGAAAAGTATGAAATAAGCTATCAACTCAAATAGATTGGTGTCTAAGGCCTATACCATCAACCTTATGAGGACGTGCAACAATACAAGCCTAATATTCAAAGCATAAATGAAGTAAACACACTAAAACAGTCCTAAAAAAAATAAAAATAAAAAAAAGTGCTGGAAAATCAATTTGAAAGGCTAGAAAAAGTAAGCAAAATAGGAGACAATTGAAGCTAGTAAGCAAGCCTAAGGAGGGGTGGCTAACCCCTCCACTTTTGGGACCTCAAAACCACATATTTAGCATCTGAAAAACTCTGAAAATTAGTGGTCAAAAGTAGAGAAATAAGTGGGAAACACAAGGATCAATGCTTATGAAACAAGGTTCAAAGAAGGGTGGTTAACCCCTCCACCTTTGGTAGCTTCAAACCACAAGTTTCAGCCCACAAAAGCAGTGTAAAAACAATACAAAATAGCAAGAAAAGAGTAGGAAGAAGTAATGTAAAGATCGCCAAAGCTATACCTCTTGAAGAGGAATCACTCTTTTGTTCACAAACCCCAAGATATCCACTCTCAAGGGCTATTATTTGAGCTCAAGATCCTCAGCAAGGAGCCTCAAATTTTTGGTTTAGGAAGTGTATGTAGAGTGTATGTACATTGCAAGATAGAGAGAGAGAGTATTTTGCAAGCTTTTGAGCTTTGTAGAATTTTTCTAACCTAAAACCATAAGTCAAGTATATATAGAAAAACAGGTTGTTATCTCAAAAATATCTGTATTGAGCCAGCTGGTGCAGTGCATGCACATGGGGGGACAATTGGCAGCAAATATCTGTTCTGTCGGGAAACATGACCAGCCGGCCAGGTAGGGGACGGCTGGCCACCAATTTTTGGCCAGCCGGCCACCTGTTGGCTAGCTGGCCTCTGGGTGGTCAGGCTTGGAAAAATTAGGTTTTAGCCCAAACGGTGTGCAAGGTTCTAGGCTCTAAAGCTCAAAACCGAGGCTTTTTGTTGATGAAATCGACCATTTGTATAGCGTATTATTTTCATCATCGAGTGTTTAACTTGAGGCACCCAAGTTTTAAGGGCAGTCAAAAATAGGGTGTCTATAGTATCAATTATTTTCTCAAAACAATTAATCAGTTTTCAAAATATGGTTATCACAAAACAATTTCAAGCTATGAAAATGAATGAAATGCAATTCAATTCTATATGTAAATCTTCATCGTATCAATACAATAATTTCCAACATCATGGCTAAAATTTATATCCATCTGACATATGACCACACTTCATATTCATAATCAAAAAATTCATTAGTCAATTCATGGCTCAACACATATAAATTCATGTTATCCATAATTTCCAACAATAATATTCATCCATTTCATGGTATTCCAAACAACATAACAACATGTGCAAATTTCATCATTTTCTTAAGGAAAACCCCAACAATTTCATTACTGTGCCACAAAATCTTTTTTTCTAATATTTTTTTTTTAAAAAAAAATATAGGGTTTAAATCAAAAGAGGGTTTTTCTCTGTTTTCAAGACATGTCTCTTCTATGCACTCCTAAGAGGCTCCCAAATTCAAAGAAATATAATTTGAATAAAATATAAAAGTGACCATTTATCAACACTTTTCCAAGACTCAACACTTCAAACCTCAAACTCTAGTCCCAAAATCATAGCAAGAAAAGACAAGACACCCTAAAACATATATATAACTCTATGAACTTCTTACCTCAAGATTTGGAGAAGAAGAGAGAAGAAACCCCCAAAATTAACAATGTCGAAATCCGATTTCCATTGCACAAAATGTAGCCATTGATGATGCCTCCAACTTTGCTCAAGGCACTAGGGTCAACTCTTTAATGGATTTGGGGAGATCAAAGATTTAATGGAGTTTGGTGAGAGTAAATGTAGAGAGATGGAAGAGATATGTGTTTTAGAGAGAGAAAACTGAGAAAAAGTGTAGGATACAATCAGCCCAAGGAGAAGAAAATGAAAAACAAAAATTTAGACTTAGTTCTCGTTCGGGAAGTAACCTTTTTAGCCTAAAAGTCAAAAAGTCACTAAAAAAACCAAAAAGCCAAACAACCTATACCAAAAAGTCAAAGATTCACTTTTCTCTCTACTTTTTGCACATCTTTTTGTAAAAAACCAAAAAGTCATTCTAAATATACTAGTTTTTTTTACATCATATTTTAGCCAAAAAGCTAAAAAGTTACTAAAAAAGCCTATTCCCAAACGAGACCTTAGCATTTTTTTGCACATGCTCGCCTTCTTCCGCACGTGTGGAGCATACCTTTACCGCAAGTGTGGCACCCTCTCTCGCATGTACTGCATGCCTCTTGCATGTGCCCTCTGCTCATGCAATTAAAGCAGTAGCGATGCCCAAAAAACACCCCCTTACTACATGTGCGGCACACCTTTCTGCACGTGTGGCTCAAACTCCCGCACATGCGGTCCTTCTATCCCGCCAAATTTTTGCAAGTTCAACTAACTCATGCCTAACCCGACTCTAACTACACTCCCGAAACATGAAAGACTCCACTCCAAAACAAAACTGGAGAGGTAAATCTAGGAAAAGTTTCAACAACGACGGACCTAAATGGCCAACAAGGCCTCAAATTTGTCCCCGACATCCCCAACATAAGAAAGGTAATTTGATTAAAGGAGAACAAGACAGGTTATGTACCCAGACATCATAACAATCCTAGCCACAAAATCTTTAATTTCATCCCATTACACCTTAGATCCACTATAGAACATGCAAGATTAGTGAAAGAGGAGTATAGATCGTCTCTTTGACTGATTGAATTGCTGTTTCGTCAAGATTTTTGCTTGGGTATTCATAGTTAGCTCTCATCTTTGAGGTGGGGAGTTCTCTTAACTCTAATTATTTATGATTTCATTTGATTATGTTCTATTGTGGAAAGTATGGGTTGATTTTACTTTCAAATCTTTGAGGAAAAGAGGTTTATATTCAAAAATTGAGTTTTCACTCAAATTTTTTGAAATGTTTAGAATGTTTTGAGATATTAATGAGTAATATTTAATGATTAGTGGATTTGATGATAAAATGAGGAAAATCTCCAATTTTCATGACACCTTAGAATTGAGATTTTGTTTTTAAATGAGAGTTTGATTTAAATTGGTACATTATATTGAAATTTCAATTAATCTTTTGAATATCCATATGTGGGATGAAATTTGAGTTATGATGATGTTAATTGAGGATTCAAGGAAGTTGCATTATGCCAAAATCTGAAAATGTTAAAGGGTATAATGTATGAATTGTTATATATATATATCTAAGATTGATGGCGAGAATGATTTGTAGATATTGTAACGTCCCAAAAATATTACAATAAGATAATCCCATAACAGGTATTAAATAATAACAAATGTCTGAATATAATGTTCTCCATTCATAAGGTTTCATATCTTTACAAAAGTGTAACACATGCAGTAATACATTCATAAGCCCTAACACTGAATCTATAGCATGTGTCAAAGATATGAAATAAGAGCTAAACAGATATAGTAATGCCCTATTGGTTACAACTTTCCAAGACGATGGTTGGTTACAAGAAAAGTGAGTTTGAACTCATAACAAATAAAGCCCTAGGCTTGTGCAAAATAAATACAACAATAGCAAAAATAGAAGCTCTTAGCTCCATGTCCTCCCAAGCTATTGCCTTAGTGGAGGCATATCATCAGCATCTAGAAATGGTTTTCCACATAGCGTGAGCCAAGCCCAGTAAAGATACTTTAACATAGTGTATGAATCTTAACAGAGTTATAAGGTGAATGCATATACAATGCTCGTGCCAAAACTTTTTACATCTCTTTCCAAAACCATGTAATGCCAGGTTATATCACAATTCATGAATTCATTTGCTTTACAATAGAAAAGAGGACGGTAGATACAACACTAGGAATCTCTAGGACATGTTTGCAAGTAGGCTACAAGCACTACCAATTGCCATTTTTACCCGTATTAACCAGAAGGCTCGGCATCTATCCGTGTGGGTTTTTAGACTTTCACCAAGGACACACATGCTAACATAATACCACAACTACACTCCTACCCAGATTCACCAAGGTATTCACTCATTTTTCTTAAACCGATAAATATTATGTATTAAATATGTTGCAATGCTCAATGTAATGGAAGACAAATTAGTTTCAATTCACTTAATTCTCATGCAATTTCTACAACAATCATAGCTATCCCCCACCGATAGCCCAAAACAGATAATTAATTTTCAACATAGATATACTTCCAAACATTTCCAAATAGGAGTGATAATTCACATCCAATTCCATCACCATCATCGTCATCATTTCAATTCCATGAAACCAACATCAATTCCATTTTCTCTTTACAAATCCAACATCCACATTTTAGGAGAAAATCCATTTTCTTTGAAAATCAATTTCAAAGATGAAAATCCACTATTTTATCACAACTCAACCATATCTATAATCCCACAATCATTTCCAATAAACCATTTTGAAAACCCCTCTTTTGATTTCAAAGCCAAAACCCTAGGTTTTATCCAAAATCCCCAAATCACAATATCCTTCTTAAAAGACAAATAACTAAGTTAAAATTCATTAAAAGAGTCAAACTAATCCCTACCTCAAAAAAGAAGACTCAAAGGAAATATGGGTAGAACTCAATGGAGCAGAAAGCATGAACTTCTCTGATTAGAACGAAGCTCTCGACGTGCTCTCTCTTTTTACAAAAGAGACTAGGGCATAGAAATTGATAGATCAAGGTGTATTGGGAGTTTAAAGATGTTTTCTAGAGAGAGATAGTGTAGATCTGAGATTTAGAGAGAGGGAGAGAGAGAGAAGTGAAAAAATAATCCAAAAAGGTGACTTTACGAACTGATATACGTGCAGTCCACTAAAGCGACCAAAACACCGCTTTAGCGACCAAAGACAATAAGTGAGATTGCTCGAGCGAACAAAGTGACTGCTCGTGTTAAGAATACCACCATCCCAGTACTTTTGCAGGCCTACAAAAGTACTGAGAGTTCGAAAAGACCGCTCGAGCGCAAGAAGGACGCAAGAAACAAAACCTCAGCAAAGAATTCCATACTCCCAATAGTTTTGTAGACATGCAAAAGTGCTGGACGTTCTCAAAGTTTACTCGAGCGCAAGAAAGTTTGCTCGAGTGAACAAGACAAAATTTGGGCAGCATAGTTTTGAAAAGACTAACTTCCAACCTGTTTCAAACACAACCAAGACACTCCAATAACCAAACTTAACAAGGTATAAGATAGAAGAAGGCATAAACAACCATCAAAACAAGAAAACCCGTATCCAAAACAATGAACGGGTCAGGTTCAAACCAAGATCGTTATAACCTCCCCCCTTAAGAAATTTCGTCCCAAATTTTTTTTATTTTTTTAATAATCAACACAATAACAATTGTACTTAAACCAACTAGAACAACTCATTACCATGACCCATCCACCAGTCATTCAATCTCATAATAATGATAAGCAAGTTTCTCAACATTGAATACACAATTCACTTTTTCCAAAACATATGCAATGTTTTACATATAATCAACATAACAAGATTTTCATTGCACATTTCAAACATTAACAAAAAGATCCAGATATTTCTCACGAACTTCCGCCTCACGTTCCCAAGTCGCCTCCTCAACACCATGGTGTCTCCACAAAACCTTTACCAATGGAATTATATTGCCTCGCAAGACTCGGTCCCGTGTATCTAGGGCTTTAACTAGTCTCTCCTCAAATGAGGCATCTTCATCTACCTCCAACTCGGTCTAATCCAACACATGTGACGGATCCGGCTCATATTTCTTAAGCATACAAATATGGAACACATCATGAACACGTCATGACCCCTGTCTAGGTGATATTTTCAAGAAGACGTGATCTCTTACCTCAAGTGATAATAACCTCCTCCTATGGTCGGCATAACTCTTATGACGACTCTGAGCCGAAACCAACCTCTTACGGATAAGTGCAACCTTCTCCATCATTTCCTGGACTAACTCAGGACCTAACATAGGTGCATCACCTACCTCGGCCCAATACACTGGAGATCTACACAGTTGGTCATACAAGGCCTCAAATGACGCCATACCAATACTCGCTTGAAAGTTGTTGTTATTGGAAAACTCCGCTAAAGGCTAGTGCCTCTCCCATGACCCCTTAAAGTCAAGAACACAACCCTGAAGCATATTGTCAAGGATCTAAATGGTACACTCTGACTGCCCGTCACTCTGAGGATGATAGGCGATGCTTACCCATGGCATTCTGTAGGCTCTACCACAACTGAGTCGTGAAATGCAAATCTCTTTCTAAAACAATAGTCACAGGGACTCCGTGAAGTCAAACTATGTCCCTAACATAAAGGTTGGCAAGATAATATACCGAGTCACTTATGCGCATAGGTACAAAATGCGTTGACTTAGTCAACCAATCAACTATCACCCACACGACATCATTACCCTGTTGAGTCCTCGAAAGACCCACAACAAAATCCATCATGACATGCTCCGACTTCCACTCGGATATAGGCAAGCATTGCAACAAACCTGTTAGCCTCTAATGCTCGGCCTTCACTTGTTGACAAGTAAGACACCTCAATACAAACAAGGCTACGTCTCTCTTCATTCCCCTCCACCAAAACTGGTGACTAAGGTTGTGATACATCTTTGTGCCTCTCGGATGTATCACAAGGCATAATTAATGAAACTCTTGAAGTACCTCCTCTCTACAAGGCTCCGACATGAAAAGACCATCAAGATATCTAACACTAGAGTCAAAATAAACGTTCAGGCCTTCTCTACCTTCCCACTAGATATCTTCTTTCGGACGGACTCTACCTCATGGTCACTCCATTGTGCTTCTATAACTCGGCTATAAGTGCAAGTTGTGCAACCATAGCAAACAAAGCAATCGGCTCGACAGACTCACTAAGGTGCAAGTCAAACTCGCCAATAGCACTCAACATCTCTCATTCCCAGATGGCAATACTAGCTACACTACTAATGGATTTCCTACTCAAGGCATCGGCCACTATATTAGCCTTCCCTAGGTGATAGTGCAGCTCAAAGTCATAATCCTCCATAAATTTCATCTACCTTCTATGCCTTAGATTTAAATCTTTTTGTGAAAATAGATACTTCAAACTATTGTGATTGGAGAATGCTTCAAACCTCACATCATAGAGATAATGTCTCCAAATCTTCAAGGCAAAGATCACAGTTACTAGCTCTAAGTCATGAGTATGGTAGTTTCTTGTGTGTTTTTAACTATTGTGAGCCATATGGTACTACCTTCCCCTCCTGCATTAAGACATAGCCCAAACCTTCCAGAGACGTATCACAATACACCGCATAGCCCAAATCCCTCTCCAAAATAATCAACACTAGAGCAGTGGTAAGTCTAACCTTAAGCTCTTAAAATGACTTCACACAAGTCTCATTCCACACAAACTTAATTCCCTTCCTCGTCAGTCTAGTCAACAATGAGACTAATTTAGAGAAATCCTTCACAAAACGTCGATAATACCCGGCTAACCCCAAGAAACACTGGATCACAAAGGCATTCTTAGGTAGTTCCCAATCTTGAACTGCCTCAATCTTAGAGAAATCTGCAGTCACCCCTTCCCCGGATACCACGTGGCTTAAGAATTTCACCTCCTTCAACCATAACTCACACTTCCCGAAATTAGCATACAACTTGTGGGCTCTAAATAACTCAAGTACAATCCGCAATTGGTCTGCAAGGGTTCCTCACGTTCTTCCTCCAAGGGTGAGCAGATTAAAATGTCATCAACAAAGACAACTACAAAACGGTCTAAGAACTCATGAAAGATCAGATTCATCAAATCCGTAAACAAGGCCGGTGCATTGGTTAGCCCAAAAGGCATCACTAGAAACTTATAATAGCCATTCTGCATACAAAATGTCGTCTTCTAGATGTCCCCCTCCTTCACTCTCAACTAGTGATAACCCAATCTCAAGTCTATCTTAGAAAAGTAACAAGACCCCTTCAAATGGTAAAAAAGATCATCTATACGAGGCAATGGGTATTTGTTCTTAACAGCTACCCGATTCAACTTCTAGTAATCAATACAAATTCGCAATGTGCCATCCTTCTTCTTGGCAAAGAGAGTCAGTGCTCCCTAAGGTGAAGTACTAGGGAGGATAAAGCCCTTATCTAGCAATTCTTGGAGTTGAATCTTCAACTCACTCAACTTGGCAGGTGCAAATCTATACGGTGCTATGGAAATCGGTACCGAGTTAGGCACTATGTCAATAGAGAACTCAATCTCACGGTGAGGTGGTAGACTAGTGAGATCATCGGGAACGATTTCTGGGGTATTCACAAACTACCCTCGGTAACTCAACTCAGACCACATCACTCTCAACACCCACGAATGTAGCGAGAATGAGACTAAGCTTGCCCCGACCACGTAAATCACACACTAGCAACAAGGCCCTATCAACTCAATCTCCCTAGAAATAAAAACAGTCACCACTCGAGCTGCACACCGCAACTCTCTGACGGTAACAATCAGTAATGGATGGATAGGATGACAGCCAACCCATGCCCAAAATGACATCAAAGTTCAATATATCAATCAGCACAAATGCAAAAGGAAGTCGATGACCGGAAATCTCTATTTGACAACCTCGACATCAATGGTCCAACACAACCTCACTACTAACTGGTGACTCTACCCTGAGTGGAGATGCTAACTGAGCCACTTCTAACCCCAATGTTGATGTGAATGCAGAAGAAATAAAAAAAAAAATGGGATGCACCCATATCAATCAACACATTGGCAACAGAATTACAAAACAAGAAGTTACCTCTCACTACCGAAGGCCTTCTCGGGTCCACAGAATGGCCTCAGGCCCAACATTTATCAGAACGGCCTCCGGTCCACATATGATACAGAGCAGCCTGGGGCCCACACTTAGTACAGAACAGCCTTGTAACGCCCCAACTTTTTTATTACTCGGAAACATTACCAAAAAGCCTGTAATTTAGGTCCATTTTTTTTTTTTAAATATCTATTACCCTTGAGTAATAGAAACATAATAATACATGTTCTCTCTCTCTCTCAAGGAATACAACAATAACAATAATAAATGCCAAGCTTCCACTGCGGAGCTACAAATAAATAATTACAAATATCAATGTACAATATTCATTTCTTTCATATCTACGATAAAATTACACATAAAAGACACATGGACTTCTTAACTCTCCAGCCATTAAATCCGAATTCCCTTCCTGGAAAAAAAATGAAACAACAAGGGACGAACACAATTGCCCAGTAGGAATCTCATAGTTCTACAATAATAACTATCTCATAGATAGAAATCATCATGCTTGTAGGGTGATACCATATAGTAGGGTGATGTTTTGTAAGTTCAAAATATTATACGTAGAGTATCTTTTTCTTAAAGCTTCATTTGAACCTTTAAGAAAACTCCCTGCCATAAATGTTGTCTCTCATCATTAGGAAGCCGTAAATTCTCTTTGAAAACAAGCACACTTAAGAAAGAACATCATCTTAAATTTATTAACCCGATTCCAAATTATCCCTCATTTCATTTCCATTTTTCCTTTATACTATTTCCAATCACTATACTTCATAACATCAAAATCCAAAGGATTAGAGTTCAAACATAAAACAAGAATAACAAACCCTTCTTAATTCAATTTCTCAATTATGTATAAAACAAAACTCATGAACTTCCCTTATAGTCACAAGCAATCCAGTGAGTTCATCATCACCAACCCCTAATCCAATCACCATTTCATTTTCCATTCTTTCAAATAATTTCATATCAATTACCGAATCTATTAACAAATCATCTCCACAAGTCACACGCTTTACCGGTCACAAGTTGGAAGGAATGCGGAATTTCATGCTTTACCAATCACAAGCCAGAAGGAATGCGGAACCTTAACATACCACACGCTTTATCGGGCGCAATTTCGGAAGGAAGGTTGAACCTATTTCAAGCATTACGTTTTGCCGGCTCAAAATACGACGGGAAACGAACCCCAAGGTAACATCACAATCCATCATTATAATTTAGTGGGCAATGCGAACACATCTTCCATTATTCCCATAACACATTCGTTCAATACACATCCACATATGTTAAAATTTCGTTTACATAACAAGTACACAATATATTCTTTCACCTTCTCTATTATCCATCAAATCATTTATTGTTTTTGTTACAAAAATATAACAGCACATCCATAAAGGCATAAGATTCATCTTTAAAGTGTTTACAATTCTTTACTTTTCCATATTATTATTAAATCTTCAAATTTAATTTTTCACAACACATTGATTATCAATTACTACCCAAGGGTATAAATTAAATATCCAACATTAATTTCTTTGATACAACTCCTTTATACAACACCATCATATTTCAGAATCTCCCATTTATCATTACTCACACTCATCTTAATCCAACCTAGACTTAACACAATTTAACATAACTCAATGCAATTCAACATGATACAATAAAATTCTTAAATATTCACTTCATCATTTTATCACAAATCTCATACCATCCATACCATGAACAATTCATATACCCAAATTTGGTTTCATATTATAACATAATTTAAAAGATCAACAATAAGAGTTCAATCGCAACATTTACATAAATTTCCAAACACTTCCAAAATTCAATTAAACTTGTATATGTGCAATTTAACACCTCAATTTCATAATACTACTTTTAATTTAAGAAAAACCATCATCTATCTCCATGAACCAAACTAGGGTTTTTAAGAGAAATTAAAGCTTTTCCCAAAAATACTTTTTATTCCAACTCTTCTATTGATCATACACCCAAATTCATAATCCAAAATCACAACCCAATAAGGAAACCCCAACATTTCAAACCCTAGACCCCCAATCTCATGATTTATCAAAATTTACTCAAAAATATAAATTTTGTATTTATATAAGAAAATACCACAAATCTATTTATATACGAGAGTATTGAAGAAGAACTACAAACCCCTACCTCAAGGATCAAGCAAGAAAGCAAGGCTCTGAGAAGAATCGTTCGCAAATCCAAATTTCAATTGGTAGAAAAGTATGATCTTCAAGAATTCTTCACTTTTTGGTAAGAGATCTTGGCCAAATCTTTAAGAAATGAACTGTATTTGGGTAAAAAATCTAGGGTTTTTCGGACTTAGGATGAGAGGAAGGAAGAGAGAAAAGAAAAGTGGAGAGAATGATCTAGAAAATCACTTTTTAAACTGATGAATTCATGCAGTCCGCTCGAGCGCCACTTTCTGCGCTCCAGCACACTTGCTTCCAGCACAAGTACTAAAACTTTAAACGAGCATAACTCTCTCATCCAAACTCCGTTTTAGTCATTCCTGTGTCCAAATCGAAGTCGCTGAAACAAGATTTCCAATGATTCTAACCTCACACCCAAATTCAAAGTGTGGAGACAGAAAAGGACAAAAGAGTGATGGTTGTTCGTATAAAAGTTAACCGAGTCAAAGTTTTTGGTCCAATCTTACTCAACCATTGTGTTACCACTTCGATCAATGTCCCAAAATAAAACAAGGAGGCTCCAAACACAATAATAAAAATGTCAAGAGCAACCCCACTAGTCCCAAAAATTCAGACTCAACCAGGAAGGCCACTCGAGTGTCCAATCTTGCGCTCGAGCGACGGACTAAGAAAGCCAACCACTCGAGCGACTACTCCTTCGCTCGAGCAGAAATTCACAACTCTCAAAATCTCAGGCAGACTGCAAAAGTTCTGGGAGCCTCACAATACCGTTCAAGCGTCAACTCTTGCGCTCAAGTAGAGGGAAAAATTCTGGGGTGTTACGGTCCTCGGGCCCAATCACATGTTAACAACAGTTTGGAACAACCTCAGGTCCAAATGTATCTTATCATAGAGTAAATGGAACATCGACATGTCTACATCTCTCCTTGGGCCCACTTATTATAGCATAACCAATTCACATTTCATATCCATATTCCACATCACACTTCTTATAGCTCATTCATTTGAATAAAACATAATTTCAGAAAATCATAACATTTATGTATCAAAATAAATATACGTCAACATATCTTTACAATATTATTACTTACAGTGGTTTCCAGAAATGGTTGACCGGTCCTCGAATCTTGACTTGCAATCATAATGCACATAGCACAACATATCGACATAGAATTGCTCTCTTAATCAAATTTACTTCTCTTAATCTTTTCTTAATCAAATAAACCGGTTCCTTACTTTGCTCCTTAACCAATTATTTATGTTGGTTCTAAACTCATTAGTTCTCAACGGGTCATAATCTCTATCTAGGAAAATAGAAAGAAGCGAAAGAAAACTGGGCTAAGAGAAGAAATAGCATCAAACGGTGAGAAAGAAAGTGAACAACCTTCACTAATTTGAATATATCTATTTTTGTACTGAGTATTTGGATGTAAGACCACCACTGTTAGAAACTAGACTTCCGGCACTTGAATTTAGGCTCAAGAATCAGTTAAAACAGAGTTCGGATGAGGGAGATATGCCTATTTAAAGTTGGGCTAAAACAGGGAGTTCCGCACGTGCGGGACCAAAACCGCACATGTGGGATAGCCAAGGCACAAGTGGGGGCACGTGAAATTATTTCAGAAGCAAAATATTCGCTGAAAATAGACTTCCACACATGCCGGAAGCCCCACCACATGTGCAGTTCTGGGCAAAATCCTACTGCCGAAAATATCTATTGGTTCTATCACTTGTTCTTCCATTTTCCAAGCTAGGTTTCAACTCAAATCACTCAAAAACATGTAAAACTAATAGAAAACATGAGATTATGGTTGCTTTCTAAATCAAAACACCAAAGATACAATGAATCTTCAAGCAAGAAAAATCAAAATCCTTGCTTTAGTTCTTTTTCAAACTTTTTTAAAAACTTCTTCTTCCAATTTTGCATAGATTTTTATTTTGTATATGATTTTATGATCTCATACCATTCAAAAGCTAAAGATTAAGGCTCAACTTCTCACAATCAAACTCAAGTCAAGAAAATTTAAGGAAAATGACTCTTAAATCGAGCAAATCCAAAGAATCAAAGTTCAATTCCATGAAAAGAGCCCATTTAAACGTAGACTTCAAAATCCTAACTCAATTAGGTGTGAAATCTCTCATTTAAGTCTTTATTTTACATAATTGAAAAGGTATTCCAAGAGTTTTAGTTGATTTACACATACCTTGAATTAAATTCTTGAATTCCCTTACTATTTCTTCAATTTTCTCATATTTCTTTTTCAATCTTGAGCTTTTTCTTCTTTCTCTCTTGCTTCTCTCTCTTCTCTCGACATTTTTCTTTTCCTTTCTTTCGTTGAGTCTATCTCAACTATGGTCCATATACTTACATATATAAATATAAGATATACTATTTAATAAAACCAATTTAATTCATTTTGAATCAGATTTTTACAATACTTCATACTAGGCTCTAAAAATCATGTTGATCATAAATATTTAATCGATTTTGTTTTCTGGCACCTCCAAGGTCCTCAATTTTCAGTTTAAAGCTATAAGTTCAATATATTCTTCTACAATCAACGAACATAACTTCAAATCCTTATAATTCACATCCTTAGACATGCAATTCCACAACAACCACATAATTAAACTAATCATCACTAATCACAAGTCCCACATAATTTAAATAACGTAATTTGACTTCCATTAGAGCCCAATTAATTACATTTAACTTTATCAGTCTGAATCAGATTTTTGGTCAAACTCCCAAAAGGCTCTAAATATCAGATTAACCTTATTTCCATCATCAATTGTGATTTCTCACATCAGTAAGGCCCTTAATTTCTCTGTCAATAAATTACATACTCAAATTAAATACCTCATAAATAAATCTAAGTCGCAATAATCTTAATTCTCACTCCTCATAATGTAATTAACTTCAATTCAGACCCAATTAATTATATCTCAATTTTACAAATTTGAATCGAATATTTAATTAAACTTCCATATGGTCTAGTACTCGAAATTAAAATAATTCGACTCACTATTTATTCTTTCTTGAGACAATTAAGATTTCAATTTCTAATTCCAAATAAATCTTTAATAGAATCATATATGAATCAGTCTCCATAATTTTCGTAATTCCCAAATTAAATCAGAATAGTAGGAAATTAAATTCAAATCTCCATCATTAATTAAATATCAAGTATTACACGATGGGGTTATGACACTCTCTCCCCCTTTAGAAAATTGGAAATAATTCACCAACTTTGTCTCATTTCATTTCTGTTCTCAAGTAACTTCCTTACCATTTGATTTTCTCATCACAGGAGTTTAACTCATTATCATTTATTTACAAGTAATTTACCCAAATTAGTTTAGTCACCAAAAATTATTCTGCAATGTGCAATGTAATGATGAGTCTCCACGTCAACTTCCTAGCATCAAAACACAAAACATTGCATCAGAACACAAAACACATTGTCTATGCACTCATATATTCTGGTTTTACTGTCCACACATGTCTCCAAATAATTGACATGTTCCCCAAATAATCAAAGCTCAATCTCAAATGATATTCATGATTACACTCCCTTGTTTCCAATGAATCAAAATATTTTGTTATTGACATCCATCGGCCTTCAACATAGGCTAAGTATCTAATATAACCTTAATATTGAAATCAAATCTTGGTTCAGAAGTTCCTTAGCCATACTGGCCTGAATATTCGTTCCTATACAGCTTACATGCCTTATTGATAAATCAAATCGAAGAGTCATTTATGTTCGGACGCCACAAATAACTTGCTTCTGCATGTTAACAACATTTACTTATCATACAATCTATGGAGGGCATTAAATCAGATCCATAGTATAACATTTCCAATAAAATAGATCCTTCAGGTAACAAAGAAATGCGTAATACATAATATTAGCCTCAAAAATCAATTCAGTTTATAACGAAATGATTCCGACAAACGAATGGGTCCCAACCTAATCATACAAACAATTTGCTCGCAATTAGCTTAAACACTTGACATTACGGTCTTAATACATCGAAGTGTCCCTATGCTAATTATCTTAGCATTTCAGATCAAGTTTCAATTATCCACACAAAAGAATTGTACCTCTCCAATCGTTGTTCAAGCATACATAGGAACACTAATTCCAACTAAACACTTCTTCCATTCATTAAGTATATGTTCATTGATCTTTTTTACCACAAACTTCCCAACACATTCTTTGATTCTACGGCTCATACATTATGTCTTTCACCACATCAACCTTATGCATATTAAACAATTTTCTAACTCCCAATCACTAAAATTCCATACACTTTATCGATCACCAAAGATCTTAATCACTCTAGTTCCACATACTTCATTGATCATCAAATGGCTCAATCTCCCAAATATTCTCATAGTCTAATTTAACATGCAACTCATATAATTTCGTGGCTTTAAGCGAAGATTGAAATCTCTTATCCTACCTTGTTTCCACAAATCAACATGCTTGTACTCACCATTATTCTAGTCAAAACACCAAAATTCCCTAATCATTCCTGACCTTAGCCTTGATACCACATTTATTAAACAAACACATTTCCATTTCCTTATGATTATCAAACTGCCAAATGACTTTCAATTCTTAGTCTCAATACTTAAGCTAAAAAGACACAAACACATTTTGATCTCCTTTTATCATCAAAATTCCATAAGAACTTCCAATTCTCAATCTCAACACTTAACTTATTACAGAAGATCCCATACATCTTTCGAAATGCGCAACATATCACTTTGTTACTAAATATGTGCAACTTAAATGTATGCTAGACATGCTAATGCTCAATGGACACGTGTGTGAGATCTTAACTCGTGCTCTAATACTACTCTGTCACGACCCAGACCCACCCCTAAAAGTTTAGATCATGACTAGCTAGTAACCTTAGATTACCTTCGGCCTCAAAAATGAAATTTCAATATGTTCAAATCATATCGAGGCCTAAACCAGAAACAAAAAAAATAATAATGTCCATTGAGCTTGTGCATACATGATAACTAGAATAATTAAAGCATTTAGACACACCAGTAATTAATATTCATATACAAATCTATCACACACCCATATACATAAGACTCAATAAAATACCTAATTTTAACAATACAAAGTTAAAGCCTCGACACAGAGGCGCAAATTGGGTGGCTTGACAAAAGGACAGACTTTACACAGAGGATCACAAAAGGGCAAAAGCTCCATCTTCGAGACTTGGTATAATAGGTCCACAAAAGGACTCATAAGGCTGGCCTAAGATTGATCTCCAAATTGATCACTTACATACACATAAAATATGGAGTGAGCGAAGCTCAATGAGTAATAACACAGTAAAGAAGTGTAAATGAATGAGCCCAACATCATAGTAAGCATAAGAATATAAATTCATACTTTTCATAAGTCACATTTACAGAACGACCTTGGGTCCACAGAATGGCCTCAGGCCCAACATTTATCAGAACGGCCGAAAGCCCACATATGTTACATAATGGCCACGGGCCCACACTTAATACTAAATAGCCTCGGGCCCAATAACATGTTAACAACTGTTCGGAATGACCTCAGGTCCAAATGTATCTTATCATGGAGTAGATGGAACATCGGCATGTCTCCATCTCTCCTTGGGCCCACTTATTATAGCATAACCAATTCGTGTTTCATATCCATATTCCATATCACACTTCTTGTAGCTCATTCATTCGAATGAAACATAATTTCAAAAAATCACAACATTTATGTGTCAAAATAAATATAAGCGAACATATCGTTATAATATTATTACTCACAGTGGTTTCCAGAAATGGTTGACTTGTGACAACCCTACTCTGTGTTATGTTAATTAATCTTAATTATGCTTATAATTATGAGCTTGATATGATTTTGAGTGCTAATTATATGATTATGGGTGTTTCTGAATTTATATCTGTTCACCATGGGAAAATCTATTTGATTTTCTGTTATAAAAATTTAATCGAAGGCCGTAAAGGCAACAAAAATCAAAATTGGCTGTATTATTGTGATTAGTTTAGATAAGGGCCAAACACACTTGAGCTCACATTATGAGCTCAAAATCTGAAGTTGCACCCTAGAGAGAGAGTAACAGACGGCTCTAGAGAGAGAATGAAGGGAAAATTTGAAGAATTGAGCAAGGAGCCTGAAGATTGAGGAAGATAACTCAAGAACTAGCTAGTAATTTGAAAGATTAGGGCTTCTAGGTAAGTAATGAACTCAAATTCTTGGGTTTAGGCTCATAGTTGCATGAATTCTAGCATGATATGTAACCAAGAACAAGAACTAAGTTGAATATGATGAAATTCAAGTTGTGTAGACATGCATGTGAGCATTTACCATGGTTATGTACATTTGAGCTTGTAGCATGTTAAATGAGTAGAATTAATGGTTAAAGTAGACATGCATCCATGAGTTGTAGGATTATGGAACTTGGTTCCATGACCTTTAAAATTATAGAGCTCAAATCCATGTTTTGATGAAGGTAGAAAAGAGTTAAACTTGAATTCATGCTTGAATGGAGAATTAGAGTGATGATTTTCCAAATTCATGAAGTTTTGTGTATAAGAAATGTAATTCTTCAAGTGTTAATGATCAAATACATGCTTTTGAAGTTTTGGGTGAGTCATACATGATTTTGGCTTTTGATAATGCGAATTGAGCTTCAAACAAAGTTCTGGAAAACCCAAAATTTGACCTGTCTGCTCGAGCGAGGAAAGTGTCGCTCGAGCGTGGAAATCGAGCTCCCAAAAGTTTTACAAAATCTTACAAATTGCTCGAGTGACCAAAGCGGCGCTCGAGCGTGGACTCTTTTTACTTAGTCTTCTGTTTGAGCGACCATCGAGCGGGAAATTCATGCAACCAGTACTTTTGCAAACCGCTCGAGCGACGGAAGTTACGCTTGAGCGACCACCCTTATATTTGAATCCCCGCTCGAGCAAAGAAAGCTATGCTCAAGCGGAGGGCCCTGTTTCAAAAATTTTGAAAAGATGTTTTATGTTTCATTTTCCGTTCTTTTTCACTCCTAAGCACTCTTAGGCATGCATTGAGTACACTAAATGAATTAAAGAGCATGGAAGAATCCTAAGAACATTACGCAAATTAAAGAATGGAATGAATTGTATTATGACCCAATGTGTTATGAATTATATAGGATCAAGTGCAAGGACGAATCAAGCACTGGAACACTGTGAGTAATATCTTAATAAAGATATTTTGTGTATACATTATTCTCTAAATGCTACCTATATTGTAAATTTCTGATCTTACGAATTTGTACTATGAATGAGTATTCTATCCGTTCAATTCGTAATAGAATATATAAAGTGATTGATGCAAAAATATGAAATGGGCTTAAGGCTATTTGGTATGTTTAATAAGAACACAGATTGGGCCCAAGGCCATTTGGAATGTTTAACGAGATAGACTAAAGGTCATCTTAGATACAAATTGGACCAAAGGTCATTTTGAATAAAGAATTGATTGGACCAAAGGTCATTTTGAATATGAGTATGGATGTGATCACAATTATATGCGCATGATTATGAATATGAGAATGATGGACCCAAGGTTGTTTATGATGTGACATAGAGGGTCGATGGTCCTTGGTACATGGATCAATTAAACTAAAAGTCAGTCTATGACTAAGTATTGGACCCGAGGTCATTTGTATAGATGGACCTAAGGTAGTTTTGTTTTATATAAGAATTGGACCTGAGGTCATTTTGCATATAGATATGATGTGTTGGACCTGAGGTTGTTTTTCTTGTTAAGATTTGTAAATTTGATGTGAATGAGAATGGTGGTTCAAATGTTTACATTATAAGTATGACTCATTTATGAACGAATCTCATTCATTAACCTATTTATTTTGGTATTATTCACTAGGCATTAGCTCACTCTGTATTTATATGTATGTAGGTGAGTAGCGGGACATCCAACCCCAACCCCAGTGAGCGTTGAGAAACCAAGTTTTGTGAGATCAACCAAGGTTGCCTCATGCAGAGGCCTTACTTTTGTTTTACTTTTGTTTTTGTTCTCATATGGTCAGGTATGACCAACGTTATGTATAACCTTGGAACTTGGCGTTGAAACTATAAAATGATCATGGATATATATGTAGTACATGCATAACGTAAATATTGCATGGTGTGAGTTATTTCATGTATATGAGAAATTTTTTTATTAAACCATATATGCACTACTCGTTGGACAATTCTTGTATGTGATGCTTCCGCAGTTTGATTTCTAACTGAGGCCATAGGTAATCTCATGATTACTAGCTAGTTATGACTGTAATCCATAGGGACGGGTTTGGGTCATGACATGACCGGTCTTCGAATCTTGACCTTCAATCAAAATGCGCTTAGCACAACATATCGAAACATAAAATTACTCTTTTGATCAAATTTACTTCCCTTAATCTTTTCTTAATCAAATAAATCGATCCCATAGTTTACTCCTAAACCAATTATTTATGTTGGTTCTAAACTCATTATTCCTTAATGTGTCATAATCCATGTCTAGGGAAATAGGAAGAAGCGAAAAAAAAAAACTAGGTTAGGAGAAGAAATAGCATGAAATGGTTAGAAAAAAAGTGAACAACCTTCACTAATTTGAATATATCTATTTGTCTACTAAGAATTTGGATGTGAAAACACCACCGTTAGAAACTAGGCTTCCAGGGCTTGAATTTACGCTCAAGAATCACTTAAAACAGAGTCTCAATGAGGAAGATATGCTTGTTTAAAGTCAGGCTGAAATAGGGGAGTTTTGCACACGCGGGACCAAAACCGCATGTGTGGGAGAGCCAAGGCACGTGCGGGGGCATGTGCAATTAATTCAGAAGCAAAATAGTTTCTGGAAATTGACTTCCGCATGTGCGGAAACCCACCACACGTGCAGTTCTGGGCAAAATCCTGCTGCCAAAAATATCTATTGGTTCTATCACTTGTTCTTCCATTTTCCAAACTAGGTTTCAACTCAAATCACTCAAAAACATGTAAAACTAATAGAAAACATGAGATTATGGTCACTTTCTAAATCGAAACACCAAAGATACAATGAATCTTCAAGGAAGAAAGGTCAAAATCCTTGTTTTAGTTCTTTTTCAAACTTTTTCAAAACTTCTTCTTCCAAATTCACACAGAGCTTCATTTTGTATTTGATTTTCTGACCTCAAACCATTCAAAAGCTAAAGATTAAGGCTCAACTTCTCACAATCAAACTCAAGTCAATAAAATTTAAGGAAAATGACTCTTAAATCAAGCAAATCCAAAGAATCAAAGTTTAATTCCATGAAGAGAGCCCATTTAAACTTAGATTTCAAAACCCTAACTCAATTAGGTGTGAAATCTGTAATTTAAGTGTTGATTTTACACAATTGAAGAGGTATTCCAAGAGTTTTAGTTGATTTACACATACCTTGAATTATATTCTTGAATTGCCTTATAATTCTTTCAATTTTCCCATGTTTCTTCTTCAATCTTGAGCTTTTTCTTCTTTCTCTCTTGCTTCTCTCTCTTCTCTCCAAATTTTTCTTTTCCTTTCTTTTGTTGAGTCTATCTCAAGTAAGGTCCACATACTTATATATATATATATATATAAATATAAGATATAATATTTAATAAAATCAATTTAATTCATTATGAATTAGATTGTTACAAAACTTCATACTAGGCTCTAAAAATCATGTTGATCATAAATATTTAATCGGCTTTGTTTTCTAGAATCTCCAAGGTCCTCAATTTTCAGTTTAAAGCTATAAGTTCAACAGATTTTTTTACAATCAACATACATAACTTCAAATCCTTATAATTCACATCCTTAGACATGCAATTCCACAACAACCACATAATTAAACTAATCATCACTAATCACAAGTCCCACATAATTTAATTAACCTAATTTGACTTCCATTAGAGCCCAATTAATTATATTCAACTTTATCAATCTGAATCAGATTTTTAATCAAACTCCCAAAAGGCTCCAAATATCAAATTAAGCTTATTTTCATCATCAATTGTGATTTCTCACATCAGTAAGGCCCCCAATTTCAGGTCAAACTCATGGTCGTCGTCAATAAATTACATACGCAAATTGATTACTTCATAAATAAATTTAATTCACAATAATCTTAATTCCCACTCCTCATAACGTGATTAACTCCAATTCAAACCCAATTAACCAAATCTCAATTTTACAAATCTGAATCGAATATTTAATTAAACTCCCATATGGTCTGATACTCAAAATTAATATAATTCGACTCACTACTTATTCTTTCTTGAGCCAATTAAGCATTCAATTTCTAATTCCAAATAAATCTTCAATAGAATCGTATACGAATCAGTCTCCATAATTTTCATAATTTCCAAATTAAATCAGAATGGTAGGCAATTAAAATTCAAATCTCCATCATTAATTAAATATAAAGTATTACACGATGGGGTTATCACAGGTTGACTAAGTGTTACGCCACTATTGATTGTGTGAATAAACTTGTGTTTCGACCACCCAATTTGCCTGAATTTGTGTTTTGTGAGAATGGTGTTGTTCCTCCACCGTACTTGATTTCTTCTATGAAAGCCAATAAATTGTTGAGAAAGGGTTGCCAGGGCTATTTGTGCTATGTTTTGAATGTGATTACTGGTAATGCTAAAGTCGAGAACATCCCTATAGTCAATGTATTCCCTGATATTTTTCCTAATGAGTTAGTTGGTGTAGACACCCTATTTTTGACCGCCTTTACGACTTGGGCACCATTATTTGCACACCCAATGATGAAGTGGTATGCGCTTGTTAAGTGCTTGAAGTCCTCAGCAAAATGCCACAGCTTTGAGCCTTCAAGCCCTACACACCTTGTGCCTTGTTTTGGACCAAAACCCTAGTTTTTCAAGCTTAAAAACCCCTGGGACCTGTCGGCCCTGTTTTGTGGGCTGCCGGCCACTTTCCTTGGCTACCGGCCAAAAATTCTCGGCTACCGGCCAAAATTCTCAACTGCCGGCGAAAATTAGTGGCCTGCCGGCCACAAGTGTATTTTTGTAGATATTTATGCCAGTTGTGCAAGCTGTTTCCACAGATGCTTGCATCTGTTCACACGTGCATGGATGGATATTTCTGAGGGAGGTTTACGTTTTTCTATAAATAGAGGACCTCTCCTTCAATTTTTGAGGGTTAGAAAATTTGGAGCAAAATTATTTCTCTCTCTACAATTATCTCTCTCTTGTAAGTTTTTGAATCTTTGCCTATACACTCTTAACCAAACCTTGTGGTCTTTGAGCTGAGGTACTTTTGAGCCTGCTTTCAGCTCTTGAGGGTGTGTAAGTGTTGATTTGTTGCTTAGAAAGAGTTCTCCTTTTCAAGAGGTATAAGTCTTGCTTTGTTTCTTTGATTTGTTTGCTATTTTTCCTACTGTTTAGACTATTTTTGGACTGTCTAAACTCTGAAATTTTTGGTAAAAACTTTTGGTTTAAGGCCAATAATGGTGGAGGGGTGGCTCACCCTTTCTTCCACCTAGCTTCCTAGGCCTTTGACCTTGTGTTTTCCACGTCTTTGTCCACCGTTTTTGAGCTTTTAAATACTGATTTTCAGAGGTTTTTTAGTGGATAAAACCATGCTTTGAAGTCCAAAAATAGAGGGGGTAGCCTCTTCTTGTTATGCTTTGTTTACTAGCTTACACAGCTCCATGGTTTTAGCTTATTGTTTTAGCTATTTTTGTCTTCATTCCAGCACTTTTTTGGACTATTTCAGGACTATTTTTTAGTTTTTTATTACATTTGAGCTTTGTATAGCATGCTTGTAGTGTAGTTGTCCTCATAGGTTTGAAGGTTTAGGCCTTAGCCACTAACCTATTTGAGTCGATAGCATTTATTTCTTGCTTTCTGTACTTGTGATCACTTGTAATTGCTTCTACAACCTCCCTTATTTCTTGGCTTTTTCTTTATTTTGAAAGTTTCTTTAAGCCAAGTGTTTGTTTAAGCATGAGATTGAGGTGTTGTTCTTAGTGGTTTAATCCCTTTGAGGGTTCATTACCAATGGCATGATGTCTTTCTCATGCCCAAGACAACTCTTTATTTGATGCTTCTTTCCATTAGAGGACTTAATGATCACTTTTGGACTCAATGAACTAAAGAATGGTTGGTAATTAAAATAGAGTAATAAAATTGAGACTAAAATGATGCAAGATAATAACTTGTTTATGGTTCAATCAGATGTTAATTGAACCCTTGAGTCTTGAGTCGTTTCATACTTGTTCGTGACGAAAACGGTTCAAGACTCATTGTTAACCACTTCCCTTGATCAATCCATGATAGGGAGGGGGTTTAAGAGTCTTTCATTGTGCATGTTAGTGAAATTGTATCCTTTGGTTCATAAACCATCATGCATTGAAATTGCATCGATTGATGGTTTGTGAATCGACTTACCACTCCTTTGAGTTGTTTGGTGATAAGGAGGAGAAAGGTGTACAAACCCCTTGAGAATACCTTATTTGTGCTCTGTTTGCTCTCTGTTGGAGCAAGAAGAACCAGGCTCCAGTGGTCGGCCGACCACTTTTTCTGGCTGGTGGGCCAACTTTTATGGACGGCAGGCTCACTTTTGTGGCCGGCCAGCCAATACTTTTGGCCTGCCGGCCACTTTTGCAAAACCAAGCAGTGGCTTTTTGAAACAGAACAGAGTTGATTTTGAGGTGAAAAACAATGAAAGTGTTCTGACTGTGCAACATAGGCATCTGGCAACATAACAGTGGCCTTTTCGGGTGGAAATCTGTGCATGCATGAGCATTCCTCGTTTCCCGAGGCTGTTTAGTTTATTAGTTTAACCATTTCTTTAATTTTGTAAAGTGTTATAACTAATTAGTTAAGTTCTAATTTGTAATTAATTAATTAATGTAATTAATTAATTAATTAGTTCCATAAAATAGTTAATTAGTTTTGTTGGTGTAATAATTGATTAGCTAGTTTAGTTAATTAGTTAAATCGTTTTGTAATAGCTAGTTAATTAGCTTTAATTAGTTAGCTAGTTAGTTCACTCGAACCCTCCTGCGTGAGGGCGTAAATGTTGTAATAACGTGTATGTCTTCCAACCCCACGTCTTTTTCCCTTTTATTTACCTGCTTATGATGGTTAGATTAGAGCATCATATTTTGTCTAGCATACTTCATGTTTGCATCCACTTGTATTGCATGCATCGAGGCTCAGTTCGTCATTCTAGCTTACATTGTTAGTTTAAACTTTTCTTTGAATACATGCTTAGACCGCATGCTATCGAATTGATTCACATGTTATGTTAAGTAGCCGAGCCTATTTAGATTGCATATCGCATGTGTTTCATTAGTCATATCACATTAGTTAGGATCATGTATTTTTTTTCTAACTCTTTCATCTTTTTGGCTTTAAGTACTAGGTGAGCTCTTACTTGTTTTAGCATGTTGCGTAAGTGTGATTGTTGCTATGTAAAGCATGTTCACCATGAGCCTAAGTGCTTATATGATAAACTCTTTGATTGCCTGTGGATGAAGGCTAATTGCTTGAATTGGAATGATTTGATCAATGTATATTTAAGCCCTCTTTTTTATAGTGGCACATTCACAAACTTTTCCAAAACAAATATGAAGTCAAAATGTTCCAATTTTTTGCAAATTAGTCTATACTTGTGTGCCTCACATAATAAGTTAGCCTAATAAATTGGAACAAGAGCATATAATGTAAATAAGAATCACATCATGAATAGTAGAGGCTGATCTTTGATCGGACGAGCGAGGGTGCTCTATTCATGGTCTTCCCCTCTCGTAACTAAGTTCCCGAGCCGAGACAACTTTGGTGATGACGAACATGTGGCCTTTGGCAGAAGTCTCGAGTTTCCTAAAATTTTCAAAAATATTTAGGTGGCAACTCTGTATCTGGCAAAACAGTCTATTTTTGGCATTTTAATTCAAAATCGATTTTCTAAAAGATTTGTCGGATTTGGACTCTTTCGTATTTGTCTATTTCACATTGCACTTGTGAGATCAGATTCAGAACCGCGAGAGTCCAAATTGTAGGGCTTATCGTCTTCCGAAAGGAGCACGAAAAGTCGAGCTACACCTAGGGACTTAATTGATAGAGAGATTGAATTCACTATTGAAGTAGTACCTGGAACTTAGCCAATTTCTAAGACCCCATACCTAATGTCTGCAACTAAATTGAAAGAATTGAAAGTCCAACTTCAAGAATTTCTAGATAAGAAATTTATTCACCCGAGAACTTCACCTTTGGGTGCTCCAGTGTTGGTTGTTAAGAAGAAAGATGGGTCTTTGAGATTATATATTGATTGCTAGGAATTGAATAAAGTAATTGTGAAGAACAAATACCCCTTGCCCCGAATAGATGATTTGTTTGATCAACTTCAGGGAGCCCAAGTATTTTTCTAAAATTGGCCTTAGGTCTGGGTATCACCAATTAAAAGTTAACGGAAAGGACATAGAGAAAATTGCATTCCGAACTAGATATGGGCACTATGAATTTTCGTAATGCCATTTGGGGTAACCAATGCACCTGCCACCTTTATAGACCTAATGAATAGGGTTTTCAAACCATATCTAGATGAATTTGTTGTTGTGTTTATTGATGATATTTTGATTTATTCTAAAAGCAGGGAAGATCATCAAAATCATTTAAAAATTGCACTAGAAACTCTGAAGAAAAAGAAACTGTGATGCCCTTGTTCTGTAGTATGCTAATTGGTCCTCAATTTGAGTATGATTATGTGTTTAACATGATTTTATGTGCCATTGTGTGATAATATGTGATTTTGAATTTTCTATATGTTCACCGTAGGAATATCTGTTTGATTCTTCCGCTTCGGAAATTAAATTGAAGGCCTTATCGGCCACAAAACCCAAAATTGATTGCGCCATTATGTTTGGCATAATTTTTAGAGCCTATGGTGAAATTTAATTGAAAAATTGATTCGGACCAGATTAAGTTGATTTAATTGATGATTTAGTGCCTAATTACTTAATATTATTAAATAATGGTTAGTGGGGCATTATGTGTGAGGCCTTATACACTCTTTTCCCTCATATACCTTCATTTTGGCTGATCAAACTCTAAGAAAGAGGGAAGGCCGGCTGTTAGAGAGAGAGAGGGAGAGAATTTTGTAATTTTTGGCTCAAGCTTGTGAATTTGGAGTCCAACTCAAGAATTGATCATAGATTGGGAAGATTGAGCGTCTAGGTAAGTGATTGTTTATGAATTCATGAGTTTGAACTTGTGATTTTGTGAATTAAAGGTTAATTGGTGATCAAGAACAAGAGTTGTGCTCTTAATTGACGAATTTGAAGTTGAAATGCACATGCATGTATAGGATCACCATGGTTTTGCGTAATTAAGCATGTGTTGAGTTGAATATGGAAAAATGAGTGTTAAATCATACATGCAAGCATGTTATGTTGAGTTTCATGAGAATGAACACCCTTTGCATCATCTAGTTGAGATTAAGGGTAATACATCACATACATGCACAAATTATAAGGATAGGAGCTATGAATGCGTGAAATTGTTATATTGATAATGAGTTGGTGGAAATGAGCCATGCATGTGTTTGATTCATGAAATTGAGCTCCATGCTAATGTATTTTAGTATTGGTACCATGTTAGTACATGTATATGTGAAATTGGAGCCATAATGTGCAAGAAAAGTGGTTGAAATGTCAAGTTTGAACTCAAGAGAGTGTTCTGGAAAACCCAGAATTTTGACATCCGCTCGAGCGGGGGAAGTGCCGCTCGAGCGGGGAATACGTGCTCCCTGTACTTTTTTTTTTTTGCAGACTTGGTGTTCGCTCGAGCAGGATATTTCACGCTCGAGCGGGGAGCTTTTGTAGACAGGCCTTCCGCTTCGAGCGCCCTAATTCACGCTCGAGCGTATTTTTGATGCAACCAGTACTTTTTCAGGCCTTAAGGGTCCGCTCGAGCGGGGACCCTGTTTTCTAAAATTTTGTTACGCGTTCTGTGTTTCGTTTTCCGTCCTCTTTCACTTCTAATCACTCTTTGGCATACTTTGAGCATTGTAATTGAATTAAAGAGATAGGTATGAAGCCTAAAGAGGAAAATGTGAATTAAAGAACAGATTAAACTAATTGTGACCCATATGTGTTATGTGATGTGTAGGGTCAAGCTCCAAGGCAATTCCACAAACTGATCACTGTGAGTAATAGTTGAAATATTTATTGTCCAATTGCTTACTTCTATGTAAGTTTTGTAAAGTTCATTAATTTTGAATGGTGGACAAAGTTTGATATGACAAGTTTGAAAGGCTTAAATGCCAGTTTGAAATGAAAGTCTGAAAGGCTTAAATGCCAGTTTGATATGACAAGTTTGAAAGGCTTAAACGCCAGTTTGATATGACAAGTTTGAAAGGCCTAAGAGCTAGTTTGATATAAAAGTTTGAAAGGCCTAAAGGCCAGTCTGAAATGAAAGTTTGGAAAGGCCGAAAGGCTAGTCTGATACGAAAGTTTGATAAGGCCAAAAAGGCCAGTCTCATATGAACGTTCGAAAAGGCCAAAGGCCAGTTTGACATGAATGAATTGGGCCTAAGGTCGGCTGATGTATAATGTTCCAATGTATTTTCCTTATTTGATATTATTCACTGGGCTTTCGCTCACGCTCATTCATGTGTTTGTAGGTGAGCCAAGGGAGGTCCAAACCCAGCCCCAGTGAAGTCTGTATGGAACAACCGAGTTTTGGAAAGTCAATCTATGCGTCTCACGCATGAGACTCGCCTTCGCCCTTTGTCATTTTGTTCTAAGTTGTTATGTTGGCGAAGTATCTGAATATGTCTATATATAGTTTTCATAGGTTGACTTAGTTTTGGATGATCCTGTTTGTACATAACTTTATGGTATTGCATATCTATTGTGAGTTATTAACGCAAATATGTATGGTTTGTTTTCATGTACATATAAGCACAGCTCTATGGACAAAGTTTTAAATTTTTGCTTCCGTTTAGCCCCTTTACTCTGATGAGTTATGTCTATTTTGGTTTGAGGCCCTTGGTATTCTCAGGATTACTGGCCGATTATGTCCTTAACCTATGGGGGCGGGTTTGGGTCATGACAGAGTGGTATCAAAGCACGAGTTAATAACTCACACATTTGTCCAAAAGAGCAATAAGCGTCTAGAAAAGATCTAGGATGCATTCATGTGATATATATATATATATATATATGAGCTCGGGAGCATCAAGTATATGCCTAAATGATTTGATATGAACAACTATGTGTTACAAGTTAGGATTTACTTACATTGCAAATTGTTTGAATATGTATGTTTCCTAGTATATGCATACTTGTGTATCTTTTGTACAAAGTATAATGTAAGTTTAATCAGATGGTGAGAACAAGAGGTGATGAGATAAAGGAATCATAGAAAGAATGGAAAGACTGATACAAGAAATCGGCAGAAGCTTTGAGACAGCACAGGAATGGCAACAACGGTGGCAGCAGCCACATCCTCCACCTCCACCTCCGGCATCTCCTGTGCCAGATAATCAGAATGATGATCAGATCATAGCTCTCACCACGGAGTTCAAGAAAATGAAACCACCGCAGTTCAACGGGGGATTAGATCCGTTGAAAGCCGAAGCATGGGTCCTCGGCATTGAGAAATTGTTTGAAGTCTTCCCCTGTTCAGAGTCACAGAAAGTGCATCTAGCCACCTTTATGCTAGAAGACGAGGCAAGAAGATGGTGGATGTTAATGCGAGAGAATTATAAAGATGCTGACTGGGTAAAATTTCTGGAAATCTTCTATGACAAGTACTTCACGCAGTGTGTTCGGGATAGGAAAGTAGCAGAGTTTATGGAACTAAAGCCAGACAGTATGACAGTGGCTAAGTATGAGGCCAAATTCACTGAATTGGCTAGGTTTGTGCCACATGTGATTGATACAGACTATAAGAAGGCGAGGCATTTTGAAGGTGGGCTTCGAAGTGGCATCCTTGAAAGAGTGAATGTCTTAAAGCTAGAAACCTACATTGAAGTGCTAGACAGGGCCATCATATCAGAGGCCAACATAGCTAGACAAGCCAAGCCAACAATAGAATGGAAAGGTAACAAAAGATAAGGCTTTTTTTCAAAGAAGAAGTTTCTGAAAAAGCAAAACACGGGCTCCTCAAATACCTCGAATTCTTCCCAAGACACATCTCCCATGTGCAATATTTGCAGCAAAAGGCACAGTGGGGTTTGTTATCGTGTGTCAGGGGCCTGTTTCAAGTGTAGTAAACAAGGGCACATGGCCCGAGATTGAATCAAAATGGAGGAAATAAAGCTGCTAGTTCCACTGCATCGATCCCAAACCCAGGAAACACTTTGAGATCCGCTACCACCGGGGATACCGTGAGACAGGGTAGAGTTTTTGCGCTTGTTCTGGGCGATACACGGAATGCCAACGCAGTTGTCTCAGGTACTATTTCTATATGTAAGCAGGATACTTTTGTATTAATTGACTCCGGGTCCACACACTCTTTTGTGACATATGCATTTGTATCTAGACTAAATAGACCCTTAGAATTATTGCCATATCTGCTATGTGTGTCTGCTCCGTTTGGGGAATCTATATTGGGTGAATCTATATATCGGTTTTGTGATATGCGTGTTGAGGATGCTATCCTATATGTAGACTTACTGCCCTTAAACTTTAGGCATTTTGATGTAATTTTGGGCATGGATTGGTTGACCAAGTATTGTGCCACCATTGATTGTGTGATGCAACCAGTACTTTTGCGGGCCTTAAGGGTCCGCTCGAGCGGGGAAGTTCACGCTCGAGCGGGGACCCTATTTTCTAAAATTTTGTTACGCATTCTGTGTTTCATTTTCCGTCCTCTTTCACTTCTAATCACTCTTAGGCATACTTTGAGCATTGTAATTGAATTAAAGAGATAAGTATGAAGCCTAAAGAGGAAAATGTGAATTAAAGAACGGATTAAATTAATTGTGACCCATATGTGTTATGTGATGTGTAGGGTCAAGCTCCAGGGCAAATCCACAAGCCGATCACTGTGAGTAATATCTCAAATATGTTATTGTTCAATTGCTTACTTCTATGTAAGTTTTGTAAAGTTCACTAATTTTGAATGGTGGACAAAGTTTGATATGACAAGTTTGAAAGGCTTAAATGCCAGTTTGAAATGAAAGTCTGAAAGGCATAAATGTCAGTTTGATATGACAAGTTTGAAAGGCTTAAATGCCAGTTTGATTTGACAAGTTTGAAAGGCCTAAGAGCCAGTTTGATATAAAAGTTTGAAAGGCCTAAAGGCCAGTCTGAAATGAAAGTTTGGAAAGGCCAAAAGGCCAGTCTAATACGAAAGTTCGATAAGGCCAAAAAGGCTAGTCTGATATGAATGTTCGAAAAGGCCAAAGGCCAGTTTGACATGAATGAATTGGGCCCAAGGCCGTCTGATGTATAATGTTCCAATGTATTTTCCTTATTTGATATTATTCACTGGGCTTTCGCTCGCGCTTATTCATGTGTTTGTAGGTGAGCCAAGGGAGGTCCAGACCTAGCCCCAGTGAAGTCTGTATGGAACAACCGAGTTTTGGAAAGTCAACCTATGTGTCTCACGCATGAGACTCGCCTTCGCCTTTTGTCATTTTGTTCTAAGTTGTTATGTTGGCGAAGTATCTGAATATATCTGTATATAGTTTTCATGGGTTGACTTAGTTTTGGATGATCCTGTCTGTACAGAACTTTATGGTACTGTGTATCTATTGTGAGTTATTAACGCATATATGCATGGTTTGTTTTGATGTGCATATAAGCACAGCTCTATGGACAAAGTTTTAAATTTTTGCTTCCGTTTGGCCCCTTTACTCTGGTGAGTTATGTCTATTTTGGTTTGAGGCCATGGTAATATCAGGATTACTGGCTGATTATGTCCTTAACACATAGGGGCGAGTTTGGGTCATGACAGAAACTGTATGCTAATCTATCCAAATGGGAACTGTGGCTTGACAGTGTGACCTTTTTAGGACATATAATCAGTAAAGATGGCATATTAGTTGATTCATAGAAAATTAAAGTCATTATAAATTGGCCAAGACCGACAAATATTTCAAAAGTTAGAAGTTTTCTAGGGCTTGTTGGCTATTACCGTAGATTTGTGAAAGACTTTTCAAAACTTGCCATGCCATTGACTCAATTGACACAAAAAAATGCACCATTTGATTGGAATGACCAAAGAGAACCTTCCTTACAAGAATTCAAGGTCAGATTAGTAATTACACTAATTTTGACTTTACCAAATGGTACTGATGGGTTCCAAATCTACAGTAATGCTTCGTACTAAGGCTTGGGGTTTGTGTTAATGCAAAATGGAAGAGTAATTGCTTATGCTTCTCGACAACTCTAACCACATGAGAAAATTATTTGATCCACGATCTTGCACTCGCAGCTGTAGTGTTTGCATTAAAAATTTGGCGCCATTACTTGTACAGAGCAACTTGTGAAGTATACACCGACCACAATAGCCTAAAAATATTTCTTTACTCAGAAAGAACTGAACATGAGATAGAGGAGATGGCTTGAATTGATAAAAGACTATGACTTGCAAATTCTGTGCCATCCAGAAAAGGCCAATATACTAGCAAATGCTTTGAGCCAAAAATCCATTGGGAATTTGGCATGTTTGCTTACCGGTCAGAAAGAATTGTTGTATGAGCTAGAAAGAAATGAAATTGATATTTTTTTGCATGAACAGGGTGGAACTTTAACTATTGTTTCTTCATAGCCAGTCATAATTGAAGATATTAAGGGAAAATAACGAGAAGATGAATTCCTGAAAAAGATTGTTGAGAAATTGAATCGAAACTATGACCGGGATTTGTGTTAGAAGATAATGTATTGAAATTTCATAATAGGCTTTGTGTACTGGATTGTTCAGAATTGAGAAAGCGTATTATGACAGAAGCCCACTATTCCAAATTTTGTATGCATCCGGGAAATACAAAAATGTACAAAGATTTGAAACAGAATTTCTGGTGGCCTGGCATGAAGAAGTGTTGCTGACTATGTTGCCAAGTGTTTGCACTGCCAACAAGTAAAAGCCGAACATCAACGATCCGCTGGACTGCTTCAGCTGCTCCCAATACCGGAATAGAAATGCAAGCATATCACAATAGACTTCATTGTCGGTCTGCCTCGCTCTTCTAGAGGTATGGATTCTATCTGGGCTATTGTTGATCGTTTGACTAAATCTATTCACTTTTTACCTGTTAAAACCTTTTATAATGCGGACAAATAAGCTAATATTTATGTGAATGAGATTGTGAGAGGAGTGCCAGTGTCTATTATATCTGACAGAGATCCTAAGTTCACTTTAAGATTCTAGCAGAGTCTACAACAAGCTTTGGGAACTGAATTGAGACTGAGCAGTGCTTATTACCCACAGACAGATGGCCAATCTGAACGGACCATTAAAACCTTAGAAAATATGCTGAGAATGTGTGTGTGTTGAACTTCCAAGGAAATTAGGAAACCTATTTTCCTTTGGCTGAGTTTGTGTATGACAATAGCTATCACTCGAGTATCGGTATGGCTCCTTATGAAGCTTTGTTTGGAAGAAAACACTGATCTCCCATTTGTTGGGAAGAAGTAGTGGATAGACCATTATTAGGACCAGAACTTTGCAAGAGACGACTGAGAAAGTGAAACTGATTCAACAACGTTTGAAAACTGCTTAGAGTCATCAAAAGAGTTATGTAGATGTCCAGAGAAGAGACAGAGAATATGAGGTCAGTGATGATGTGCTTATCAAAGTGGCTCCTATGAAAGGAAAGACATTGTTTGGATTAAAGGCAAACTAGCACTGCGGTACATTGGCCCGTATGAAATCATTGAGCAAATTAATCCAGTGACGTATCAGGTGGCCTTACCTCCAGTTATGGAAAATATGCACAATGTTTTCCACATTTCTATGCTTCAGGACTATTTGTGAGATCCATTTCATGTCATTGAGCTAACCCATGTACTTCTGAAAGATGATTTTACTTATAAAGAATGGCCAGTAGAGACTGTTAACTGCCAAATCAAAAGATTAAAAAACAAAGAAATTCCGTTGGTGAAAGTCGATTGGCAAAATCATAGAGGGACATATGCGACGTAGGAAACCGAAGATGACATAATGAAGATATATTCTAATTTGTTCCCATTGGACCCAATGTTCTTCCGTAATGAAGGTAATTCAAGTTTGGAGGGACCAAACTCCTTAAGGAGGGAAGACTATAACAACCTCGATTTGTGATTAGTCAATAAAATATGATTAAGAACGTATAATAAGTAATTAAGAAGAAATTCTTAGTTAATTGCACTTATTATGTGTTAATTGTGCTTATATCTGTCTAACATAGGAATATCTGTTTGAATTTCTGTTTCAATATGCGAATTGAAGGCGTTAATGGCATCCGAACACGAGAATGACTAAGTTTATGTGTTAGTTAGAAATTTTAGAATTTTATAGTAAGTTTAATTAAAAATTTGATTCGGAGCCAGATAATTAGAATGAATTAATTAGCACTAATGGCAATTAACTAGTATAAGCGTAATTAGGCCTATATGAGGCCAAAATGATTTCTAGAAACCTCATTTACACTCCATCATTTTTGTACTCAACTAAAACACAGAGAGAGAGAGAGAGAGAGAGAATGAGAGATTTGAGATCAACGTTTTGAAGAGGGAGAATTGAAAGGGAATTGGCTTCGAATCTAGCTAAAAACTTGAGAATTAGGAGAGACAACTTGGAACTCTTGCTAATTTAAGACTTTACATGAGTAATCAACTTCTAAACCTTGTGATTAAGTCATAAAGTGTGAGAAATCAAGTGAAATAGGTGATTACATACAAGAATTACGCTTAGAGAAGAGAATCAAGGGCTCATACATATATGCATGCATATTTCAGGACATTTTGAAGTTGATTTTAAAGAATTCATACATACATGCATCTATCTTAGCCTTATTTTGAGAATTCCCCATGTTTTCTATTAAATTATTCTGAGTTTGCATGTTTCAAAAGTTTAAAGCCATATCATTCCATGCGTGTGAATATACAAAAAGTTACAACTTCATTTTGAAGAATTGGCATACTTTTGAGGCTTGATTTTGTGAATTGAGCTTTATTTCATGTTTGTCCATAAGTTTCTATATTTTTTCTACACTTTTGGTGCCAAAGAATGAGCTTTGATGAGTTAAAGTTGGGTTTTGAGCTTGAAGAACAAATCTGGAAATTCTAGAATTTGGTCGCACTGCTCGTAGTAGTTTTGTAGGCAATTGCACGGTGGCTCAAGCGACCGAATGTGTGCTTGAGTGACCATCTTTTTGCTCAGTACTTGGCTCGAGCGACTTTCAAGTGACCGTCAAGCATGAAAATGGAGCATCCGGTGCTTTTGCAGACTTTACAGACCGCTCAAGCGAACTACCCTGTTTTCAAAAATTTGGCTAAGCGTTTCCGAGTGCAGTTTTGCATTCTCATTGTATCTAAAGCTTTCCTAGGCCATGTTTAAGCTATAATAATGAGGATAAGAGTTAGAAACACACACTAAGGAAGAAGAATAATAAGTTTAGCACCAATAGCACGTGTGTTCAAATGTATCTATCATGTGTTTATAGGTCACGTGTAAACACCCGCCTGATCGATCTGTTCTACTACTGGAGCTGCCTGTGAGTAACAACTCTATAAAGCTATGTTTGATTATAAATATTTTCTAACTGAAATGATATGATCTGTTTTCTGAAATGCAATTTTGTGAATCATGAATAAATGGCCAATTTTCTGAAATGTATTTGTGGCATCCTTGCTTTACGTGGCCCTTGCCCGGGGGAAACAATACCATGGCCTATGTTCTTGTGGCCCTTGTTAGGGGGTAACAATACCGAGGCCTATGTTCACATGGCCCTCACCTGGGGGATACAATACCACTGCTATATGTGTACAAAGATGTCGACGTTATGGTCGTCGGTACTAACTATGCGTGTGGGTCTTATGACCAATCTGATCTATTAGCTAATGAATGTACCATATAAAACTGCTTATGAATTATGTATAAGTATGTGAATCTAAACCTATTTCTGATATGAACTCTGATTTCTAAATCTGTGACAGACATCATTCATAAACCCTTCACTCTATTGTTATTCACTAGGCTCCAACTCATCGTATTATTTATGTATGTAGGTGATCAGGCGAGGGACCAGGCCTAAGTTGCTGTATGGAGTTCTATTTTGGGTCAACCAACCACCATGCCTCCTGAGAAGGTTCCCAAATTAAGAAGTGGTCAAGTTGGTGAACCATGTTTTTGTTTTCTTTTGTTTTGTCTTAACAAGTTTCTATACTGTTTGTGTATTGGGCTAAGACCCATTTTGGTTTATCTGTATTTAAGTTGTCGTCCTATATGTAAATATAAGGTTGAAATTTTTTTGTCCCATGTATGTCTACATAGCTATATGGACATTGTATTTTGATATTCGCTTCCACTAGCCCCTTTATTTTGTTTATCTATTTCAGAGACCTTCGGTAATCCTAGGATTACTATCCGGTTACGATGCTAAACCTATGGGGCGGGTTTGGGTCGTGACAGTAATAGCATGCACACGCCCTATAGGTCTCTGCTCCACCTACTCACCCTTCAAAACATAAGTTTGAAACACTGACTAAGTCAAAAAGTCTCCTTGATTGGCCCTCGAGGCCGATGTTGATGGTGTAGGCTGGTGGCTCTATGTCTGCCTTGAACCAAACACACCAAGTGTTCCACTTGCCTAAGGGAAAAACCTCCTCAAGTGCCTCGACTACCTACCCTGATAACAGGTAGGTGGCTGCCCACTCCCCTTACTCTGGCTCTGAGAACAAGCCAAAGACAATGCAGATTGTTACCCTCCACCCCTCTGTGGGCAAACTATAGACTTGTGGCCCATCTGGCCATGCTTGAAACAAGTGATCTCTCCCTAACCACCTTTCCTAGAGCCAGAACTTGGTACTGGGAAGGTGGACCTAGATTGTGCTCCCCGGGACTGCTGTGAGGTAGGACCTCTTTGCCTCTTGTTGCCCCGAGTTTCCCCCTGAACGACCTGACTCCTCTACCTAGAGCCACTCATCCACTCCTCCTCGGTCTGAATCACGGTCTCTAAGTGAGCCGCTGCCTCCACAAGACGACCACAATCCCTAGTCATGGACACAGCCACCTTGAAAAGGAGTTCGGTCCTCAACCTCTTCTCAAACTCCAAGCAACGACGTTCTTCTGTCGCTACAAGCTTTAGTGCAACCATGACAGACTAGTAAAGGTAGCCTCAAACTCAGCCACCAGTGTGTTAAGCTGCTTGAGCTTCAAAAATTGCTCCCTCAACTTCTCACTAACAGTGGGAGGCAAAAACTTGTCCTGGAAGGCATTAACAAACTTTCACCACTGACCCGCATCTCTCTTCAGCTAGAAAGATGCCAAGGTCACTCTTAGCCCATCGTCCTCGATGCTAAGCATCTCGAACGTCTTCACCATCTACTCCAACCACTCATCCACCTTCAGTGGCTCCTTTGGATCCCCCAAAACCTCATCCGGATTCGACCGAAAGAACTCCCTTTTTCAGAAAAGACGGCCCTGCCTCAGCAACATAGGCCTGGACTGGATTCTCAGCTCTAAGAATGTCCATGGATTCCAGCAAAGCTACAGCCATTTCACGGGCCAAAGTGCCCATAGCCTGCTGACCAACTAGTTCGGCCACATTGGCCTGACAAACCCCTTCCTCGTGCACCGGAATGTCTTCCGATAATGGCACCTCCTGCCGTCTACGCCTGCCATGCCTACCACCACCATGTCCACGACCTGAGATCCTAATGAAGGTAAGACTAGAGATTAGCACATTTACAAATGTGCTGAAGCTAGCTCACTCATGTCCTAAAGCTGTGGACAACAATTAATTCACTCCACTTAAGCACATAGTCACATAAACATATACGAATTTCCTTTCTAGATAATGATCGTTTCGCGACTGTCACAACCCAAACCCGACGCTATAGGTTTAGCGTCATGACCGGCCAGTAATCTTAGATTACCTACGGACTCTATTAACAAAATCAATTTTACTATAAATTACGAGGCTTAGCGGCAGCAATATAAGACTTGAAAATAATTTATTGAGCTGTGCTAATATGAAAAGACCTCATATTATAATTGTGCAGCCATTTTATGTACATACATCACAAAGGTTTTAAACATCTGATTCATACATCAAAACTCCACAACTTATATTAAACAAAAACCGCTTTATACAAAATTAAAGTACCAAAATGAGATTACAAAACAAAAAAGGGTTTAACTTGCTTGGCTCCATACGAGCCTAACCTGCTTCACTTCAGAAGTTCTTCAAAAAGGCTGACACAGGGTAGACTCCAAGGCTTTCTCTCTAACCTTGATGTTCAATTTTCTCACCTACATATATATAGAAACAGTGAGTTAGGGCCCAGTGAGTAATAACAAAATAAAGAGATTATATTAATGAAGTTCGATAACATTTCAAATATCAATTTCTAATTCTATTCGAGTCTCGATATCAAAAGCTATTTCAATCAATTTACATGCTGCATCCAATAGAGTAACAATGCATCAATGACAGTGGGACCACAAGGCTCAATCAATGAGACCACGATTGGTCATTTTGTCATTCCATATTCAATGTGACCACGTGGGTTTAACATCAGAGATCTCTATGTTTCAATTTATCCAATAGGCTATGGTATTATTTCCCCCGGGCGGGGCCAATGGGCTATGGTATTGTTTTCCCCAAACAAGGGCGAATGGCCATGGTATTGTTTCCCCCAGGCAAGGGCCTCACTAAAGGATGCCATGATTACAATTTCAAAATAGAACTTCATTCATTATGAGAAAATAACGTTTCAATAAACCATTCCATCAATCATCATAATGTTTCAATAAGCCATTCAATTTATCATATATCGATTTTGGGAACAATAACAGTTTCAAAAATAAATATAACTTAAACATATCTGTATAAAGTTACTACTCGCAGTGAGTTATATTGACGCTAGGCCTCAGACATCCACCTATACAAAATACATAACAAAAACACCTTGAGGTTCCATTTCAATTTAACGCTTAACCTCCATTCAATTCTCTTCTTGTTTGCTTCTATATCAATGTCTAAGAATGCTCTAATAAACATGAGGATGCAATGATGCGCTTATGAAAGCTCTTTAAAATTTACTGAAAATATGGTGTTCGCTCGAGCACACACTTTGTCGCTCGAGCGATCCACCAATTTGCAAAGGGTTCGCTCGAGCACTCACTTGTTCACTCGAGCGCTCATTTGGTCTCTTGAGCCGTTTGTAAAGACTGCAAAAGTACTGGATGCTTGATTTTCATGCTCGACAGTCGCTCGAGCCAAGCACTGAGTAAACATGGGTTCGCTTAAGCGCACACTTTGTCGCTCGAGCCACTGTGCAATTGTCCGCAAAACTACTGGGAGCTTGAAATTTATACTCAAGTGACACTTTCTTTGCTCGAGCGAACTGGTCGAATTATGGAATTTCCAGAATTGTGGTTGAAGCTCAAAACTCATCTTTCAAGTGTGAGATTTGCATGGCTTGTTCCAAACACATAGAAAAACATGGTGAAACATGAAAACATAATTAATTTGTAACTAGTTGTCCAAAATTATGGTCCATTTCTCAAATTTGAACTCAAACGTTAAGTTATAAGCTATGCATGTCTTAACTTGAGTTCTCTTCCTTTCAAAACATAACAAGATGACATGTGAGAATAAAACCATGAAAGACTCTCCTGTTCTTGTCCTCTAGACCTCATGCATGTATGAAATTCAAGGAATCTTAACTCAAAAATGAAGAATCATGAATGCACGTACATAATTCAACTCAACTCTTCCAATTCATGGTAATTCTAGCCTCCATTATACATTTACATGTAAATGAACTCAAGATCTAGATGAATTTAACTTCTATATAGTTTATCTACAAAACCTAAGGGAGAATTTCATACCTAGAGTGTCAATTCAAGAGTTGGTTAACTCAATTCTCCAAGTCTTTCACCAATTTCCTTGAAATTCTCCTTTCTCTCTCTCAAGTGTTGAGTTCTTCCACTCCCTCTCTCAAAATCTTAGCCAAGTTATGTTTATGAGTTCATTTGAGCTTATGTAGCTCATATATATAGGTGATTAGCCTAAGTTAATTAAGCTTACTTAGAACTAATTAATTCCACTTAGTTTTGATTAATTTTAGTTATTTTGATCTGAATCAAATTCCAATTAAAGTTGCCAAAAAAAATTTAAATATTCTAATTAGTCTATTGGGCCAGTCAATTTCGGTTTCTGAAGCCATTAGGGCTCTTAATTTCTATCTCTAAGTCGACAATTCCAACAGATATTCCATAAACAATAGATATTCACACTTAAGCATATCATTAAGAAATTAAACTCACACAAATAAACATGTAAAAAGGAAAACACAATTTGGGGTCGTCACATCGACGTTGCCAAAGTTCCGGTTGGAAATAGCAGTGATCAAGTGCTCTTCTAATAGAACTTCTAGAAAGTCGTAGACCCAATCAATATCTTAGAAAATAAATTTCATACCCACTTAGTCACATAAGTATGCTATCACATAGCATACCAAGTTTATTCCTAATTTCATCTAGCAAGGGAACCAATTGTGGTAATAACCACTTTCCGTGATCCCAAAGTATTCAAACTCAGTAGCTTTGATACCAAGTTGTAACGCCTAGAAAATATTACAATAATATCATCCTATGATAGGTATTAAATAATGACAGATGTCCAAATATAATGTTCTCTCATTCATAAGGTTTCATCTCTTTGCAAAGTGTAACACATGCATTAATACATTCATAAGTCCTAACCTTGAATCTATACCATGTGTCATAGCAAAAGATATGAAATAAGAGTTAAACAGATATAGTAATGCCCTATTGGCTACAACTTTCCAAGACGGTGCTTGGTTATAACAAAAGTGAGTTTAAACTCAATACAAATAAAACCCTAGGCTTGTAAAAAATAAATACAATAATAGCAAAAATAGAAGCTGTTGACTCCAAATCCTTCCAAGCTATTGCCTTGGCGGAGGTATATCATCAGCACCTGAAAATGATTTTCCACATAGGGTGAGCCAAGCCCAGTAAAGATACTTTAACATAGTGTATGAATCTTAATAGAGTTATAAGGTGAATGCATATGCAATACTCGTGCCAAAACTTTTTACATCTCTTTCCAAAACCATGTAATGCCAAGTTATATCACAATTCATGAATTCAGTTGCTTTACAATAGAAAATAGGGCGGTGGATACAGCATTGGAAATCTCTAGGACGTGTCTACAACTAGACTACAAGCACTACCAGTTGCTATTTTTATCGGTACTAACTGGAAGGCTCGACACCCATCCGTGTAGGTTCCTGGACTTTAACCAATGACACGCAGGCCAATATATTACCACAACTACGCTCCTACCCAGATTCACCAAGGTATTCACATTTTTTTCTCAAAAAGATAAACTTTTTCAATGTGTTAAACATGTTACAATGCTCAGTGCAATAGATGAGAAATTAGTTTCAATTCACCTAATTCTCTTGCAATTTCTACAACAATCATAGCAATCATATGCCAATAGCCCAAAACAGATATCTTTAAACAGATAATTAATTTTCAACACAGATATACTTCCTAACATTTCCAAATATAAGTGATAATTCACATCCAACTCCACCACCACCATCATCATCATTTTAATTCCATGAAACCAACATCGATTCCATTTTCCCTTTACAAAAATCCAACATTCACATTTTAGGGCAAAATCCCTTTTCTTTGAAAATCAATTTCAAGGATGAAAATCCATTATTTTATCACAACTCAACCATATCTACAATCCCACAATCATTTCCAATAAACCATTTTGAAAACCCCTATTTTGATTTCAAAGCCAAAAGCCTAGGTTTTATCCAAAATCCCAAACCACAATATCCTTCTTAAAAGACAAATGACTAAGTTAAAAATCATAAAAAGAGTCAAAGGAATCCCTAACTCAAAGAAGAAGACTCAAAGGAAATATGGGTAGAACTCAACAAAGTAGAAAGCACGAACTTCTCCGATTAGAACGAAGCTCTCGACGTGCTCTCTCTTTTTACAAAAGAGACTAGGGCATGGAAATTGATGGATCAAGGTGTATTCGGAGTTTAAAGATGTTTTCTAGAGAGAGATAGTGTAGATCAAAGATTTAGAGAGAGAGAGAGAGAGAGAGAGAGAGAGAAGCGAAAAAAATGATCCAAAAATGTTACTTTACGAACTGATATACGTGCAGTCCACTCGAGCGATCAGAGACAATAAGTGAGACCGCTCAAATGAACAAAATGAAAGCTCGAGCTAAGAATACCACCCTCCCAGTACTTTTGCTGGCCTACAAAAGTACTAAAAGTTCCAAAAGACCGCTCGAGCGCAAGAAGGACCACTCGAGCCAAGACCACTCGAGCACAATAAACACCGCTTGAGCGAAGAATGCCCTACTCCTAGTAGTTTTGCAAACCTGCAAAAGTACTGGAAGTTTTCAAAGTTTGCTCGAGCATAAGAAAGTTCACTCGAGAGAACAAGACAAAATATGGGCATCACAATTTTGAAAAGGCTAACTCCCAACCTATTTCAAACACAACCAAGACACTCCAGTAACCAAACTCAACAAGATGTAAGATAGAAGACATGAACAACCATCAAGACAAGAAAACCCAGATCCAAAACAAGGAATAGGTCGGGTTCAAACCAAGATCGCTATAAATATGGAAACATATGTAAATATTGCATATCGTACTTAGTTTGTTAATTTTGTGGGTGATTGAAATGGACTTCAATTAAATTATAATAACGTAAATTATTGCATTGCATTTTATTCACAGGATGATGGATTAGGTGTTGGGTTAGGTAATGCTGTATGTATAAATTTTTCAAATGTGTTGTGCGTGTTAAGGTGCCCAAATGCCATTCCGTGCTTGGAGGCTGAAAAATGTGGGAATGTCTTTGATATATCAAGTGCCCAATTGCCATTCTGTGCTTAATGCTGGTAAATATGGGGCATATGATTGAATAAATGAGTTGGGTGTCCAATCGGCCCTCCACGCTCAGTGGTTAGTAAATGTGGATGTATTTTTAAATGTAACGGGTGTCCAATTGCCCCTCTATACTTGAAGGCCAATAAATATGGAGGTGTTTTCAAAAAAGTAAAAGGTGCCCAATTGCCCTTCTATGCTTAGTGGCCGGTAAATGTAGAGGTATTATGAGATATGTTTGGATTTTATAAAAAGGAGAAAGAGGTAATTTTCTCAGAAAGATTAAAGTCCATGGGTTGTGAAAATTATGGGTTTTAAAGTTCATATTGAGCATTGAACTTCAACAAAGTGTAGACACCCCATTTTTTACCGCTCTTAAGACTTGGGCGCCTCAAGTTGATCACTCGATGATGAAAGTTATGCTATGCAAACGTTCGATTTCTTCACCAAGAAGAGCTTCTAAATCGCAACCTGACACCCCATTTTGGACTAAAACCATTTTTGACAAAAACTATTTTAGACCTTAAAACCCTCTCTTTCAAAATATTTTTGAAAATGTTTCTATCATGTTCCGAGTCTCGCATTTCATTAAAAGTTGCACTTTTCGGTAAACCGAGCAAGGACAAAGTGGAAATAAAGGAAAGGGAAGTGAAATCTTTGAAAAATCTTTAAAAAAAAATCTTATTTAGAGGTTTGGAGTTTAAGAAAATTTGGGGAGAGGGAAGAAAACTAGTTGGGAAATGGTTGAGTATGAAACTGTTAAGAGAGAACTGGGCTGCCTTCACTAAATCAGGCCTATCTCTTCGTACAATAAGACTTTAGTTATGAGGCCACCACAATTGGAAAGTAGACTTCTGGGGCTTTAAGCTAGACTCAAGAATGACCTAAATCCGTGTCCGAATGAGGGAGATATGCCCGTTTGGAGTCGAGCCTGGAAGCAGATTTTGTGGCCGGAAGGCCACTATTGGTGGACGACAGGCCACCATTTGTGGTCAACAATTCACACTTCTGGCCTGCCAGCCACTGGTGAAAAACACAGATATTTTTGGCCAATTGCCCCCTAAAAGCTCAAACTGTTCCAAGCATGATATTTTCGACTTGAGGGGCTGTTTTTCTATATATATGGGGCCTTCCTTCTTGATTTAAGGTTACAAAAATTTCCAAAACCTCAAATTCCTAGAATTCTCTCTCTATCTCTACCTTGCAACCTATACACCCTCTCTCTACACTTCCTAAACCAATATTGGAGCTCTTCTTGTTGAGATTATTGAGTCTAAATCTCAGCCCTTGATATTGATAACTTGTTGGTTTGTGAACAAAAGTGTTATTCCTCTTTAAGAGGTATAATTTTGAGCATCTTTGCACTACTTCTTTTCTATATTTTCTTGCTGATTTTGAACTATTTTTGGACTATTTTTATAGGCTGAAACTTGTGGTTTAAAACTACCAAAGGTGGGGGGGTTAACCACCCTTCTTCGAACCTTGTATACTAAGCTTTTACCCTTGTGTTTCCCATCTCTTCCTCAACTTTTTTTGAGATTTTTACTACTGATTTTTAGAGGTTTTCAAAGGCTAAAAATGTAGTTTTGAGGTCCCCATAATGGAGGGGTTAGCCACCCCTCCATTGGCTTGTTTACTAGCTTAAAATTCCCATTATTTTAGCTTAGTCTTTTAGCAATTTTTACCTAAATTCCAACACTATTTTTGCCCTAAATTCCAACACTATTTTTGCTTACTTTAGGACTATTTTAGGACTACTTTTAAGTTTTTGTTGTATTTGAGACTTTTATTGCATGCTTGTACTGTAATTGTCCTCATGAGTTTGGTGTTTTAGGCCTTAGACACCATCTTATTTGAGTTGATAGTGTTTATTTATGGCTTTCCATACTTGTGATCACTCTTAATCATCTCTGCAACCTCCCTCCTTTCTTGGCTTTTGTTTTGCTTTGAAAGTGATTTCAAATTACTTGTTTGTTTAAGCATGAGATTGATGTGTCATGCTTAATGGTTTAATCCCTTTTAGGGGCTCATTACCAACGGTAAGATGTTTCTTTAATGCCTAAAGCTACACTTTGTTTGAGCCCTCTTTCCATTAGAGGACTTAAATTCACCTTTGGACTCAATTGATTAAAGAATGGATGGCAATCTAAAATGAATTAATAAAATTGAGGCTAAAAAAAGTGCAAGATAATAACTTGTTAGGGTTCAATCGGACGTTAATTGAACCCTTGAGTCTTGAGTCGTTTCATACTCATTAGTGATGAAAATGGTTCAAGATTCATTGCCAACTATTTCCCTTGATCTTTCATGATAAGAAGGTGATTTTGAGAGTCTTATGTTATTGCATTTATTGAATTTGCACCCTTTGGTTCATAAGCCATCATGCAATGAAATTGCTTCCATTGGTGGTTTGTGAAACAAGTTTATTACTCCTTTGAGTTGTTCAAATGATAAGGAGGGGTAAGTTGTGCAAACAAGCCCTTGAGAATACACTGTCTCTGCTCTATTTGCCCTCTGTTGTAGCAGGACAACCCAGTCAGCAGTGGCCGGCAAGCCACTATTTGTGACCAGAAGGCCACCATTTGTGACCGGCAGGCCATCATCAGTGGACGGCAGGCCCCCTGCCGGCCACTAGTGCAAAATCCAGTAGTGTACTTCCCTAGCAAAGCAGAGTTGGTTTGGAGGTGGAAATTAGTTCAAGTGTTCTACTGTGCAACAGAGGCATTCAGTAGCAGAAACGGTGACTTTTTGGGTGAAAACCGCATTCATGCATGAGCCCTCCATCGATCCTCAGGATCCATACTATTAGTATATTAGCATTGTGCTTAACATAGTGGCGTTGTAATTAAATTAGTTAGAATACCTAATTCGTCTCGTGTTGTAATTATTTTAATTAGCTAGATTAGTTAATTAATTAGTTCATTCAGTTTGTAATAATTAGTTAAGTAATTTAGCGAAATTATTCATTTGTTGTAATAATAGCTAGTTAATTAGTTTAGCTAGTTAGTTTATTCAGACCCTCCTGTGTGAGGGCACAAACTTGTAATAATATGTATGTCTTCCAACCCCACGTCTTTCTCCCTTTTATTTACTACCTTATGATGGTTAGTTTAGGGCATGATGTTTTGTTTTGCATTACTCATGTTTGCATCCACTTGTATTGGATGCATCGAGGCTCGGTTCATCAATCTAACTTGCATTGTTGGTTAAACATTCATTGAATACGTGTTTAAAATGCATGCCATCAAGTTCATTCATGTGCCATATTAGTAGCTGAGCCTATTAATTGCATATCGCATGCGTTGCATTAGTCATATTACATAGTTAGGATCATGCATTATTCTAACTGTATCATCTTTTTGGCTTGGAGTACTAAATAAGCTTTTATTTGTTTTAGTATATCGCATGAATGTGATTGTTGCTATATCAAGCATGCTTTCCATAAGGCTAAGTGCTTACATGATAAACTGTTTGAATGCTTGTGGATGAAGGCTTTTTGCTTAAATTTGAATAATTTGAGTAATGTTCATATGCGAACACTTTTTGAAGTGGTACTTATTCGAAACAATTTTCAAAACAAACATGAAATCAAGGGTTCCAATTTTTGCAAATTAGTCTATACTTGTGTTTATGTGCATCACATAGTATTGCTAGCCTAATAATCAGAACAAGAGCATATAATGTAAATAAAATTCACATCATGATTAGTAGAGGCTGATCTTTGATTGGGTGAGCGGGGGTGCTCAATTCATGACCTTTCCCTCTCATACCCAAGTTCCTGAGCTGAGACAATCTTGGTGATGATGGACACGTGGCCTTTGGCACAAGTCATGGGGTTCCTAAATTTCCCAAAAACATTTAGGTGGTGACTCAGTATCTGGCGAAGCAGTCCATTTTTGGCAATTTAATTCAAAATCAATTTTCCGAAAGATTTTCCAGATTTAGACTCTTTGGTATTTATCTATTTTACATTGTACTTGTGAGATCAGATTCAGAACAGCGAGAGTCCAATACTGTAGGACTTATTCGGCTTCCGAAAAGGGGCACGAAAAAGTCGAGCTACAGTTTCTTGCAACTCTGCTGGGGAAATTAGAGAACTTAACTCGAACTTCATGATGTGAAATTTTATCTACAATTATATGTTTCTTTACATTTGTATTTGCATTTGCATTGTTGTGCCTAAGTCATTGTGTTTGCCATCTGCTATTCCTAAATGGTTTGTCGGAGGCTTGCCTAAAAGCTTGCTAAAAGGCCGACCAGTCGTGGGCTCTACCATGTTAGGAACACAACCCTTGGATCTAGACTACTATTGTACCGTTTAATCCTCCTTTCACTTCTCGGTGTTAAGTGTGAGAGGTATATTAGGTAGTCTTGTTGAGCTACCCTTTTTAACCATTTAGCCATCTTGTATATCGAAAAGCCATAGAGACTATTCCAAATTCAGGATAGGATGCTCACCCGAAATGCAGGATTGCGTGACACTACTTGATTGAAGTAGTGAAAACCTAGAGCATGTCAAAGCTAGGATAGGGTAACCCTACCCCCTCATAGGGGTGTTTTGGCTCTCACTTAACTAGTATGTGCTTTATAGCGAACTGTACAGGAATGTGCATAGCAGTTGCAAGATGGGTATCTGTTTTGGGGGCAGAATTCAGTGTGGAGTACAATCACTCAGCTGTGATTACATCTGTTCTATTGAAATCAGGCTAAGGTGCTGTCTATTTTCTCTTTTGTAAGGTAGTCTTGGAACCATAGCTTCAGAAGGCGCTGATATCCCCCGGGTACTCTGAACTTGTGTTGATCGACTTTTTTAGGTCAGAGATTTAGTTTAAGGGCAACCAATGTTTCCTTCACCAGTGGCAAGGCAAAGAATGGCCAGACAGGGCTCACCAGTTCCATTTTTTCGGCATTTACCAGCTAGATCACCTCTATTCAGAACATGACCATCTACCCCTATCATGGCTCAGCCTCTGACAAATCTAGAGGATTTACTAATCCGCTTTTAGCGTTCAGTAGATTCGCTGCAGCAAGATATGGCTAGGCAAGCCGAGATATTGCAAAAAATGATATTCACCTTTACAGACCTCCATGAAATTGGGGTTCAAATTAAGGATGCCATCAGACAAGGGCTCATTGTGGATGATAATGAGCCTGTGAGGAAGAATATTGTTTGTAGTTCCCATGCTACTACCAATGGTAGCACAGTTGCGAAATGCTCAGAAGTAAACACTGCCACCATGCCTATCAAAAACCCTCTTCCTGATAATAGCCAAAGACTAACCACTTCAACTTGGCCCCAAGCCCGAACTTCCCATCCTCTTTTCATGAATCTGTCTCAAGCCTTGAAAATACTGCGAGAACCCCAACCCATCCCAAATCCCCTTCCACTAAGACATGGCCCCACTAAATACTGTGCCCATCATTAACAGCACAGTCATGATACAAACCGTTACATCTGCCTCCGTCATAAGATTCGAGATCTTATTGACGAAGAGATCATAGCTCCACCAAAAGGACCTCAGGCCACCACTAACCCATTATCTTCACACCTCAACCAAATCCATACACTGTCATCCACCTACAACCTCAGCATATACATCATCCCAACCCATTTACCCAAGCCTGAGGTGTTCATTCTAGACAGCACGTACTTTTGTATGATGGATGCACTTGAACCCCAATCATCATGAACCTACTACTTCTAAGCTAATGAGCATGATTGAAGATCTATAGAGAACGGTGGCAGATTTAACATTTGGGGTTTTGATCCAGTCAAAAAGTTCCCCAAACTTGGGGCGAGCAATAGTTGAAAAAGGCCAACCCGAAGCTGTTTCAAGTCTGGGTAACGACATGTCAACAAAAATTGGGCCTCGCTTTAATATAGTCACCCAATCCCTTGGCGAAGCTGAAGAAACTCGCAAGAACAAGGCCAGGGTAAGCATTGATCCTTATGAACAACTTCAGTGGGCTATTGAGGATTTGAATGTCAAAGGGCTAAACAAACAGCAAGTGCTTGCAGTTGTTGCAAAGACTGTGGATGACACTTTTGTCGCTCAGGTTGGGAGCATTTTGAATCAAGGGGCAAGCTAGGAAAAGGGATGCCATACCAAAAACACCCATTTAAGCTCCAATCCTACACTCGTAAGAGATCTCCAAACCCAAGCAACACCTGCCAAGCCCTCTGTCAATCCTATTAGGACTGGTAACCACACCTTCAATCCCCTTTATACGACCTTATCCAAAGCTCTCCAAATCCTCATAGGACAAGGCTATTTGAAACCACTTGACCCTTGGCCTCTCTCAGATCCCTTTCCAGCCAAGCATAATGCTGCCAAGTACTGTGCCTTCCATCAACAAACTGGCCATGACACTGACGGTTGCTTTCGTCTTCGCTATGAAGTTCAAGATTTGATTGACAAAAAGGTCATTATTCCACCAAGTCCTACAAAGTCTATTGGCACTGGATCAATGAACTTGTGGGGATAATATGACTATGTGATCGGGAAGGAACCACCTACTGATGGCGCTCACTTTTACTCCAAATATGGTGGACGACACACACACTGTTTTGAGCAATTTGCAAATGTTGTTTATTTTACTTTCAGACTTGGGTATTGAGTCAGTCTTTTTGTGTTGAGTCAGTCTTGTTGTATTGAGTCAGTCTTGCTGTGTCGGAGGTTGGTAATTTTGGGCGCGTTAACTCGCGCATCACTTTCTTGTTTTGTGTTTGTCTTTTGCACTCTTTCTTTTGTGTTTGTTTCTGCTATTGAGCTAGTTGCGCCAGAAGATCTGAATGAAATGGAAGTAATTTTCACCTACTTTTTCTGTGTCTTTAAGTCATTGCATTGACCTAAGTTTTTCAAAACTTTCTAACACTATGATGAAAACAAACAAGGAGGAATTCCTCGTGATTTGCAAAAATTTGATCAACTGAGAGAAAGAGAGGTCTGGTAAAGCCCATAATGAATGAGATCATGTCTGTTAATGTGAGTAATGAGAAGGATCCTGACTTGATCCAAATTGGTTCTACATTGTCTTCAGAAGAGCACGAGCAACTAGTCGCTTCATTAAAAGATTTCAAAAAATATTTTGCGTGGTCCTATGAAGACATGCCTGAAATTGATCTTGAAATTATACAGCATAGGATCACTCTCGGCCTCGAGACTCGACCCCTTTGCTTTCAAACCTTGAACCTTGATTCAGAATGTTCAATGATTAACCAAAATATGAGACTTGCATGGTCGGATTGGAAGCAACCCTTGAACTAGGGGCAAGAAGGTTAGATGTGATCGAAGGAAGCTTGCAAAGTTGGAAGGGAGGCAACCCTTCAACTAGGGGCAAAAAAAGTCATATGTGCTCGAAGATTCAAAATCGAGTCATCTCTCAAACCAATGAAGACTGGCAAGAAAGACAAATTCCAGAATCTAGAGAGAATAAAATTTTTGCTAAAGGACAATCGAGTTCGTATCCACAACACTAGGGGCAAATTTAGACCCAATTAGATAGGCTCTTACATCATCAAGATTATTGAGTCACAGCCATTCTTGTGGATTTAGATGGCCTAGAGATCCTATATATGGCCAATCAACTTGGACAAGTTAACTTTTCTATCCTTGAGAGGCTCGCTAGGCCAAAAACCCAGAAGGGTGACCCAGGCAAAAATTAGAGCAAGAAAAAGAGAAAAAGATCAAAATGAAAAAATGGAAACAAAGAAATTAGAAAAAAGGAAAAAGAAAGAGAAAAGAAAAATGAAAAATGAAAAGGAAAAATAGAGCTTGCAAGGTTGAAAACTTGAAAGGGCGGCCTTGGCAAAAGTTAGAATGCAAAAGGAGAGTGTTAATACCCGAGTGCACCTAACCCGGAACTACGTAAGGCCTAATTCCCATTCTTGGGATATATAGGTAACCTCATCCTGAAGTTTGTCCCCAACCATTTTCAACCTACTTGTCTCATCCATTTTGATTGGCTTATCCTTATTCAAATCGGCTATCCTATCCATATCCAAATTGGCTCATATTCGTACTCATCTTCATTCAAATTCGGTTGTCCGATTCCGTTAGAAGATTCAGCTGCAAGACAAATCAAGTTCAGATTCGAGGTTGTGCATCTCAAGAGTTAATTTCTCGTTGGTTAGGTAGTGGCCATTTGCAAAAATAGTTTTTGAGCATTTTTAATGAGGTTGACTAATTTTCTCGAAAATTAGTCCATTTTTCCAAAACCGGACAATTTCTTGGACCCAAAAAGGAAAATTTTCAGTACTCATGACCTGACTTACATGATTTTAAAACAGAATGTTAAACAAGCATGTTAATCTAACTCTGATGTCGATTAAAATTGTTTTAGTAGAAAGCTAAAAACAAAAAATGGTTAAAATAATGAACTAGGGGCACAGGTGAGTCGGGTTTTCTACCTTTTCCCTATTATCAGTGCACTCGCCAAAAAGGGCATAACTAAAGTTAGCAGCAGGGATGCCAAAAACTTCTCATCCTTCGAGTAGTGAGGTACCAAGCCAAGTGTGAAGCATGAACTGGAAATGGAGCGTGTATATTCAATTCCCTCATCTGGATGATCGCACCCAAATTAGCATCTGAACTAGAATAGGGAAAAAGCAAACGCAATGTGTGAGACCAATCAATTGTATACCTGCCTGGTGGGGGCATGTTGTAACTCTTCTCGGTCAAGTTAAGCCAAGGGCATCGTCAACCGATGTCAGTTGCAGATCTACTGCACATTCAGTCACACCACAACTCCTCTGTGGGAAAGCTAACTAGTTGTAAGCGAAAGAAGGAGAATCTAATAGAGTGTAGCTCGACTTTCTTCGTGCCCCCTTTCGAAGAGCTCGAATTGGTCCTACAGTTCGGACTCATGTCATGGTTCTAAATCTAATCTCATAAAGTGCAATCTGAGACTGATAAACACCAAAGAGTGCAATCCGGCAAATCATTTTGGAAAATTAGATTTTGAATCAAATAATGCCAAAACTGGACCGCTTTGCCAGATTACAAAGTCGCCACCTAAATATATTATTTTTGGGGAAATTTAGGAAACCCTGACTCGTGCCAAAGGCCACGTGTCCGTCATCACCAAAGTTGCCTCAGCTCGGGAACTTGGGTACGAGAGGGGAAGGACCTGAAATGAGCACCCCCGCTCACCCAATCAAAAGATCGGCCTCTACTAAACTTGATATGTTGTTTTATAAACCTCATGTGTTCTTATCCAGTTATTAATCTAACTTTACTATGTGACGCACACAAGCAAGTATAGACTAAATCGCAAGAATTGGAACAAATTCAACTCATGTTTGTTTTCTGAAAATGGTTTGAATTTGCCATCCTCAAGTGGGCTAAAATACGAATTTTACAACTCAAGTGGGCTTAAAATATGATTTGCCACTTCGCAAAGTGGGCTTAAAACTCACATTCGTCGAATTGTTCCAATTCAAACAATCAAGCCTTCATCCACAGGCATTCATGCTGTTAATCATTTAAGCAAATAGCCTCATGGCAAGCATGCTATCATGGCAACTTGGGAATCGTAATCATGCAAATATGCTAAAGCACAAAGCTTACCGAGTACTCTAAGCCAAAACAAAAGCTAGTTAGAAACAATGCGTGATCCTAACTATGTTAATATGCCTAATGCAATACATGCAATATGCAATTAATAGGCTCGGCTACCTAATCATGTCATATGATACGATTTGATAACATGCTTTAAAACACATACTCAAATAAGTATTTAATTTGCAATGCAGTTTGAATGATGCGCCGAGCCTCGATGCATGCAACACAAATGAATGATGCAAACATGCAAGCATAAGGTATGCTAATCGAAACAAGATCCCCAATCTAACCATCGAAAGCGGATAAATAAAAGGGAGAAAGACGTGGGGTTGGAAAACATGCACACACGCACGCACACATTTTATAACATTGTGCCCTCGCGAAGGAGGGTCTGAATGAATAAGCTAAGCTATACTAAGCTAAGCTACTTATTACAAAATGAATTAATTAACTATATGTAGACACCCCATTTTTGACCGTCCTCGAGACTTGGACGTCACCGTTTGAACGCCCGGTGATCACCCATGTTTGTGTTCGTTTGGAGTTCCCAGAGGTCTCGGCTACGCGCCTTGCCTTAGGATCTCCGAATTCGACCGTTTAGTGTTTGGTTTTGCACCAAACACTTGGGTTTTGCCTTGGAAGGGCAGGGAATGCCTTGTGAGGCATCCTCACACACCACCGACAGTGGCTAAAGGTCACCGGCTGGTTTTTTATGCCATCGGCACTTTTTATTGCCGGTCGGCACTGTATGTTGCCGGTCGGCACTAAATTTTGTCAAAATGACATTTTTGGGCAGCCGACCACTGTTCATCTACTTTATGTAGATATTTTATGCCAGCTGTGATAGCTGGCACCAGCTCTGCCTCCCTCCATACACGTGTATGGAGGGATGTCCCTCTAAGCAAGCTTGTTGTATAAGCTTTGCAAGAGGGACTTCTATAAAGAGAGGAGCCTTCTCCTTGCTCTAGGTTAGAGACTAGGAAGGAAAAAACCAGAGCTTACATATATAGATACACTCTCTCTCTATATCTCTCTCTCTCTCCTCCCTTGTGTGTGTTTCTTGGCCAAAAAGTGTGATTTTACCTTACTTTTGCACCATTACACACACTATTACACCTTGCTCCGAGATTGAGGACTTTGAGGGTTGATTCTTGAGTTTTTGGACTGCTTTTGATCAAAGGAAGGGGGCTTCCTTGGCTGTTCTTGAAGTGTGCTTCAAGGGTGAGCATTTTACTTTAGTTTCCCCAAACTTACACTAGTCTTTTACCTGTCTTACTTGCTGATTTAGTTTTTGTGCATAACATAAAAAAGGCTTGTATTTTCATGCTTAAGAACTTTCATTAAGGGTCCTTGGTGGTTTGAGTTTAAGCTCACCATCTTAGGCCTTATTTGGCCTTTTTGTTGCCTCTTTGGTAAGGCTTTGTTTGCTTAAGTATTTTGGTCTTCTCACCACTGAAAACCAGTGGATTTTCAGTGGTGAGGAAGGTGGTTTGAAGTCTTGCATAGGGGAGGGACACCCCTCTCCCTTCATTGTCTTGTTTCCTTGCATTTTGGCTTAAAAGGGTAACATGCATGCTTGATCATTTTTGGCCTCATTTCAGAAGTTTTTTGGGTGTTTTGGGTCATATGTGATCTCTGTTTTTGGCCGGATTTGTACTCATTTGCATGCTTAATATACTTGCTTTACACTTCTCCATTTGGCCTAGAATTGTATCTTGTGTTTAGGCCTTGATCCTTGCATGTGTTGGCTTGGTTCCATGAAGATGTTGGCATTATTTTACCATGTTTAAAGTCTGTTGGCTTTTCATTTCAGTCATGCTTGCATGGTTTGATGTCATCCCTTTGTGTTTTGGCATGTAGGCTTTGAGCATATTGACCTCAAACATGCATAGCTGAGGCCCTCCTCATGATTTACCATCCTTTAGGGTCATATTTCAACCTATAAATCATACTTGTATGCTTGCATTTGTGACCTCTTCCATGCTCTTAGGGTATACCCTTTTATGCCTAGAAATGAGCCTTGGTGCATGCATCCCATTGGAGCCATTAAAGCTGTCATATTAGGAGGTTTTGGAGTCCATTTTTGCATGCTAAAATTCTGTTTTGGCTCGTCCAAGTCATGCCATGAGTGGTCATGTTGGTGGGAGTGAAGTGCCTCATTTTTGTGCCTTAACCTTAGGACCATTGGCTTGCTTGTTGGCATGAGTATTGGTCCACCTTTTGGACACTTTTGGCCACTGTTTTGAGGTGGGTGAAGGTCTGCCCCTTTACTATTTTAAGCCACCATTGCATGCTTTGTTCATGTTTGTTGCATGGTTGCTTCATTAGGTGTTGTAACATGATGATTCCATTGCTTAAATTGTCCATATTTATATTGCATTTGGGCCATGCAAAGAAAGCCTCATAGAGATTTTAAAATGATTAAAAGAATGAGGTCATAATAAACCTATATAACCTTCTATTTTTTAAGACAAACAGTCAAGCAAAATTGGATTTTTAATTAAGAAGCATTAGAGATGTGAAAAGTTTCTACATGGGATGCAATTTGAGATCATTTCATTATTAAGTTCCAATATTTAATTTTAAATAAATTTATTTATTTTCTAGTTTTACATATTTTTATTTTTCAAATGAATATAAAGTAAAATTAAATAATTAAAATCAATTTTAATTTTACGTTACTAATTCTCCTTCCAATTTAACTATTATTTTAATATCAAAATTAATATTTATTTTACTATATTATAATTTAATGTGTATCATTTTTGCTGCAACAGAGAGCAGGAAAGGGGCATAGCAATGTATTTGCACAAATATATGCATGTCTCGATCCTCGTGCCACCAATCACGCATACCGAGGCATGATGGCCGAGGAGTCGAAATGCACAACTCGATATAGGATGAATGCACATGAAACTACAGCTAAAACCTAACTCCATCATGGATAATCCGGAGTGTCGGTGACTGGGGAATTGAGACACATTCCGTCACTCGGAGTACGAAATGTACCTCGTTTCCCGTGCCCGGGCTAACTCCTACTCCGGACACAATGCAATATGCATGATATGCATGAAATGCAACTAAGATATAATCCTAACATACAGAATGCTATGAAATGAGATGCCTCGAAATGCGTGCACGCGAGCAAGCAAACCGAGAAAATGACAGAATGCTATGAAAATGAGGTGCCTCGAAGTGCGTGCACAAGGGCACACAAACCGAGGTGATGGCAGAAACAATGAAAATGAGGTGCCTCGAAGTGCGTGCACACGGGCACACAAAACGAGGCGACGATAAGTGCAATGAAAATGAGATGCCTCGAAGTGTGTGCACACGGGCACGCAAATCGAGGCGACGATAAGTGTAATGAAAATGAGATGCCTCGAAGTGCGTGCACACGGGCACGCAAACCGAGGCGATGATATGTGTCTCGAAATACGTGCACACGAGCACGCAAACTGAGGCGATGATATGTGTCTCGAAATGCGTGCACACGGGCACGCAAACCGAGGTGATGATATGTGCAATGCAATATAGCTAAAATGGCATGGAAAATGTAACATGGCCTTAAACTAACATGAGAGAGCCTCAGCCAGACTCACATAAGAAGCTGGTTGATGAAAATGAAGTGCCTCGAAATGCGTGCACACGGGCACGCAAACCGAGGCGATGGCATACGCAATGCAAATGACATGGAAACATGATATGGGCTTATACCAACATGAGTGAGCCTCAGCCACACTCACATAGGATGCCGGCGGATAAAAAGAAGGTGCCTCGAAATGCGTGCACACGAGCATGCAAACCGAGGCAATGCAAAAAAGTGATGAAATGGCATGGAAATGACAAATGGGCTTATACCAACATGAGTGAGCCTCAGCCACACTCACATGGGATGCCAGCGGATAAAAATGGAATGCCTCGAAATGCGTGCACAGGGGCACGCAAACCGAGGCGATGCGAAAAAGTGATGAAACATGGCAAAAATGATATGCAAACATGCCAATGGGATTTTAGCAACAAAATAAGGGGGAAAACAGTCCCGAAATGAAGCGAAACGACATGAAATGCAAGGAAATGTCCCGAAATGCAACATTAGGCATCCGAAATGGCCTACAGCCATGCCAAACATGCACAATATGGACATGCAATGCAAAGACAGAAGCTAGAAAGTCCCAAAAGATGCACTTTTACAGTTATAAACAAGACCAAACAGCAAGCATAGGTAAAGGAAAAATAGCATGCAAGAATAGGGGCCAAAAGAGGGGTAATGAAGCAAGTGGTATAAGATAAACCCAAACTGAAAAATTTCCTTCTACAACACTGAAGATGGACCAAAAAGATGAACATTTACAGTAAATGGAAGCCTCAAAATCAGTATACAAATATGCTAAAAATGTGATGCAAAACAAGGCTCAAAAGGTGCTATAACATGAAGTATATAAAATAATCACCAAACAGGAAAAAAGTGTGAATGAAACATGAAGTATAGGCCAAAAAAAGACCACTTTCAGTTCGGACCAAGGTCCAAAAACAGAACAAAAGAGGGCTACTAATTTATGCAAAAATGGGGCCAAATAAGGGATTGAACTACAAGTGACACATGGAGACACCAAAAAAGGTTGAGCCCTTCCTCAATGTTGAGGAGGGGCTCAAAATAAACCCTACCCCAACATAGGGGTGTTTTGGCTCTCTCTTACTTGCTATGTGCTTTTAGAGTGTATCTCTACAGGAACGTACATACCAGTTTGCAAGTCTGGGGCATCAGGCCTAAGGGCATTGGTATCAGAATTCGAGAATCAGTTATATCCGCGGGTATCAGATTTAGTATTTTGGGAACAGAAATTTGGGGAACAGTAATCGGTATCGGGGAACAGTGTGTTCGGCTTACCAACTGTGCATTGTGAATGCCCAACTGCGTGTTGTATGTGTTTATTTTAAGCAATTATGCCGTCCGATTGTTTGTTTATTTACTGCTTTATTTATCTTTTTGCCAGGTAGTTTAGCACCATTGCTTCCAACCCGGTAGACATTCCTCAAGCACTCTGGATTAGAGGTCGTCGGCTCCATCGATCTGAGGATCTGATAGACGGATAACCAGTGTACCCCTCCCTACCCCCGGTTACTAGACGGAGGACAGCTAGGCAGAGGGCATCAGTTCAACAGTCAATTCAAAGGGCCTTATCTACCTACCTGAGTTCAGTAGGGATCATGGTCCTATTTCACCTACAGAAAGGGAGCATATACCAGTAATTCAACCAGAGCAGAATAGTATGGCTAGTTTAGAAGAGATGGTGCGCCAACTCCAAGAAAGCATGAAAATGATGCAACAGGATGCTGTTCGGCAGGCAGAGTTTGCCAAACAGCAAGCCACAGTTATGAGTGAACAAGCGGAGTTAATCGTGAGATTGCAGTAGCAAATTGGAGCGTCTGCTTCGCAGCAAGTTCCTCCTCCACTAAGGGTTCCGATACCCGAAGAGATGCCAAATGCCCGGAATGTCCAAGAAGATACAGACGTCCCAACGGGGCCGGCTCCACCCCCGATTCTACCGCAACTATCCAAGGCACCCACTCCTACCAATCAATCGGATTCTCCCTTCGAGTCCGAGGTGGACCCCATGGCATTAAAAATGAGCAAGCTTGAAAAGCTGTTTAAGAAATCTCAAGGTGTGAAGTCCATTCCGGACATTGAAGATGGATACACCGATGCGGCCGTGACGCTGCCTGACCGGTTTAAGATGCCACAAATTGATCGTTTTGATGGATCCGGGGATCCTATGGTGCACCTGCGACTGTTTTCAGACATCCTAAGGCCAATGGGCCTCACTAGACTGCAGAAACCGTCTCTATTTGGCCGGACCCTGTCGGGTGTAGCGGCCATATGGTATGCCAAATTAGAGGATGACGTCAAGAGAAGTTGGGACGAGATGGCCGAGGCCTTCATCTTGCAGTACTCATATAATACACAAATCGAGATTACGACCCGGGATCTCGAGACAATGAGGCAAGAACCCAAGGAGAACTTCTCAGAATTTGTTGCCAGATGGCGGGCTAAGGCCTCGATGATGACCTTAAGGCCCACGGACAAGGACCAGATTCGGATGATTGTGCGCAATCTTCAGCCGAAGCTAATGCAGAAGATGATTGTACTCCCCTTTCCTACCTTTTCAGATCTACATGAAATGGGGGTGCAGATTGAGGATGCCTTAAAGCAAGGATTGATTGATAATGACCGGGAGCAACCCCGCAGAACTTTCAACCGTAACGCTAATGCAGGCCCGAGTGGCACTACAACTACCAGGACCTCCGAAGTGAGTATGGTCACCACCAACCCTCCCCCAAGAAATATGGCAACCACACCATTCTCCGGTGCGTCCGGAAGCAACCCACAAACAACCAAATACCTTCCCAAAAATACAAGAACCTTCGCTCCGCTTTATATGCCCCTGTCCAAAGTTTTGGGGGTTTTGATCAGAAAAGGGCATCTGAAGGCCCTAGAGCCGCAGCCCTTACCGGAAAGACTCCCCGCTACTCACAATCCGGCCAAGTATTGTGCGTTTCACCAGCAGCACGGTCACGACACTGACCTGTGCTTTCGATTGCGTCATGAGATTCAAGATCTCATTGATAACGGGGTGATTTTACCTCCTCAGAAGCCCAATGTCACTACAAACCCTCTCCCCACACATAACCAAGCTCCACCACCCAAAAGAATCAATTTCATCCATACTGGGGTCGTGCCCTACGATCCTAGTATCTACATCACACCTTCCTACCTGCCTAAGCCAGAAGTTTTCCTTCCTGATTGCACCGATTTGTGCATGATGGACGTCTCCATAACCCAACCCAAGCCAGCGGTGGTGACCATCGAGAGAAGGGGAGAGAAGACTCCAAAGGAAAAGGGGGTTTTTGACCCAGAGTCTGTGGAGTCTGGGAGTGATGTTGGAAATGCCTATAGTCCGAGTGACTACATTTCACCGATGGGCCAGAATAGACCAGATGTGAAGTTTCCGGCAGAGGGAGAGCTGTGTGCAATCCAAGGGGACAGTCCAGGTGTGATACCCCTGTTCCGTAGTATGCTAATTGGTCCTTAAATTGAGTAGGATTATGTGTTTATCATGATTTTATGTGCCATTATGTGAATATATGTGATTTTGAAGTTTTATCTGTTCACCGTAGGAATATCTGTTTGACTAATCAACTTTGGAAATTTAATCGAGGGCCTTATCGGCCACAGAACCCGAAATTGATTACGCCATTGTGATTGGCATAATTTTTAGAGCCTACGGTGAAATTTAATTGAAAAATTGATTCGGACCAGATTAAGTTGATTAAATTGGTAAATTGGTGCCCAATTATTTACTAATATTATATTGACTTAGTGGGACTTGCCATATTTGAGCACTACACCTTATTTCTCTCCCTTAGCTTATTTTGGCTGATTCTTGAACTCAATTTGAGAGGGAGAGCCGACTATAGGGAGGGAGAAAGAGGGATTGTGCAACTTTGGTCTTGAAACTTGGAGATTGGAAGCCTAAGTCAAGATTTGATCATAGATTGTGAGAATCAAGCTCCTAGGTGAGTGATTCTTGGATTATAATTGTAATTTTGTGCATGTCCAAGCTATCTTGGTGATCAAGAACAAGATTGTGATGAAGTTGAGTTGTGTTTGTTGAATTGAAGCTTAATATGTGCATGCATGTAAGAAATACTTTGAAATTTGCATGTTTGAGCACAAATGTGTATAACCCATGTGAAATATTAAAGGAAACTCATGTCTTGATCACCATTGGTGTTATCTAAGTTGAGAAAGTGGCTAATCCATCACATGCATGTACAAATTGAGAAGACATGAGTTTGAATGCATGAATTGGTTATGTTAATGATTGAGTTTAACATATTTTGGGACATGCATGTAGATAAATTATGAAATTAAGCTTCAATATGTTGTTATTCTATGTTTGTACCATGTTAGTATATGATTATGTGAAGTTAGGACCGAAATCTTGCATTTAGAACCTTTGAATGTCAAGATGAAGCTCAAGAACTCAATCTGGAAAACCCAGATTTTCGATGTCCGCTCGAGCGGGTGAAGTGACGCTCGAGCAGAAAAATCGAGCCCCCAGCAGTTTTTGCAGACATGGTTCCCGCTCGAGCGGGGGAAGTTGACGCTCGAGCGTGGGAGCTATTTTGTCAGGCCTTCCGCTCGAGCGCCCTATTTAACGCTCGAGCGTATTTTTCATGCAACCAGTACTTTTGCAGGCCTTGAGGGTCCGCTCGAGCGGGAAGGTCCACGCTCGAGCGGGGACCCTAAATTCTGGAATTTTGTTCATGCGTTCTGTGTTTCGTTTTCCATTCTCTTTCACTTGTAATCACTCTTAGGCGTGTGTTAAACATTATAAATGAGTTAATGAGATAAGAATAAAGCCTAAAGAAGA
>NW_021025296.1:156605-173688 GCF_004153795.1 Camellia sinensis
GAAGTGAAGTTTGTTTGATTTGATATAGCACTAAAATGTATATCATCATCGTTTGTGAAGTATGGAAGTAGTTTATGTGTTATTGATACAACACCAAAATGTGTATCCACCGTAAATTTTGATCGGTTATTGGTAAATTGTTTCGAGGGAGGTTTGGTTTGTTGAGGCGTGCGTACCTAAGGTGTTGTCGTTTAGAATGTGTTCCCTTGGTTAGTCTCTTCCTTGGTAAGAGTGAGTCGGAGGTTTGTTTTGAAAGTAATTTCTTTCCTTGGGGCTCGGATGTTGAATGCTCTGTGATCAATTGGCCTTGTGTTTTGGCGTACCCTTAATTTCGGGGACGAAATTCTTTAAAGGGGGGAGGTTATAGCGATCCCGGCTTTCCCTTTCGTGCTTAACAGTAATCCGGATTCGGTTTCGTAAGAGTGCTGCTGTCTTATCCTCTTTCTATTCCTTTCTCTTTGTGTTTGAGCTTTGGGTTGTGTTGGGCAAGTTGGGAATAAGTTGGTCGTGTTTTAAAACGTAAAGTCTTTGCCCAGTTTTTGGCCTCTCCGCTCAAGCGGCTCTTTTGACGCTCGAGCGGGACTCTGTTGTTGCTTGTCCGCTCGAGCGGAGGTGTTGGCGCTCGAGCGGGGAAATCACCCATCCAGTATTTCGTCTACGGTGGTAGACGCTCGAGCGGGAGTTTGTGTATGATGCTCGAGCGGGGAGATTGACGCTCGAGCGGGCACCATGTCTGTAAAAGTTCTGGGAGCGTGCATCCGCCGCTCGAGCAGGGGATTGGACGATCGAGCGGGGATCTGTGAGTGACGCTCGAGCGGGGATCTGTGAGTGACGCTTGTGTAGAGGAGGAGATGGGGGATGTACTCCGCGGTTTAGGGGAAGATGAGGGATGTACCTCTAAACCGGATAGGATTGGGAGGAGATGGGGGATGAACTCCGTAGATACAGCTCATATGCTTGTCTAGAGAAGTGAAGATACAGCTCATATGCTTATCTCTGTGAAGTGTAGATACAGCTCATATGCTTGTCTAGTGAAGTGTGGATACAGCTCATATGCTTATCTGTTGATGTGTAATATGCTTATCTGTTGTGGTATTGATATAGCTCATATGCTTATCTATTGGAATGTTGATATAGCTCATATGCTTATCTGTTGTAGTAGTGATATAGCTCATATGCTTATCTATTGAAAAGTTTTTTCGATTTGATATAGCACTAAAATGTATATCATCATCGTTTGTGAAATATGGAAGTAGTTATGTGTTATTGATACAACACCAAAATGTGTATCCACCGTGAATTTTGAAAACGTTCTAGTGATGAACTGTAATCTCATCAAAATGTTTTGGCCAGAGTACTGAGCCCTGTTTTCAAACCCAAAGTTGAACAAGAAATGAAAAGTGAATTGTAACGTAGACTTGGTTGTCATGGAATTGAAATAAGATGTAAATGGAAGTGTAAGTATCGACCATCTATCAGTTGCTAATCTTTTAATCATTGTTCATAGTTGGTTTAGTATATCTCTGCTGGGCTGTGGCTCACCCTATATGGGAACATCATTTTCAGGTACAGGTAGCATGCCACCTCTGAGGACATAGCTTGGGAGGCTAGGGGTAAACATACTTTTGTTGCCTTGTTTTCCTTTTGATGTATTACATGTAAATTCAAGCCAGGGGCTTAATGTGTAACCGAGCCAATACTCTCTTTTGTAACCAAGTGTTAACTTGGAAAGCTGTAAGCCCGTAAGGCATTTACTTTTGTTGTTAACGTGTAATACTTTTGTAATGAAGCACTCTGATAAATTGAGGAAATGTGGATCTTTTGTATATAAATGTATGTTTATATTGATGGGTTTAATGTTATTATTTTGAGGGCGTTACATAATATGATAATTCCTTTCTAATTCCATATCAAAATCATCCTCTACTTCTAGATCAGTATGTTGCAGTTTAATTTCTGAAAGGACGGGACATTCTTTTGCAAGGATGAAGAAGGTTGTAGCGGTTAACTTTGGACACGCATAAATCATTATGGAGATAAGATTTGGAAGATATTGGCATAAATCCCTCATGGAATTGTCGTTGAGGAATTGTATAGCACACAGTTCCAAGTGTGTCAAAGACGGACATGCACATAAGAAAGTCACGAGTCCATGTAAGCTCAAACCAGAATCATCGTGCAATATGAACTTCTCTAATGGAATGCCTACTGTTGCAATTGAACAAATTAGTCTATCATTATCTCCGGATGCTACTAAGTCGAGATCGCGTAAAGATGTTGCATAAATCATGGAATTCTCAAAAGTGAACGAATCATCTGGTGAACTGCAATAGAGTCTTGTTTTGAGACAAACCAAATTTCGACTATGGCGTAGTACAAAACAAATTCCATGTTCGGTTACTTTGCAGAAAGAACATCGAATTTCATTCAAAAGTTGACAATTTGATGACAAAGTAATGAGAGATCAATTAGAATTCAGAACAACCAACCAGCCTATTCATATTAATTTTACGCAACCCTCGAAGCTTGCGCGATAATACCTCAATCCCAGCATCAGTTACCATGTACTTTGCACTTTTAAATTCTGCGGCCCACAGATTATAATTGTATTCGGATTGGATATAGCATTCAGATTGGATATCGAGCTCTTCAAGCAATGGTAAAGCATCAGCTATAGCAATAAGGTGTTGATTTTGAAAACCAATAAGGTTACAACATCTTAAAATCTTCAAGTTCTTCATGGTCGAACCCAGTTTCCTAATAGTTTTGGGGAATGGGAATTTTTTGTGAAAAAATGAGAGAGAGGGATTGAAGATCCAACCCAGAAGGAGAAATTCTTCGAATGGGGTAATTGACGTCGGCTTTGTCGCCGAAGATGGGATTATAAAGCACAATGTGTTGGAGGTTTGTGAATCATTGAAGGGCTCTGAATAAAGCCTTGCAGTTACTGCTGTAGAACAATCTGTCGGAGGCCACCAATTTGAGTCGAAATCGATCGGTGATGGAGAGGAATCGCTTATAGACCAAAGAAGGGGATTACAAGTTGTTGAAGTCATCGATTGCTAATCGATTCAGAATCAATTCCCAGCAATCTTCCAAGAGTTCCTTACAGTGGTTGTTCATGATTTGATTTCAAAAAACAAAACACACGAAAACAGATTATATGTTAGTATATATTTGGATATGATGATTCGGGAAGAGCGATTGAGAATGCTAATAGGGTCCTAAACCCTGAATTTGATTATTTGATTGAGGATTAGCCACCAAACAATCTTTTCAATTAGGATTAGTCACTTAAACTCTTAATATTATTTATCTCCTCCAAAATTATTACAATAAACATCTTTATATAAGAAAAATAATATATATTTCCTAATATAAATAGACTTTATAAATTTATTAGACTTCTTAACATAATTGGTTTCCTAAAATTTGCGATAAAAAAAAAACTCTAGGTTTACGTGTTTCAAACTGTTTGGAACTTACGAGAGAGAGAGACTGAGAGAGAATGATCGCTCCTTCGCTTTGATTTTGTTGTAAATGTTTGGATAATCATCAAATTCAAATGGAGACGTAATTAATGATAAGTTACTTTATGGTTGTGGAGTCTGCATATTGCGATGTTGAAAGCCGATTATATCGGTAAATTCCTGTAAATTAAAAGTTGGCCATTGGGGAAACACTATGGTGCACGGTGTGCACTAGCGGTAGATAGACATTGGGCGGAGCCGGATTCGGATCAGATCAACATTACATAATAAAGAATTTTGTGTCTGTTCAAGTTTGATGTAGTCTTAATATAGGATCTCTATATCTATCCAAATTTGTTCTAAAAAATAATTATGAATCTCAAATCCGCCCATCAAGTTGGAGCCGGATTCGGATCAGATCAACATTACATAATAAAGAATTTTGTGTCTGTTCGAGTTTGATGTAGTCTTAATATAGGATCTCTATATCTATCCAAATTTGTTCTAAAAAATAATTATGAATCTCAAATCCGCCCATCAAGTTATATGTTTAAAAAAAAAATTAAAAAAAATTATAATTAAATTGAATCACGCATTATATTTATTAAATAAATATATTATCATCATTATAAATTAAAAGATTTTGTGTATAAATTAAATAATTTCTTAAATAAATTCAATCACATATCACCATAAATGTGAGTTCCAATAAAATCAATAAGGATAAATTACAAATAAACTCCTTGAGATTTGATTAAAATATGAATTGCCCTCTGTGATTTTGGAAATTACATTTCACCCTTTGAGATTTCTAATTTCATAACAAATTGCCCCTTTTATTAATAAATCATCAAATCAATTAACAGTTTTTAATGATATTAGAAATATAATTCAATTAATAATTTAGGTAATTTTATTATTGTATAGGAGAGCAATTGTGAATTTCATTCTTTTAGTTAATTTTGTTAAATAAAAAGTGCTAACAATGAGTTATTTGTAATTTTCCAAAGCACAGGGGGCAATCTATACTTTAAACAAACCTTAGGAGGTGTATTTGTAATTTACCCAATCAATTAAGATAAAATCTAGATCTCAACAAAAAATATATATATTTTAATGTATTATAAATAATTAATTAATTTAATAACGACCGGGTTAAGCTGGATTGAAAGTATATATTCCAAACCCAATCAATTAATATTTCGGGTTGAAAATATTGGCCTACCCCCGGCCATATGGACTAAAACAACCTTCCCAAATCTTAGAAAAATAGGATTGAGTCAAGCGAGCCAAGCTGGCCAGTGGGTTGATGTCCACCCCTAATATGCACCGTACGCTCTGTATAACTAAAAAAAATGACATAATTTTAGTTTTCTGAATCATAATTAAAAAAAAAATGTCATAACTAAATACAAAATGAGGTATAACTAAAGAACTCATGAGTCATAACTAAAATAATATCATAACTAAAAAATAAAATTAGTCATAACTAAAGAAGAAAATGACATAACTAGGAGTGCATATGGTATACCCATTTTAAAAGGGCGTATATTAGAATTTCCTTGGTCATTGACTTATTTGTTAAAAGTTATCAAAACACTTCTCTACTTTTTTACACATCTTTTCACAAAAAATAAAATAAGTCCCTAAATAAATTATATCCAAACCAACCCTTAATACTTCTTAAGGAACTGTCTAGATATATTCAGAGTTGATTTGAAAATAGATTATTTTAGTAATTTGTTAGATTTTTAGATAAAATAGGAGATGAAATAGACTAGCATATTTAGGATACTCTTTTTTTTTTTATAGCTTTTTACAGAAAAAAATATAAAAAATAGGAAGAAAATGAAAATTTTACTTTTTTATATAATTTTTTAACTTTTTTAATAACTTTTTAATGAATTCCCAAACCAAGCCTCAATATCAATTAATCAATAATAATAAAAAACTGAACAATCTCAAAATTTGACATGGGATGAATTTGGGATGTAAACAAAAAATCATTAAAAAGAAGTCAAAATTTGTTTCTTATTTTTTCTACTTTTTATATTTTTTTTCATAAAAACTCAAAAAATCATCCATAAATATTTTTTTCACCACATATTTTAGTTAAAAAAAATACTAAAAAAACACTTCCCAAACCAACCTAACCGACCCATAATTACACTAATTTTTTTAGTAAAATTAAAAGGCTCAAAACTTATGTAGACGGTGTAAAAATATAAAAATAAATAAAATAAAATATATATTTTGATATAATTGAAATGACATAATTATTTATTTATTTATACCCAATATAATTATGTTAAATTGATTAGAGATATGTATGAAGGTGTGGTGACTACTATTAGATCGCCTGTTGGAGAGACAAATGAATTTTCAATTACTATAGGGTTACACCAAGAATCAACTTTGAGTCCTTATCTTTTTGCTTTAGTTATTGATGAGTTGACGAGAAATTTTCAAGATAATATGCTATGGTGTATGCTTTTTGTAGATGATATTATGTTAGTGGGCGAGACTAGAGAATAAGTGAAGTTGGAGACTTTGAAAGAAACACTTGAATGTAACGGATTTAGGATAAGCAAAACTAAGGCAGAGTACATAAAATGTAATTTTAGTAAAAGTAACAATGGAAGCAGAGTAGAAGTGAAGATTGAGAACCAAGAACTGCCTAAGAAGAACATTTTCATTATTTAGGATCGATTATCACAAAGATTGGAAAGATTGGAGCGGATGTGGTCTATAGAATTAAGACAGGATGGTTTAAGTGGAGGAGTGTGTTTGGGGTACTGTGCAACAAATGAGTACTCGATAGACTAAAAAGAAAGTTCTAGAGAACGATTATTAGACTAGCAATGTTGTATGGGACGGGATATTGAGCAATTAAGAAACAATATGTAGATAAGATGAGTGTTGCTGAGATGATGATACTAAGGTGGACGTGTGACAAGACTTAAAAAGATAGAGTTAGGAATGAGTATATTCGAGAATAGATAGGAATAATGCTGATAGAAGATAAGTTCAGAGATAACAGATTTAGATGGTTTTGTCATATATAACAGAAATCAACAGAGACAGTAGTGAAGAGATGAGATGTAATGACTGTAACGACCCTCACTCTACTCTAGTTATGCTTGCATATATTACATGATCTTGTCTTGATATGTTGCATTTTTTTTTTTTTTTTTTGCAAACCTTGATTTGATTTGCTTAAGAGTTTCTTGCATGTTTTGTACCCTGCTTGGTGTGAGTTTAGCCGAGGTCATCTTTAGCCTAAAACTTCCTTGGAACCACTTTGTTTGACCTCCACCTTCGCCCTGACATATTGGCCGAGATGTCATTATCTAGGCCGAGGTGTTAATACCAAGGCCGAGATGTGTGTTATCTGGGCCGAGATGTCACCTTTGCACCTAAGTGATCTTGTCCTGGAGTGGTGTGACCTAGACCAAGGTGTGGCACATCTAGGCCAAGATGTGGCACAGCTTAGTCAAGTGTTGTCCTTCCTGGCCGAGATCATTGTTCCCCTACTTGCCGATGTCTTGTTCCTAGCCGAGATCATTACCCGCCAGAGTGCCCATTCCATCTTGCTTGTTGAACACACTTTGTCATAGTCTTGTCTTTTCACTCAGCCACCTTTTTGAGGAGAACCAACCCGGTAGTGTCACGTGTCCCAGCTGAGTGTTAAGTCAGCCCGCAGACCTAGAAATGTATCATTTGCTATATGTCTTTGTTCGTGAGGAGAGAGAAGCTCTAGAAGAAGAAGAAGAAGAAGTTTTAGAGTGAGAGGGTGGGCTTTCGTGCTTGATTCCTAGAGATCAAACCGTTAGATTCGCGTATTGAGATTAGATTCTTGATTTACTTTTGTTGTTCCTTATGTTTATTTAGCTGCATTGCGCGATCGAACCTGTTTTGCATGTTTTGCATTGGTCTAAAGTTGGTTTTAGAAAGAGAGGATAGTGTTCATGTATTTTTGAAGAAAAAGCCTTGTTTTGATCTGAGAGTTTGCCTTAAGATTCATGTTTTGTGTTTGTTCTCGCAAGGTCCTTGAATATGGGTACCCAGGTCCATGTTTTGGAATTCATAGCGTGAAATCTCAGATTTTGTAATATCAAATTATGATCTTGCATTCATTTTCCTCATGTTCATGTTCTTCATGTTCGACATGTTCTACAAGAGAGGGAAACCCAGATTTTCCCGACCTCATTTCCTTGAATGTGGCCATCGAGGCAACACCTCGGCAAGGAGGTGTGGGACCTCGGCCTAGACCTGGTAGTCGCCCAGCATGTTTTTCCGAGATGAGAAAATAGTATCTTGTTTTGACTTAGCTTAGTTTGAAAGATGTCGAGATCATCTGTATGCATGTGAATTTGTTTGAAAGTGCATTCAACAGACTTTGCCATGTGTTTGTAGGATATGGACTTGCCTTGACCCCGACGTCTGAAGAGCTATGTGAGTGGTATTTTTAATAAAGTTATGTTATTTAATTTTGATAAAGTTTTGCCTTGCTTGTTTTGGAAAAGTATTTTGTGAAGCATGAATGATGATCCCTATTTTGTATACCAAGTATTAGCGGGTTTGCCGTTAGGCAACAGGAGCCTGCTTTCAATGTGGCGAGATACGCCATCGCGTGAAAGACTGTCCGAAGGCAAGGGCTGATGACGGTAAGAAAAATGGGAGCACCTCGGGCTCTGCACACGAAAGCAACGTCAGAAGGACACAGATGAGACAGGGCAGAGTTTTTGCTCTAGTGCCAGGGGACACCCAGAATGCTGAAACGGTAGTGTCAGGTACACTCTCAATCTCTTGGAACTTGAAAGCCTTGAAAGACTTAAATTATTGAGACTTGAAAGATTGTTAGATAAACTTGATTTGCCCTTGGATTTTGTACAAGATGTGATGTGCCTTGATTTAATAAAGATTTCGGATATCATTCATGCAAACCCCTTTATTATTTATACCATTCACTGAGTATCCAAGCTCACCCCTCTCTATATATATGTAGGTGACGAGCAGGACGGCGGTGACGCCTAGATGTACTTGCTACTTGTTTTGGATTATGCACTTTTGCCGCATCTTGAAGATTATGCTTCTTAGTTGTATTTTATTGTATTTTGTATTTGATAGCTGAGAAGCCTTTTGGTCAAGATGTATTTTTGTACTTCATTTTGTTGTATTAAAGCTATGTACGAATGTATGCCATTCCATTTAAACTTATGCACTGCTCTTATGGACTGCTTAGCTTGAAATTTATTGCTTCCGCATTTGTAAGCCCCATATGTATACTCTAATTGTGTGTGGATTTTGAAAGTTAGCCTTCGGTAATCATGAATTACTGGCCATCATGGCACCATTCTACTAGGGGCGGAATGGGGTCGTGACAGTGACGGTAGACGAAATTGTTAGGAGAAAAAGACAGACCTATATTGACGTGGGTTAGTGTAGTAAATAGAGATATGAATCTCTTTAATTTGACTAACGCAATGGCCTTTAATAGAGTCGAATGGAAAAGAAAAATTCATATAGTCGATCATATTTGATGGGACTTAAAATTTGATTTGATTTAATTTAAATTAGTAACACTTGTAGTAAATATTTTTTTAAGCCTTAAGAGAGGTCAATAGAATTTTTTTCCCTCTGGACAATAGATATATCGCATTGGATAGTGTACGAGAAAGAAATAAACCTTCTCATATAATCCTGTTGATCAAGTCTGCGCTCCTCCGTACGTCATTGCTTTACTCCCTGAAAACACAAACGTGAGCTAGCTGGCAGGTGTGTGCCGGATACCTCTCCGATGCCTAAGTCAACAAAATACACAAAGACAAAAAGCTCTGTGTATTAGAGAATCAAAATTGTGTGTTACCTCTCCATAGGTGATGTTTGTGAGTTTTTATAGGTTCCGTGTGGCACAATTCTAGTAGAACTCTTACTCCTCCATGTAGAGTCCTCCTTGGATTCACACTCTTGAAAGATAATGCTTGTCCTTCAACACCCCCCTCACTGCTTAAACCAAGTAAGATGGTTTTTCCATGGTCGGACTCCAATATGACCGAGGTATGCATAGCTATGCTAAGCCGCAGACTAGACCGAGATAACGCTACCTCGGTTCTTCCATTCACTGCTCCTACCACAGTTTTTCCAGCGTTGACCTTAGTATTGCTTAGACTGTGCTAACCATTAGCTAGGTCCAATAGAGCTAGCTGCGCCATACCGTGACTGGACTAACTCTGTGTGCGGCATCCTGGCGACCGAGCTACCCGTAGTACTCTCCCGGACCGAGATAACACTAGGTTCTCTGGGTCTGGATTAACTTTTAGGGCCGTCTGGAGCCGGACTAACTTCAAGGATCTGGGACCGGACTAATCTTCAAGGCCTTTTCACTCTGCCCTCCGTATTGGGGTCCATAACGGCCCATTACCCAGCTCGGCCCACTTTTCATATAAATTTCCCTCTCAGATAGAAAGTGAAAGCATTTAACCATCAGAACACACGAAGGACAAACAACCAAGAAGGATGCACATATCATCTGTATCACATAGTTACACACTAAAATACTCTTTCCATTACAAGGGAAACGACAGCTCATAAGCAAAGACGAAGCTACATTAGGGACTAGGGGGCACTTGCTCCCTTTTTATTTAAAATTACACTTTTACCTTTAATTAGAATTTTTTTTTTCATTTAACTCTTTTGTAATTTTCAAATATATTTCCAAATCTTTATATCTCTATTCTTTTCTTTTTAAAAAAAAAAATTAAAAAAAAATTTCTTTCAATTTGCCACTATAAATGTTTATTTTTATCGAAATAGTCTCTTATATTTATTTATATCTCTATCATTACTCCGTTATTTTTCTCCACAATTATCTTTTTTATATTATTTTTGTATGCATGTGATTATATTTTAAATTTTGATTATCATCATATTTAGTAACTAAAATAGTAAATAAAAAAATTATCAATTAATTAAAACATAACTAAGACATAATTTTGACATCATGTTAATTTTTAGACATCCTATCACCAAATGAAAATTGAATATGATTAAGTTCTATAATTAATATCGCTAAGGATTAAATTTAACGGTGCCCCATGAATCAAAAGCCTATCTCCATCACTACTCATAAGCAACTATATTCTGAGCCCAGTATTATGAGCCCACCGCACGAAACCAATCACCCTGCCAAAGTCTTCATCATTTGCACTACATCCCGGATCTTAACCACAACAGTTTGGTCCACCCCCTCTTCCTACTGCACCATGGTCGCAATTGCTTGACAATAGTCCTCTACAAACACAGTTCTGAAACCAAACTCTGTAGCCATCCTAACGGCCACCATTGCAGCTTCCCAATTTAGCTCACCTTTTATTGTACACACCATCAAAATTAACATTGACCATGGCCTCAGAGGCTTGTTCCTGCCTACAGATTAGTTGACAGTTATCACATAATTTTATGAGCAATTAATGATTCTAAACTATTTGATATTTTTGTCTAAATACACAAAAAAGAGAAGAATTTTTGTTTGAAAATGCTACCAAACAGGTCCGAATAACAAGCTTAGCAATATGTGCAAATTCAAATGAAAAACTTGGAAGAAAGAAAAAGTGTCCCTAAATTATTTACGGAAAAAGTACAGGAATATGGAAACCAAAAGAAGCATAACAGAGGATTGAAAGTTCTTGCCTCAACAAGAAACAACCACAATGCTGATTTGCTTGCAAATGCATACAGAACAACCAAACACAGAACCAACTGTCATGTAATAATTGCCAACTTCCCATTCTTATGCTCAGCCAAAATCTGCAACAACAAAAGATAGGTGTCACATATAACCTCAACTATAAAATAGGTACTGTTCTTAGGGATCATTAGATATACATATCTAATAAAGTCATAAAAGTTTTTTTTTTTTTTTTTTTTAAAGAAAAAAACCCCAGATTGCAACCCATAGACACAGTAGAAGTTAGAACTATTGTAATAAAATATTTGTATCACAAGTCCAAAAAATGCACTAATTTAATGAAAGATACGAATTACACAGCTCCACCAAGCTCACAGAGCATCCAACATAACCAGCAATGTTTTCAAGTATGATAGCATAGTTAAGCACTAGAGTTAGCCAATTTTAGTCTAAAAGAACAGCACGTAAAACCCACATCTAAAACTGAAACAGCTCATTAAGCTCTAGAAGAGCTAGCCACTGTCAGTAAAGAACGACATGTAACTCTCATGTCTGAAATTGAAATAGACCAGCAACAACATAATCAATCCCCCCTTGTTACTTGTATAAATATTGTCATGCTCAAGGATGCACCTCCTTAACCATTTATATTGACACCTCAATACAATATGAAAGATTGAAATCGTATCAAATGTTGATTATTTAAGGAAATAGATTTTAAAAATATTAACCTAGAAGATTATCATATCCTTACACGAAAATCTAAATCATTATTTAGAATGCTCTATTAGTTTCCTCATGAAAAATTGAACCCATATCAACTAAATATTACGACATAAAGACCTCAGCATATCATGCTGAAGAACACAACAATATTGGATAAAAAAAACATGCACCAGAAAAAATAAACACACCACCTACGTGAAAAAAGGAATGTAGTTGTCCAAATATTACTCCAATTGCAAGAGCGATTGTACAAATGAAATAAGTAGATTATTAAACCAGATCACTCTAGAAGAAAAGTGTACAACTCTAACAGAATCCAATATCTAACTAAAATGGACACAGATTTGGCTACTAGAGAGGACAATCACAATGCTACTAGGTATAATCGGAGGTTCCTCTTGTTTCTTTCATACCAGAAACACAATAACCGCTTTGCCAACATACTCTCAAAGCAATTTCTTCCGTTAATCCAGCCCCAAGAGAATTGAGACAACACATTCATCTCATCCCTTCTTACAGTCCATGCTCTCCCTTTCACTCTTTCAGGACAGCTCAAACTTCTTATCATTCGAATTGCAAAACATCATTGCTTGACCAAGTAATGGCTACACAATGTGTATTTTTGGAATGTGAATTAAATAATTATGCTAATCACTAAAACAATTTCCCTAGGATACACCAAATGGATAGGAAATTATTCAGCTTTTCAATTTACATCCCATGGCATTTGGAGGCAAACTTCCAAAGATGGATTCTTTCAAAGATTATTAAAATATTTATTCCCTTTTATCTTTACTTTAACCCTAAGAAACACAGACAACGATAGGGATGCGGGCATGGATGCAAAAACGGGACGCAGCGATTTCAAAAAAATAGGGGCACGGACAAAGCGGGGACATGGCAATAAAATATGTTTTCATATATTTTTATTTGCTATCTAAATTAATATTACATCCACATACAATCAATATTAACAAATACTATTTCTAATTTTTTTAAAAAATACTTTTAAATTAACATTTACGATATATATATATTTTTTATTGATGATCTTTTAAATATTTAAATCTAAGAAAAAATTAGTAAACATTCAACATTCATCAAAAGCACTAAATAAAATGGGAGAAAAGACAACTTGGCATGTCTCTAGTGTGTCCCTGAAATGTCTGGTGCGTCCCTTGAAAAGAAATTAATTAAATAAGGAGACACGCTATGTGGTGTGTCATATACGTGCCACAAAGTGTCCGCGTGCCTGACAAGGATACGACACTTGTTTTGAAGCGTCAGTGCTTCATAGCTTTAACCCTAGTGACTCCGAATCAATAGTTGCTGTCTCCAGAGATTATAACTACCACAATTCTAAAATCCAACAGCCAGACATTAAGGAAAATTTTCCAATTACAGTTTCTATTTTATCTACAAACCCGTAAAGTCTTTCTTCTACAGTATAGAAAGCTAAATCCATGAGCTTACAAATTGCACTTAAAATTTAGGAACTAAATTGATCAAATTGAAATTATATGGACCAAAGTGAAATTTGGGTCAAACTATAGAGGTGAAAAATATAATTTGAGTTGTTTTACAAAAATTTAGATGCTTCCATAAAACTTTCTCCAAAACAGTTTGTCAAACAAGCTTTCTATGTTTTTTGGAAATGAAAAACAGAAAACAAAAAAAGAAAATGATACCAAACAGGCCCTGCAAGTACTAAAAAGTTAGGTTTGACACAAAACTACACGTAAAAGCAGTACATGGATAAAGAAGACAGAAGAGGTGGAAGAGCAAGCAAGCAGAAAATCAACATGGTTTCTGCTACACTAGTGTATTTTCTCTGTACACAGTGTGTGAGTTGTTCTTGAAGAAATCCGGTCATTTCTACAGAAGGATTAAACCTATCCTTCTCAGCAGCCTATATTTGGATTGTACATACAACCAGCTAGGTTAATTATTTGACCACCGGCAAAAACATGAATGAGAGGAGATTGTTTTCAGTATGTGGATTAGAAAACATGGTACTCCATTGAAAGGTAACACCAAGGTACCTCACTCTTCTAAAAGAATGAAAGATAATGGTTTCGTCCCCGCCGCGTGCATAACTGGTTCCAATTTCTCAAACATTATCATTCACTTCTATACTTAAAAAGCATGTTCCGAATTCTAAAATTTTGGTTTGCATTACAGTCAGAAACTCATTGAGATGGCAGTAAAATAAAGGCCATTGTCTCTAATTCCATTTTTTAATGACCAGCTCTTATACTGCCATCCCAGTTTTTCTAATGGCCTTGTATAAACATCTCATTCCATATCACATCAGTTAAGCAAAACTCATAAAGATGCAGTATAAATAGAGATGGAAAATAGGTGGGTTTGGGTAAGTCAAAATAGGTTTTGTTATGTGTTAAAAACTACTCAGCCCAAACCCGTCCATTTAATAAACAAGTCTAAACGGGTTGGGTTAAATTGGATACGAGTTGAACAAATTAACCCAACCAACCCGTTTACTTTATTGAATTCTTTTTCCAATGGATGGTGGTGGTGGAGGTGGAGGTGGAGGTGGAGGCGGAGGCGGTGGTACTAAGAAGCCAAAATTTTTTGACTTAAAAAAGCAATGGACGTGTAGCTTATAGTAAATATGGAAATGCAAAACTAGTAACATAAATACACATTAGCATTATAGAAAAAAGTTTCATCAGTGACTATGTTTTGTAAAATGTCGTTTTACTTGATCGATCTTTGTTTCATGTCACTAGAGTTGCATGTAACTTAGGCCTCGTTTGGCAAGTGCCCTTTTTAGCCAAAAAGCCAAAAAGTTACTGAAAAAATCAAAAAGCCAACAACTCATACCAAAAAGTCAAAGATTCCCTTTTCTCTCTACTTTTTGCACATATTTTCGTAAAAAGTCAACAAATCATCCCAAACATACTAATTTTTTTTATATCACATTTTAGCAAAAAAGCTAAAAAATTAATAAAAAAGCCTGTTCCCAAACGAGGCCTTAGTCTTTTGCAAGACCCACTTGACACCCGTGCCCAACCCCCCACAACCTGTGTGCCAAGGCAAATTGTCTTTACCAACCCGATTAAAACCAATTAGAGATTTGGAAGGGTTTAAATGGGTTAAATTGGGTGGGTTCATAGATTCGGGTTAACTTTGCCAGCTCTAAGTACAGGTAACTAGGATTTGAGACTAATTGATCAAGCATCAATGAATAAGACTTCAAATGCAAGTTATGAAGCTAAATGATTTTTAATAAAACAACCTCAACAAACAATTGTACCATATCAAAACTCAAATGGATTGCAAACAACATGACATGTGAAGCTCTGGAAAGCAGCCAACTTACAGCTGGTGACTACAACCCTTATTGTGATGGAATGGAACAACATCGCATATTGGATAGCTAAACATTGAAAACTTGGAGAGTTCAAGATACAAGTCTTCCTGCCAAAATTGAATGCAAAAAACAGAGCAAAATACAGAGGGAATATGGATCCGGTGGCTTTGAACCCCCACTCATAAAATTTAAACATTGATAAAATTTCTACTCACATAATACCAAAATTATCCCTTTTCCAAAACATTACACACCCATCTAGCTGCACACCCCATAACAATTTGGACAATCACTAAAGTATAACCTGACAGATTCGCCCCCTCCCCTTCTCCAACCCATGACAGTGTTACCCAATTAACTAATAAAGACAAAATGTCAAAAACCGAAAGTCATTAGAGACAACAGCAACATTGCATGTCTTCATAATGTATATAGAGCCTCACCAAGAAATAGAACAAAAGTATTGTTGAGTAGTTAGAGAGAGAGGAAGTTTAGAGAGGGAGAGAGAGAGGTCTACTTGGGCTTAAATCAACATCATGATCTTGTTGATGGTGATGAAAGCCAGCAAGGGATTGTTGAAGATGTCCAATATCGGCAAAACATGTCAGCTTTAGGGCAATTTCATCTCCATTACATGGATAAAGAAGACAGAAGCGGTGGAAGAGCAAGCAAGCAGAAAATCAACATGGTTTCTGCTACACTAGTGTATTTTCTCTGTACACAGTGTGTGAGTTGTTCTTGAAGAAGTCCGGTCATTTCTACAAAAGCATTAAACCGATCCTTCTCAGCAGCCTATATTTGGATTGTACGTACAACCAGCTAAGCTAATTATTTGACCAACGGCAAAAACATGAATGGGAGGAGATTGTTTTCAGTATGTGGATTAGAAAACATGGTACTCCATTGAAAGGTAACACCAGGGTACCTCACTCTTCTAAAAGAATGTAAGATAATGGTTTCATCCCCGCCACGTGCATAACTGGTTCCAATTTCTCAAACATTATCATTCACTTCTATACTTAAAAAGCATGTTCCGAATTCTAAAATTTTGGTTTGCATTACAGTCAGAAACTCATTGAGATGACAGTAAAATAAAGGCCATTGTCTCTAATTTCATTTCTTAACGACCAGCTCTTATACTGCCATCCCAGTTTTTCTAATGGCCTTGTCTAAACATCTCATTCCATATCACATCAGTTAAGCAAAACTCATAAAGATGTAGTATAAATAGAGATGGCAAATAGGCGGGTTTGGGTAAGTCAAAATAGGTTTTGTTATGTGTTAAAAACTACTCAGTCCAAACCCGTCCATTTAATAAACAAGTCTAAACGGGTTGGGTTAAATTGGATACGAGTTGAACAAATTAACCCAACCAATCCGGTTACTTTATTGAATTCTTTTTCCAATGGATGGTGGAGGTGGAGGTGGAGGTGGAGGTGGTAAGAAGCCAAAATTTTTTGAATAGTAACAATGATGGTGGCAGTGGCCATGGTGATGGTGGTATGATGGTAGAGGTGAGAGTAGCAGTGAGAAACTGACAGTGGTAGTGCGGTGACATTAATAAGATTTTAGTTTGAAAAATATAGGATTATTTACTAGTAAATCCCATTCCACAATCAATTATACCAATCAGTCCCAACTTTAAACTTTTGATCCAATAAGTTCTATTGGTAGGGAGATTTGGTCATTTTCAGCATATTTTTCCATGTACGTCGTCGTGGTGTGGACAGTTATACCCTTTAGTGTTTTTGATTGTGCGTGATTCGTGGGAATATGTCTTCTTTTTTGTTATGTTGGATAGTATTTTGGGTAACCCAAATGTTACTTCAGCAGATGACTCTGCCATTGCCGTTAGGGTTTCGA
>NW_021025296.1:178162-298446 GCF_004153795.1 Camellia sinensis
CGGTTTTAAGCTAGCATACCAAACTACACTACAATGCAGAAAGGATGTAAGAGAATTATGGAATTCTCAATACGTCTCACTCGGGAGATACAATACCTGTGCGGCTCGTCTGGTTGCACCAGCCTCAAATGAACCGTACATACAATATCGTGCCTGAAGAGAAAACAAACTTAACAGGTACAATATCGTTAGCGACGTGCACGTATGCACACATACAAGCATGATTCTTGGGCTAAAATGTGGTCCTTAGATGATGTTAAATCATGAGGGTAATCACAAACATACATGTTAGAGGCCATCATGCTCAAAGCTTTTAAGCCAAAATACAAAGCAACCTTAACACACATGTCAAGCATAACTAAATGGATAACCAACAAACCTTAAGCATGGAAAAACAACACTAGAAACTTCATGGAACCAAGCCAACTTACACAAAGATCATGGCCTAACCATGAGATGCATTTCTAAGCAAGATGGAGCAATACAAAGCAAGTGTTACAAGCATACAAAGAGGCCCAAATCCGACCAAAAACAGAGGTTATATATGACCTAAGATGCCTAAAAAAAAATGCTGAAATGAAGCTAAGAGACATCAAGCACACATGCTACCCTTTTGAGCCCAAAAAGCAAGGAAACAAAACCATAAAGGGAGAGGGGTGTCCCTCCCCTATGCAAGACTTCAAACCAACTTTTTTGACACTAAAATACACTGATTTTTAGTGATGAAAAGATCAAAATGCTGAAGTGAACAAAACCATATCAAAGAGGCACCAAAATAGACCAAACAAGGCCTATGAGGGTGAGTTTGCACTCAAACCACAAAGTGACCTTAATGAAAGTGCTAGAGCAGGAAAATATGAGCCTTTTTTATGTTATACACAAGAGCTAAAACAGTAAACAAAATAGGTAGAAAACCAATGCAAGTTTGGGGAATAAAAAGGAAGATGCTCACCCTTGAAGAACCCCTGAAGAACAAGTGGTCTAGCCTCCTTCTTTGGATCAAAACCAGTCCAAAACTCAAGAAACAACTCATCCAAGTCCCTCAATCTCGGAGTAAGGTGTAATGGTGTGTGTAATGGTGCAAAAGTAAGGTAAAACACACCTTTTGAGCCAAGAACCACACACAAGAAGGGAGAGGGAGAGAGGTATAGATATAATATGTATCTATATCTCCAAAGGCTGGTTTTTGCTTCTCTTTTTCTAACCTAGAACCAAGAGGAAAGCCCCTCTCTTATAGGACTCCCTCTTGCAAAGCTTATTCAACAAGCTTGGCTAGAGGGAAATCCCTCCATACACGTGTATGGAGGGGAAAGGAGTTGGTGCCAGCTATCACAGCTGGCACAAAATATCTCCATAAAGTGGAGGAACAGTGGTCGGCTGCCCAAAAAAACTATTCCGGCAAAAAACAGTGCCGACCGGCAACAAACTATGCCGACCGGCATTAAAATATGCCGACCGGCAAACAAAAGTGCCGATGGCAGAAAAAGACCAGCCGGTGGCCTCCAGCCACTGCCGGTGGTGTATGGGGATGTCTCACAAGGCATTCCCTGCCCCTCTAAGGCAAAACAAAAGACACATGTAAGCATGGTCCAACTTCTTATCATATTTTGAACTCAAAGAAGCATGACCTTCGACCTTTGAGCCATCTCAGATAGTAACAACTTTAAATTTCAAGTACTTATTTGGTTGGTTATTTGTTGTTACATTTTGTTCCAAGGCAAAACACAAGTGTTTGGTGCAAAACCAGACACTAAACGGTCGAGTTCGGAGATCCTGAGGCAAGGCACGCGAGCTGAGGCCTCCGGGAACTCCAAATGAACACGAACATGGAAGATCACCGTGTGTTCAAACGGTGACGTCCAAGTCTTGAGGACGGTCAAAAATGGGGTGTCTACAGTTGCCCCTCTTTGACAGAACTCGAAAGTCATAACAATGACGGGAGTGAATGTCAAAGCCCAGAGACGACCCATTTTTGACAAGGCCGAAGACTTAGACAATCATACAAGACAAATAAGATACGTGCCCGGAGGCAGGGGCAAGATGCAAGACAATGCACGAAGCCGAGCATAACTTATGATCATGTAAAGGAAACTGTAACAAAGCAAACATGCGACGGTTTTAAGCTAGCATACCAAACTACACTACAATGCAGAAAGGATGTAAGAGAATTATGGAATTCTCAATACGTCTCACTCGGAGATAAAATACCTGTGCGGCTCGTCTGGTTGCACCAGCCTCAAATGAACCGTACATACAATATCGTGCCTGAAAAGAAAACAAGCTTAACAGGTACAATATGGTTGGCAACATGCATGACAATGCAAGGATAGTGGTGTACTCGAAATGCGTGACAGCGCAAAGCAAGTGGGGAGCATGACAATGCTATGAAGATACAAATAGGTATGTGGAGCAAGCGGTCTACGCAGGCAACAGAATTGATCATGATCATGCGGTCCACGCAGGTGATGATATTTAGCAAATATGCGATCTACGCAGTTGAAACATGCGGTCTACGCAGGTGAAACATGCGGTCTACGCAATCAAAACATGCGGTCTACGCAGGTAATGAAATTAAGCATGCGGTCTACGCAATCAAAACATGCGGTCTACGCAAGTAATGAAATTAAACATGCGGTCTACGCAATCAAGACATGCGGTCTACGCAAGTAATGGAATTAAGCATGCGGTCTACGCAATCAAGACATGCGGTCTACGCAGGTAATGGAATTAAGCATGCGGTCTACGCAATCAGGACATGCGGTCTACGCAGGTAATGGAATTAAGCATGCGGTCTACGCAATCAAGACATGCGGTCTACGCAGGTAATGGAATTTAAACATGCGGTCTACGCAATCAAGACATGCGGTCTACGCAGGTAATGGAATTTAAACATGCGGTCTACGCAAGTAATGAATTTAAACATGCGGTCTACGCAAGTAACGAAATTTAAACATGCGGTCTACGCAATTGAAACACGCGGTCTACGCAGGTAATGAAATTAAACATGCGGTCTACGCAAGTAATGAATTTAAACATGCGGTCTACGCAAGTAATGGAATTAAAACATGCGGTCTACGCAAGTAAAGGAACGTGCTATTACACAGCATAATCGAAACAATTTGCGGGGCTCACGAAGCATGAAAAGGATACGGGGCGGGACATTTTTCGCACGCATCGAGCGTTGCTCGTAGAAGTTGTGGCCTGAGGTCAACTCAAAGGTTCACGTTTCAAAGGTGTGATTTCCCGTATTGTGAGGGCGTCCAACGACGCGGCTGACCCGAACAAAGATGCGGAAGGTGCGTTAACCGCAAGGGGAGTTTCACCGGTATCAATTCTGATACTTGGCTACCCTGTCATTCTACGCTTTATTTTCCTTTTTACTAGTAGTTTAAGCACATTGCACTGCCTCAGGCAGGTTTTATTTTCTTTCTTAAAATTCGCACACTTTGCAAAACATGTGATGGAAATGACACGAATCATTTTATTCAAAAGATGTTGCATTTGGGGATCTTCTATGCATCGCATCGCAGGGTATCACACCCTCATGGATGTGGAGGGAGTAGCCTAAGCCATCCATCCATTGAGTTGATAGCCTTTTCCTTGGTTCCTTGCTTTTCTTAGCTTTAACTATCTAGTTCATATGAATTTTGGATCCTTTTAGATGAGATTCGGAGTACTTTTAGCCATCAATTCACAAGTTCTATAAGTATGGTAGTTTTTCTTATTATTACACTCTTTATCCTTACTTATCCTATCTCTCAAGTGTGTTAATCCATGTGGTTCAACTCTTTACTCCACTACTATGAGTGTTAGGAGTTGTTCCATGGGATTGCTTGGATAATCCATGGGATTTGCTGTGGACAAGTGGTGTCTCCCCATTTTCATTGAGATTTTTGCAAGTAAAACTAGAGATTTTGGGTCAAAGGAAGTTGAAACCTACTTTCTCAATCATTTGTGAGCATAGAAAGGGATGTTATCATCTTTGTTCTATGACTATATGAGGAGTTTTTCAACGACTTTGATGAATCTATTATTTTGATAAGAAAATCTTCCACCAAGAAAATATTTGCATTAATCTACGCTCTCCACTTAATAGCGTAGATTTGGGTATTAATTTACCCTTATTCACGAAGAGATAATGCAGGTTCCTATTCCTTTCTTTGGCTTCAATTTGTTCGTGATTTTGATTAACTTAATTGTTAATTTATTGCAAAATATTTTTTGTATACACTTGGTTTATTATTGTTGAGGGCTTTGGTCTATTCCGTTCTTTCCATAGTGATCCCTGTCAGTAGAGGAGGCAGACGGGTTGAACACCCCCAAGAAGGTACCCTTTTGGCTTCTGTCTTGGAATTTCGCACTTACCTATTCCCCAGCTGGAGATGAAATTCGGCCGACCACTACTTCATGCGGCTGGCTCACTTTGTGTTTCGCCAGTCATCCCTTTTTGAGAATAGAATGGACAGTTTTTGTGGTATGCCTCCCTTGGGCAATTCTGGAGCTCTTAGATTATTTCGCTTCTTTATTCATTAAGCTAAGTCGGTTCATTATTGTAATAATCTCTCTCTCTCTCTCTCTCTATTTTTCTTATTCGAATTGTTGTAATAATCTTCCACCATTACATCTTTCTAACCCTATTATTTACCTGCTTTCAGTATTGCATCATGTTTTCTATATCACGCTTGTATATTGCATCCATTTTTTATACATTTTGGTCTGGTTTATCCGCATTTATTATCTTCAAAGATGAATACATGCATAAATCCATGTCTTGAGATAATGCTCATGCCACGTCTTAGTATCCAGTCTCCTAGATGCATGTTATATGTGTATTGTATTAGTAATTTTGTACATAGGATCATGCATATTTGCCAATCTGTATATGTATTGGGACTTGTCGTGGAGTACTAGGTGAGCATTTTTTAGCTTTAGCATATTGCATGTGTGTGTTCTTTATCATATTTATTGTTATATCATGAGGCTAAGTGCTTAAGTAAGGCATCTGCCTGAATGTCGGGTGGACAAAGGCTGTGTTGTTTATTTCGAAATGTAGATGATTCTCACGCTTTGTATTTTGTTCAAGAAAACCTTTGTTTTTCCAAAAAAGCGTATGAAATTAGAGCATAACCAAAATTAATGACACAATCTATATTTTCATTTTTCAGATAGTATTGGTATCATTATTAATAATCAAAATATGGATGTGCGTTGATTATAAACTACATTAGGACTTAGTAGAGGCCGATCTATGATCAGGTGAGTGTGGTGCTCAATTAATGACCTTCCCAACTCATACCTAAGTTCTCGAGCCAAAACACTTTGGTTATGATGGATGGTGGCCTTTGGCACGAGTTACGAGTTTCCTAATTTCCCCTAAAGATTACGTGGCAACTTTGAAATTTGGTTATGTAGTCCATTTTTAGCAAAATTTGGCAATAAAATGGATTTTCTATAGAAGTTGCCGGATTTAGACTCTCATTTTCTGTTTCACATTGCACTAGTGATATCAGATCAAAGATAAAGAGTTTGACCTATAGGGCGCCTTGGTAGCCTCCAAAAGGGTATCCCATAACGTGCCAATGTTGTTACCCTGAAAGGTGTGCCAACGTACAACGTATTGCTTGATCACCAGATTTCAAAGTGGTGGAAATACAAGCCTCAGATCTAGAGCACCAACGTACTACTTGATCTTTTCTTCATTTAGGTGTTAGGTAGGATAGATATATTAGGTGTCTTGCTGAGGTACCCTTTTGACTAGACTGATATAGTTCATATACTCCGCTTTAACAACTTTCACAAATAGAGCAGGATGCTTTCCCGTGTCTAAGATGAAGTGATACCATTTTTTTGAGTAATGAATCCCTAGTTCATCTCCCAAACTAAGACAAGGAATCCCAAGCCTCCATAAGGGTGTTTTGGTTCACCTTATTTGCTATATGTTATGTGTGGGATTCAGCACAAGGGCACGTTATTTACATTAGTGGTTCAGATATGTCAGTGGTTGGATTGAGAATGATTTGTGGAGTATATAATAATTAGTGGTATGGATTGACCCAGATTACTGTTGGATTCATGTTTGATACATGTGGATTAAGCCAAATTACTGTTGGATTTTTGGTTGATGTATGTTTTGTTTTCTTAGTTTGTTTTTATTTTGCTAGGTAGTTGGTTTATCATAGCTTCAGAAAGTGTTGACACCCCTAAAACCCTATGGACTCGTGCTGGTAGGCTTTATAAAACTACAAATCTTGTTCAAGATCAGCCAGTGTTAGTGTGACTTCCATTAGTATCCAGAAGAAGGGTACAAGCATAATTGATTCAGAGTCTGTCACCTCTCTGATCTCCTTCACAGCTTTTACATCAGTAACCCTTCATATCTCCTCTATTGAACACCCTAGTAAACCATTCTCCAGTCCCTTTAATGGCTAAGAGTTTGCCAGATATTGCAAAAATGATTGCTAACCTTCCACGGTCCATGGATGCAATTAATCATAAGGTAGTTGTCCAGGGTAATGCCATTGTTGGAATACAACAAACTACCGAGGTAACAGCCGCCCATCTACTGCCAGCTAATCATCTAGGTCTGAACTTGCCTCCACCAATTGAGAACCTCCCAGGTTTTGGTAAACCAGAAGAAATGGCCCAGGTTCTTGCTCTTAGAGCCCCGATACCTCTCATTGAGGGACTTTTTTCCCTTGACATCGTTAAATTTGATCCAGCCATACTAAAGATAGCAAAGTTAGAGAAGTTGGTCTAATTCCAATCTTGATATAGAGGATATGTATACAAAAGTAGTTGTTAAATTACTGGAAAGATTCAAAATGCCACATGTTGACCAGTTTGATGGATCTGGAGACCCTATGGTACATATCCATTTATTCTCAGATGTTCTAAAACCTATGGGCCTGACCTGTCCCCAGAAATTGTCTCTATTTAGGAGGACTTTGTTAGGAATTGTTGTTACCTGGTATGCTGAACTAGAGGATAAAGTGAAGCAAAATTGGGAAGAATTGGCTGACACATTCATTGATTAATACTCCTATAATACACAGAAAGAGGTGACCACACGGGATTTGGAAGCCACACATCAAGAACCAAAGGAAAGCTTCGTTGAACTGATAGCAGGATGGATGGCGAGGTGGCCACGATGACTAATAGGCCCTTAGAAAAAGATCAAATTCGAATAGTGGTAAGGAATCTTCAGGGTAGGATTTTACAAAAGATGATAGTTCTCCCACTCTTTATCTTCAAAGACTTGCACAAGACAGGAGTTCAGATTGAAGATGCTATGAAACAAGGGATCATTATAGACAAGAAAAATCCTGTGAGAAAGACTTTTGTTCCTGGTTCCAATATTGCTAGTAGTAGTAACACAACTACAAAACCTTCAGAAGTTAATACTATCACCACCTCCACAAAAACAACCAATCCCTTTGTTGATGCCAGCCCATAGTCCTACAATTGAAACCATTTCTCGAACCGTCATTTCTATCCACTCTATATGACTCCTACCCGAGCCTTGAAAACATTGGTAGAAAAAGGCCATCTTAAATTTCTTGACCCTCGACCTCTTCCTGACCCACTTCCATCTAGGCATGATGCATCCAAATACTGTGGCTTCCACCAGCAATAAGGCCATGAAATAGACCATTGCATTCGTCTTTGCCATGAGATCGAGGACCTCATAGACTGTAAAATCATAACTCAACCACGAGCTCCACCACAAAAGCCAAATGTCATTACCAACCCGGTGCGTACCCATGACCGAGTTTTGCCATCTCCCCATATTAACCTTATCCACGCACTATCTCTCACCTTTGACCTAGTATGTACGTCACCCTTTCCCATATACCCAAACCTGATGTTCACATTCCTGAGGACACTAATCTGTGCATGATGGATGCACCTCAATCTCAGTCAGAACCCAAAAATCCTATGGTGGCAATTGAGGTACTAGTGATTGAAACTGGGGATTTGTCGGGATATGATCCCAGTAGATATATAGTATTGGTTGGGCATCCAAAACTAAAGGTTCATTTACTAGATGCATTCTCTATTAATATCATTAGGAGGGATGTACTTGAGCAAGGACTGCATGACTTGGCTATTTTGGAAGAACACTTGGATAACCTCTATTTCTTCGAAGAACAAAATCTAGAAGAGGTACAAATCGAACGGTGGAACCCAAACAATTTGACCAATGTCTATGGATGGAAAAGTAGTGAGGAGGATTCAGAAGTAGAAGGAAGTGATGAGGAAGCAAGAGAAAAAACACCAGCCACTAGAAAAACAAAGGAGAAGGAAAATGTATGTGAAAGTAGTGAAATCGGGTAAACCAATAAGCCAGAATAGTCTACAATAGGGAAGACTAAAAAAGAAGCGCCAAGAGGAGAAGTTGAGAGGGCAGTTCCTGAATCTAAGAATACTTGGCCAACTGGGTTCAATAGTAGAAGAAGAAAAACAAAAAACTAGTCGAGCATGGACAAATTTGAGAAGAAGGGAGATCTTTGCAAAAATCTGGTCAGCAACATCTTACTAGCCAAAAGGGGATGATTACACTATTGGAATGATGCATGTTGAGCCGAATGATTGCCTATCTACAAATAAAGGGAATGGTGGGAAAAAAATGATTTACAGTCTGCTCACGTTGATGAAGGTTGGGTAAACAATGCGCCAAAGGATACTTGGTATTTTGAAGAGATTGATCATCTAACTAGGAGCGGACATTTCTTTAAGACCTCACACCTAGATCAAGGTGAGTTGTCAGAAAAGGATGTAGAGAAAGGGAAAGAAAAGGAAAAAGAAGAAGATGAAGATCTGGTCCTTAAATTGTTGACGAAGATCCAAGCTAACATTTCAATATGGGGATTGCTTATGACATCGTGTGAACAATGATAGGCTAAGCTCATAGCATTAAGCAAAGCTAAGTTGTCCATTGATACCACACCCGACCATCTAGTGTCGTTGATCACACCATTTGGGCCCAATCCATCTATGATTTTTCTAGATAAGGAACTCTCTCCAAAAGGATTAGAGCACAACAAGCCTTTGTATGTGTCTCTAGAATGTTGAAAACAATAGGTCTCTGTGGTTCTAATTGACACTTGGTCAACTATAAATTTGTGTCCTTCACATACTACTTATACAATTGGGCTGAAGCCAGCAAACTTCGCGCCAACAAATAAGTTGATCCAGACATATGACAACACTAGTTGAGAGGTTATGGGTACTGTTAAAATATAAATTCTAGTAGGACCATCTGAGCACAAAATTGAGTTTGACGTCATGGATATGTTGGCGACCTTCAATTTGTCATTGGGCAGGCCTTGGTTACATCAAGTGAAAGCCATTTTTTCCACAATGCCTCAGTTGGCCAAATACCTGCATGCTGACGGGATCGCTACTGTCTTCGGGAATTCATCTATCCAACCCCCACCCAAAGTGATGACCCCAATATTGGAGATAGATCATAGGGAAGAAGACGTATTCCTTTCTTGGTTCACTTTAGCTGAGGCCTAGTTAGTTCAGACTATCATGGTAGATGAAGATGAAATATACTTGAGTGTTTAACCTATCTATTTCATGAGCAAATTAGGACATATCCTAGGAATGGGTCTCAGAAAGAGTGGTACGAAAGGTATTACAGCTATAGAGGAAGCTACCCATAACTCTCATTCATTTGGGTTAGGGTACAGACCCACAAAAGAAGATTGGAAGAAGAAAAGGGATGAGGTGAGAGAAAAGGCCAAAGCTAAGAAGACCAGCAAGCAATATGATTTGAAATACAAACCGATTTAGGGAACATTGAATGGATTCTTTATTAGAGAGGGAGATGATTTCCCTTTTTATGGCTTTCCTAAACTGTGGGTGAACCCCGAGAGAAAGGAGTATCTCCCTGGATTTGAGGTTTTCTTTGACCATTAGCTATCCGAGAGTGAGGACGAGGAAGCAAACTCCAGAAATGGCCTGGACCAAGATGGAAGCAACTATCTGGGTAAAGAGGAAGGGGATAAAGTGGAGTTGACACTAGCTTATTGTGAAGACACTAGCATTAGTTATAGGGTCTTGGATGAATCTAAGGCACCTCATTTGACTTGGCAACTCGAGAGGGCTTGTAATAAGGAATTTGAATCTGATAATGAGTCCGAGTCTGATTCTGCTGAGTTCGTGGGGTCGGAGTCAAACTCAGGTTCTTCTGGTAGTTTTAAGTTGGGTGGTTTTGGGGCTGATGAACCAGATGCTACTATCCTGTCTCAATAATTTTTTTTTCGTTTTCTTTTGAGTTCATTGTATCTGTTAAGCCAGACCTATTGAATGAGAATCATGTGGATTGTGCTTACTTTTCTGTGCCTTTAGCATATTAGATTAACCAAGATTTTCAAAATTTTGATAAAATTGAAGAGGAGGAAATACCTTAGGCTTTGAAAATTTTGATTAATTGGGAAGATGAGCGGCGTGCAAAACCTTTGATGGATGAGATTGTTCTGATTAATGTCGATACTATGAAGGATCCTCGCTTGATCCAAATTAGTTCGACACTATCTTTGAAAGAACGCGAGCGACTAGCCGCTTTGTTAAAAGAATTTAAAGATATTTTTGTGTGGTTCTATGAAGATAAGCCTAGAATCAATCCTGAAATTGTCTAGCATAGGATCACTCTTGATCCCTAGGTCAAACCTGTCAAGCAGAAGCTCTGTAGAATTTAGCCTAATTGGGCATTGAAAATCAAAGAAGAAGTAACTAAGCAAATCGATGCTAGATTTTTTATTGTGTTAGAGTATCTGGCATGGTTGGCAAATATTTTCCAGTTTCGAAGAAGGATGGCAGGATTCAAGTTTGTGTTGATTTCAGAGATCCAAATAAGGCTAGCCCTAAATATGACTTTCCATTGCCACACATTGATGAATTGATAGATTTCACTACAGGTCATGCTTTTCTTTCATTCATGGATTGGTTTTTAGGGTGTAATCAGATCTCCATGGCATTTGAAGATATAGAGAAAATGATGTTCACTACCCAACGGGGGACTAATTGCTATCGGCTTATGCCATTCAAACCGAAAATGCCAGAGCCATTTACCAGAGAGTAGTAATCACCATATTACATGACATGATTCACAATGAGGTTGAAGTGTATGTGGATGATATAATTGTCAAGTCCAAGGAACGAGAGGGTCACCATCATGCATTGAGAAGGTTCTTTGAAAGAATCCCAGTGTACAAGTGAAGGTTGAATCTACAAAAATGTACTTTTGGGGTGACTATGGGAAAGATGTTGGGGTTCATAATCACGTAATGTGGAATCGAGATCGAGTGATCCAAAATCAAGGCCACCTTAGAATGTCACCACCGATGTCTAAAAAGGAATTGTGAAGCTTTCTAGGGAAGGTGCAATTCATAAGAAGGTTTATTGCCAAATTAGTCTCCACTTGTGAACCACTATTTGGCTTGCTCAAGAAATGGAAGAAGGTCCGACGGAATGACCAATGCAAAAATGTTTTCGAGCAAATCTAGTAATATCTACAGAATCGGCTTATGTTATCACCTCCTGAGCCGAGAAAACCATTGATTTTATACCTGTCAGTACCTAAGTCTATTATGGGCTACATGTTAGCCCAATAATCGTAAGAGAAAGTGAAAAAGGCCATATATACTATTTGAGCAAGAAAATGTTAGAATACAAAGCCCATTATACCCTTTTGGAAAAAGCTTGTCTAGCCTTGGTTTGGGCCAACAAAAAGTTGAAGCACTACTTGTTAGCACACTCGGTAATCCTGGTTTCGAGATTGGATCCCATCAAATATCTCTTCGAAAGAGCCACACTTACTAGCACAATGGTTGTTTTTGCTTTCTGAGTTTCGTCTTCGATATGTTACTCGCAAATCTGTCAAAGGAAGAGCCACAGTCGAGTTCTTAGCAAATCACCCGATCAATGGAGAGTAAGACGAATATGAATTCCAGGTGAGGAGATTTTGTAGTTAAAAGAAAACACTTGGAAATTGTATTTTGACAGAGCTGCCAATCAGTACGAATACGAGATAGTAGTGTTGCTTATAGCACCCGACGACTCCCACATACCTCTGGTCTTCAAACTTCAATTTAAGGTATCCAACAATCAAGCAGAGTATGAGGCATCCATAGCTGGACGGGAAGCTGCTCTAAAACTAGGGGCAATAAGACTGGATGTAAATTTGGTTGTTTCTCAAGCCAACAGGGATTGGAAAATAAAGGAAGAGAAAATGAAAGGCTATCATCAAACTTGGATTTGTTGTTTCTGAGGTTTGAACGGTTGACATTTACACACTTGGTGAGGGAGAATAATAGATTTGTTGATGCTTCGGAAACCTTAGCTTCGATGGTGGACATACCAATTGGGGTGAGGATGCATCCGATTGTCATATAGCAGAGATACAGACTGGTATACGAGATGATTGAAGTGACAGAAGAAGCCTAAGATGAGGGTCCTTGGTATTTTGACATTTGGAATTTTCTAGAGAAAGAAGTACACCTGCAAGCGGAAAATGGTAAGGACAAAAGGGGGATACGGCATCTGGCCACTCAATTCATCATCGGTGGAGACAAGTTATGCAGAAGGGTTATTTGGGAATGCATAAGTTGTACGTGGGGCAAGATGAAGCAAAATGCACCATGGAATTCGTCCATGGAGGAGAATGCAGGGTTCATATGAATGGTATAATGTTAGCAAGAAGAGTTCTCAGACAAGGATATTATTGGTTGACTATATAAAGTGATTATGTCAATTTTGTTTGGCGGTGCCATAAGTGTCAGATTCATGCCAATCGCATGAACATCCCACCGTGAATGTTGTATAACATGACTTCACTATGGCCTTTCTCTATCTGTGCAATTGATGTGATTGAGGCAATAACACCAAAGGGGTCAAATGGACACAAGTTTGTTCTAGTGGCGATCAATTACTTTATCAAGTTGGTGGAGACATAGTCATATGCAGTGTTGAAGGCGTCACTTGTGGCCAAGTTTATAAGGAACAATGTCATCTGTCCATATGAGGTTCTGAATGAGATTGTTTCAGATAACGGTTCACTTCAAGGAAAAGGTGATCAATTTGCTCGAGAAATATAATGTGGCCTCTCACAAGTCACCAACCTATAGGCCATAGTCCAGTGGAGTCGTTGAAGTAGCAAACAAAAATATCATGAACATCTCATGGAAGATGGTGGAACCTTATAAGGATTAGCCAAATAAGCTTCCTTTCACATTGTGGGCTACAAGACATCGATTCAAACATCGACTGGGTGACCTCCTACGCTCTGGTTTATGGGATGGAGGCAGTGCTACCGATTGAGGTAGAGGTGCCTTCGTTGAAGATAATGCATTAATGTTAAATAGCGGAGGCTGATTGGCAACAAAATTGCTTTGAAGAGCTCATGTTATTTAATGAGAGAAGATTGAAGGCCCTATACTTTGTATAGAGCTACCAGCACAGGACTAGTTAAGTGTTCAACAAGAAGGTCAAGTCCAGGAATCTAAATGAGGGAGATTTAGTGTTGAAGGATAACCGAGTCCCAATTTATGATCCCAGGGACAAGTTCATACCTAATTGGATTGGTCCTTACATTATCGAGTCAATTTGGTCAGGTGGAGTAGTTATTCTGATGGATCTAGATGGATTGGAGTTTTCACAGTCGATCAATATGGACAAGTTGAAGAAATACTATCTCTAAGAGGCTCGTTGGGCGTAAAACCCGAAAGGGGGACCCAAACAAAATTTAGAGCATGAAAAAAGAAAATAAATAAAATGGAGCTCGCTAGGTTGAAAACTCGAAAGGGCAGCTTTGGCAAAAATTAGAGTACAAAATGAGAGAGTAAATACCAGAGTGAATCCTAACCGTGAACTATGTAAGGCCTGATTCCCTTCCCTGGGATACGTAGGCAATGTCATTCTGAAGTTTGGCCCCAACCACTTTCAACCCAGTTGTCTTGTTGATGATCGATCGATTCATTGTTACTGAAATTCAGATCCGACTATCTAGACTTGCTTTTCTATGATGAATATGGGCGCAAGGTAAATGTGATTGGTGATACAATAGTGGAAGCGGTGCAAAGAGTCCTATTCAAAGAGTTGATTCGAGGTTGTACAGTTCGAAGGTTGATTTCAGGTATGCTATGTAGTGGATGTTTGTGAAAATGTGTTTCGTTGTTTTTAACAAAATGAACTAATTTTCTCAAACATCATTTGCAAAATCAACCCTTCTTTGGACCTGAGAGGAAGCTTTTCAATACCCTTAATTTTTCTTACATGATTTCAAAACAAAAGTGGAACAAACATGCTTAGCCCACTCCCATATTACTCAAGGCATTTTACATCATAAAGCTGAGGTCAAAGCAATAAACTAGAGCCATAGCCGAGTCAAGTTCGTGGTATTCTCCCTGTGGCACCAGAAGATTCTGCTACCAAGGATGCGCCCACCTCTACCTCCTCCTCAAGCCAAAGGATGCACCCACTGGAAAGGACATAACTGAAGATATCGATAGAAGCCAGGAGCCAGTAGCTCCATCATCCTCCAAGCAGTTGCATACCGACAAAGGTGCCTAGCTCAGAGTGAAAATGAAGTTGGATAATAAATCCCATCAACAAGGCGAGTTTGATCATGTCCAAACTGCAGCTTGAATTGGAAAGGAAAGTAGAAGATGCAGTGTGTTAGGCCAAATAGTTGCACACCGAGTTGGCGGAACATGGTGTACGTCATTGGAGGCAAGTCCAACCAGGAGCAACGCCAGGCAATGTTCGTTGCAAACCTACTGCACATCTAGTCATACCATAGGCCCTCTGAAGGGAAATCTACTATATGGGCTCGGGAGAAGTAGTTCCTAGCTAAGTATCGAGCATATGGATCCACTACTTTCAGTTTATCCATCAACCATACCTGCAGAGGAATGAAAAACAAGAGAGAGATTAAAGAATAAAGAGATGTATGTAAAGCAGAAAAAGTGAAAAAGGGTATTAAGAGGAAAAAAATCTAGTGAAGAGGGCCAAAGTGATGTAAGAAATATAAAGTAAGAAACAATGGGAAATAGTACCTGACGAAGTAGTGGACTCTCTACAAACCAAAAGGTCTATTGTCTGTGGAATGCATCTAAGCCCAGCAAAGTCTTGGCTAATGCTAAGCCCATGCAATTCTGACCTTCCCGCAATCATGGGGCCACCTCAATGATCTTGATACTCGTCTTATTACCACTAAGGGCAAGCAAGTAGTATAAGAGTAGGCATAAGCAAAGTGCATATTGACGATACTCTTGCCAAATTGGATCACTCCTATCTCCAACAATGGAAAATCAATGAATCAATCTAAACACATCCAGAGGCAAATTGTTTGAATTGCATATCTCATGAAACATTGACACTCATGAGATATGCTAAAACGAGTAAAGGTTCACCTAGTACTCCAAGCCAAAATAAATAAAAGAGTTAGAAAATGTATTATCCTAACTTACGCAATATGGCTAATGCAACACATGCGATATGCAACCTAAATAGGCTCGACTACTTAACATGTCATGTGAATCAGTTAAATAGCATGCGGTCTAAGTACGTATTCAAAGAAGTAGTTAAACTGACAATGCAGGTTGGAATGATGAACTGAGCCTTGGTGCATGCAATACAAGTGGATGCAAATATGAAGTATGCTAAACAAAATATGATGCCCCAAAATTAACCATCATAAGCTAGTAAATGAAAAGGAGAAAGACGTGGGGTTAGAAGACATACACATTATTACAAGTTTGCGCTCTCACGAAGGAGAGTCCGAATGAATAGACTAGCTAACTAATTAGAGCCAAGCTAATTAAGCTAACTATTACAAACCGAAATGAATAATTAGATAAACTACTTAACTAATTATTACCACAAATTAATTAACTATCCTAGCTAATTAAAATAATTGCAACACTTTTACAAAATCAACTTGCTACAACTAATTAATTATAATAAATATCTAAGTTAAGTATTTAAAACTTATTCATGCTCGGTATGTGAGGAATGCTCATGCACGTGCTCGGCTTCCACCTGAAAAACCACTGTTTTGCTTCCAGAAGGCCTATGTTACACAATAGAACACTAATACCTTTGTCCACTTCCAGAATAACTCTGCTCTGCTGCAAGAACACACTGCTGAATTTTGCATCAGTGGCCGGTCGACTAGTGGTGAGGCCTACCAACCACCAGTGATAGCCGGCCTGCCATGGAAAATGGCCTGTCGGCCACTGCTACCCAGTTCATCTTGCTGCAATAGAGTACAAACAGGGCATGCACAAGGTATTCTCAAGGGTTTGTTTGCACAATTCACCCCTCCGTTTTATGAACAAATCAAAGAAGTAGTAAACTTGGTCCACAAACTATCAACTCAAGCAATTTCATTGCATGATGGCTCATGAACCAAAGTATGTAATTTCAACAAATGCAACAAAATAAGACTCAAACCTCCTCCTTTTTATGAATTGATCAGGGGAAGTGGTGACTTTGGATACTTGAACCATTTCATCACTAATGAGTATGAAATGCCTCAAGTTTCCATGTGTTCAATTAGCGTCCGATTGAACACAATACTTTATATTATCTTGCACCATTTTATCCACAATTTTATTACTCCATTTTAAATTACCATCCATCCTTTATTTCAATTGAGTCTAATGGTGAGTTTAAGTCCTCTAAATGGAAAGAAGGCTCAAACCAAGTGTTGTTTTAGGCATGAAAAAGACATCACACCATTGGTAATGAACCCCAAAGGGATTAAATCATTAAGCACGATATCTCAATCTCATGCTTTAAATAAACAAGTTGTTTCAACCACTTTCAAAGCAAAGCAAAAGCCAAGAAACGAGGGAGGTTGTAGAAATGATTAAGAGTGATCACAAGTATAGAAAGCCATAAATGAATACAATAAACTCAAATAAGAACGTGTCTAAGGCCTAGAACACCAAACTTATGAGGACAATTACACTATAAGCATGCAAAACAAAGCTCAAATGCAACCATCAACCAAAAATAGTACTAAAACAGTCTAAAATAAGTCCTAAAACACGTTGGATTAAGTTAGAAAAACTAGATTAATAAACCAAAACATAGCACAAGCTAGGCTAGTACGCAAGACACAAGGAGGGGAGGCTAAGCTCTCCAAATTTGGACTTCAAAACATGATTTTGGCCACTGAAATAACTCTAAAAAATAGTGTTTAAAAGCTCAAAACAAGATAGTACAAGGATGGGAAACACAAGGGTAAAGGCCTCCAAAACAAGGTGTAACAAACCTCAACCTTTAATGGCCTTTAAACCCAAAATTTAGCCCAAAAATACAAAGTTTTTAAAGCCCAAAAATAGTTGGAAAATAGGAAGAATAACAGCAAATGAAAAAATAAAAAAAACAACAACAACAAGCAAAGCCTTATACCTCTTGAAGTGAAGACCAATTCTAGGAAACAAATCAAGACAACACACCCTTCAAGAGCTCAAACCAAGCTCAAAAGTACCTCAGCTCAAAGATAAGAAGGTTTTGGTTAAGGGTGTATAGGCAAAGGTTAAGGATATGCAGGCTAAAGTGTAGAAATTTGAAAGTGAGAGAGAGAATTGTAGAGGGAGAGGAAAAATTTTGCTCTAAAATTTTTCTAACCTTAAAACCTGAGAGGGAGGCCCTCTATATATAGAAAATATGAATTACCCTCAAGAACATCCAACTCTACACATGGGTGTTGATGCAAGCATCTGTGCAAACAACTGGCACAGTTGTCACAAAATATTTGCAAAATAAACTGGTGGCTGGCAAGCCATCACTGTTGGCCAACAGACCACATTAGTGGCCGACAACCAAGAGTGATGGCCAGCATCCCAAAAAGGTTGCTGGTAGGCCACCAAGGGTTGAAGGCTTGAAAAACCAAGGTCTGGTCCAACAATGAGGCACCAAGAGTGTTGGGTTTGAACGGCTCAAAGTTGTGGCATTCCACCGAGGACTTCGAGCACTTAACAAGCATATAGACTTATCATTGGGTGTGCATGCGATGATGTCCAAGTTGTAAGGGCAGTCAAAAATGGGGTGTCTACAATGCCATTCAAAGAAGCTATCCAATCTTGGAGCCTAGCTATAGTTAGGCCCTCTATTTGTAGTAGAAGCTCCTCAGTTTTTCCTACTTCTAGGTAAAGAAGTAGTCGCGAGTCACCTTTTAAATAGATAAGTTTATATCGGTGCTTCACCGTTGTATTACACTGTTAGGATGGAACCTTCAACCGCCGGACACGATTGACTTGGCTAGCCAAGTTTTCGATCGGCAGACCTCCAGAATTGTAGAAATAGTGTAGTTTTGCAGTCTAGCTTATAGATTTTGTTTTAGGTCTTTTTTTGGATTCTTTTCTATCCCAATAGGTGTAAATAGGTGCGTGTAGGTTGTTTTTTCTCTATTATGTATTTATCGAGTTATATTTTGTGTTTTCGTCAGTTGTGAGCTTCATATCAGATTCAAAACTCATCCAAATACAACCATTCTCAATTCTAAAATCATAATAAAACTGTTGTATGCTTGAATGCAGTGCCATGCTTGTGTAGATATTTGAGATGGTCAAAAAGCAAAATAGTTTCTTTCATTACTTCACAATCAAAAGTGCTACAAAAGTTTTTTAAAAACCTATCTGAAGCTATACATGATTTTCTAACTACAAAGCAAAAGAAATGTACAAAAATAGAAACACAAAAGAGAGAATCAAAGTCAACTAGCCATCTTCATTCGCTTCGCCAGTGGACCGCCAGTAACGTTCCCATCAGCAGCGCTACCCTTGACTTTGGCAACAACCTAGCCACCAACCTTATCTCCACCATTTCCATCAGAGCGACTGTCACTCTCATTGCCACTGGCACCATCTCCAGAGCCATCATCAGAACTACTGCTGCTTCCACTGTCTTCCTCTTTATCATCATCACCATCAACATCACTGCCCTCTGAGTGCTTGATTTCAATGCTCAGATCCCCTTCACTATCATTGAAGGTCTCATTAGTGGCAAGGTCCTCCTCCTTGGAAGTAATGGGACTCCTCTCCAAAGAGGATGAGCTCTTCACGACTTGGTCGCCTCTGCTTTTACCTCAACCTCTGCCAAGGACACCCCTGTTGCGACCTCTATCAACACCGCTCCCCAAAGCTGGATGATGACCGGCTTCCCTCCTAGCTGCCGAATGAGGCATCACCAGTACCACAATAATTTGAAATGAAGGGTTGACAAGAAATAAAATGTCAAATACGAAGGGTACGGAGATAAGGCTAGTCTATCAGAGTGTATCAAGGTAGAAATACATGGATAGTCAGTATAGAATGAGCCAGAATGGGATACCTGATTGCCAACTACAGTAAGACCATGCTCCCTCCTCCGCACCATGTGAACCAGAGACTCGATCACCTCCAAACATCACTCAATATAGGCCGTAGGAGGCTGCAAACACAAATGAGAGTATGAATAAAGCAGAGTAAAGGAGAATAAAGCACAGTAAAAGAGTGCAAGGCAACAGTAAAGTAGAATATAGTAGAATGAATCAACATAAGGGGTGTCTGAGAAAGCCATAAAATGAATGAGATATGTCTATCTTATCTCAAGGGCAAGGGTGAGCACCCAATCCTCAAGAAGCTCTAGAGGAATCTCAGTGAGAGCACCGCTCAGGCTCATGTAACTAAGAAGAGGAATGCTGGAAAATCGGTGGCAAGATCAATGGGAGGAACATCAGCACCTCGAGGGACATGAGCATCATCATGAATAAGAGTAGCATCTGCGACAACTCCAAATACTTGGGTCATATCAGGAGTAATAGGGGGCATGATATGGCACTGCAAGAATGCGGTCTAATCCCTGAGCACGTGGAATAGGTCAACATCCTATCCATCTAACATGGCCTTGAGCTACACCATGTCAGTGATCAGATTAGCAGTTCTTATGCAAGCAGACGGAGAAGATGGATATCCAGTGTAGCTTGGTCTAGGGTCTGGCAAATAAAGTGCTTCCCCAGGTACCAAGCCCAGCTAAAGAGGCCCTCAAATAATATTGTCACTCTAGAAGCTACCCACGATGTAGTGTACTGCTCCGTCTCAACTTCGGGCATAGATACCTAAGGGTTCTAGTGTACTTGCATGTTTGAATGTGTGGGATCCAATCAAAAGCCCAGGTGAAGACAAGCAAGAGGATAAAACAAATCAGTATGAGTATCAAGTTTCGAATGTTAAATAGTGAAAATGGGTGAAGCGATGAGACTGGCAATCACATGGCCTGAGGGCCTCATCAAAATACAGGGACCAAGGCATTACGCACTCAATCTCACGCACAGCAATTGGGGTGAGCTCGGGAAAGTAAGAATACACCCATATCTGCACTGGAAAGAAGAATGGCATCAAACAACAAGCATAAATAGAATGTACAAAATGAAAAATATAGTAAACTGAACTGAAAAAGGGATCGAATGTACCTCCCATGCACGACAACATCCCCTAAGCAGCCTTGCCTTTGGGCAGGAGGATGAGTGCACATAACTGTATAATGTGGCTAACCTAGCACTTCTCCAATCATATTCTCTCATTCGGGAGATGTCCACCATCGTACTTAGAAACTATAATCCAATGGTATTATCCATGTTCGAAGACAAGGTAGTATTGAGGACATAAATAAGAAATCAGTGGGTGTACTGAGTAGTGGCCTCTGGGGTATCAAGGTGAGTGTCATGGAATCTCTAGTGCAGCCAGCTGTAGTGGATGATCCCCAGGCTGTCCTTTGAGGGAATGGCCCCAAGTAAATAAAGCTGGGCAGCGTCCCAAGATCCCATATTTGAGTTAAAAGGGATCGGATCATGGAGAGGTCATAAGGGGTCGTTGTTATCTCCCTTGCAGAAGAGAAGTTGGAGGAGTTGGTGGTATCCCACCACCTCTCCATAAGGGCCACAACAACTGATCCGGTGGCCTACATCTAGGTAATCCCTGAACAAAATATGCTAGAACCGGCCTGCCCCATCAAGGCCCAGAGTGTGGTAGGGAGAACTTGATACCACTAGTGAGGGAATATGATTGTTCCATAGCCCTTCGCCTGACAGTCATCGTCCTGTTGCAAGAAAGTTGATTAGTATAATGTGGATAGGGGCAAATGTGAATAAACATGTGAGTTTGGTATTAAGGCTTACTAGTCGAGCACCATGGGATAGGTGCAACTATCACTCCCGAAGAAACACGTCCAGAGTAACCCATGGCCAGAACTTAGTGAACGTAAGCATGCTATTGTTAATAATACGATGCACATCAGGCTAGTAGGTAGTCGGATCAAATGGCCTAAGATGGGGAGGTGGTAGCTCAGGACCAAACATGGAAGAATGGATGTCATTTGCCACCATGTCTAGGTCATCCACCTAGATGCCTACGTCCTCAACAGGCATATGTACATCAATCTTAGGGGCTAGATGAGGCACATCGACCTCTAGGAAGCTGGGAGGAGCATTCCCATGATGGATATCAGCATCCATTAAGAAAGAATAAGTGTGGGTGAGCGAAAAATAAGGGAGATGGAGAAATGCAAGGAACCAAAGGGAGTGAGTGAGGGGCTAAGGCAAGATGTGCGAAACAAGTAACGAGAAGCAGGAAACTTGAAACTCCACCAAATCACAAACCAATCGATTCAAAGTGTAGAGAAAAGTGTCAGTTTAAAAAAAAAAGGCGTTGGACGTTGGGTAATGTGAAAGAGGAAGGAAATCTAGAGAGAGATAGTGGAAAAGAGAGGGAATGCATTTTTGGATGATGCGGAGTAGAAATATACCGTTGATTTACTTTTATAAACTTTTTGGGAGGCAAAAAGACAAAACTATCCTTGAAAAACCCAAAACAGCCAAGCAACCCACCATTTGTTCAGCCTACTCGTTTTTTAGCTGGCGACTGAAATAAGTGACCGATAAGAGGCTTTTGTATGGGCAGGGTGATATTTTTGCCCAAATGAAATGTGTTTGTGCTTAGGGGGAAGTGTTGATGAAAATCAAGCTCAGTGTGAAGTTAACATATCAGTATGTGTCTGAAACACCAGGCCATGTAAACAAAAGAAGCCGATTCATGCGTAGGAGGATTTCTATTTAACACAAGAGGATTAGGAGAGCTATTCAAAGCCAAAGAGGAGGTTCTAGTCAATACAATGAAACTACGTTTCATAAAGGTGTGGTTCTAGAAAATGGAAGTCTTAAAAATCCTTATTCCATATGCACCGAGTTCTTTATGTACGCTATGATGCGTCCCTTGCTCTTCAAAGAGCAGAATAAGGGAAAGACACGTCTAAAATTAGCCTAACTTGTGGGAAAAGGGATCCAATGCTACAAGAAGTGCGCAAGGTTTCTCAGTGCATCGCCGTCATCACCAGAATCACCATGATCATCAGAATTTCCCTCGGCGCCAAAGGCAGTTCCCGTGTCATCTTCTTCATTACTACTCACCATCGAAGAATGCAAGCTGGGTGGTCGATGCAGTTCCAAATTGTCATCCTAAAACAAAGAAAACCATGTCATTGAAGAGAGATGTCATGACCCAAACCCGCCCTTTTGGGTTAAGGGCATAACCGGCCAGTAATCAAGGGATTACCTACGGCCTCAAGCCAAACAAGACATAACTCATCAGAGTAAAGGGGCCAAATGGAAGCAAATTTAAAACTTTGTCAATAGGGCCATGCTTACATGGCACACCATAACAATCCATATGCATACATGTTAATAACTCACGTCAAAATAAGTAATAACACATAGTTCTATACATACCGGATCATTCAAGTCCAAGTCGGCCAATCAAAACTATATACAACCGTAAACCAAGTTTCTCGCCAACATGACAAAATATAGCAAACTAGAAAAAGGGCGAAAACAACTCTCGTGCGTGAGATGTATGGGCTAACTCTTCAAAACCTTGACTGTTTCTTGCAAACTTCACTGAGGCTGGGTTTGGACGTCCCTTGGCTCACCTACAGACACATGAATGAGCGTGAGCGAAAGCCCAGTGAATAATATCAAATAAGAAGGATACATAAATAGTATTTAGAACGACATGCACCAAACGGCCTTGCGCCCAATTCATATTTCTATCTAGTATATATATATAACAATTAACTGTGGTTCCAAACACATCAGATGGCCTCAGGCCCAATCCATTCATCTCAAACGGCCTTCGGCCCATTCATTCTTTCATTTATGCTAGACTGGCCGTTGGCCCATTCATTCTTTCCTTCATGTCAGACTGGCCTTTGGCCCATGCATTCTTTCCTTCATGTCAGATTGGCCTTTGGCCCATTCATTTTTTCATTCATGTAAGACTGGCCTTTGGCCCATTCATTCTTTCATTCATGTCACACTGGCCTTTGGCCCATTTATTTGTCATAGCAAACATTTGCCCACAATTTAAATTAACGAGCTTATAAGACTTATAGGGAAATAAGCAATTGGAGAAATAACAAACTTCAAAACATCTTTATTAAGATATTACTCACAGTGTTCTGCCGGTGGATTCACCCTTGAGCTCGACCCTACACATTACGTAACACATATGGGTCACAAACAATCCAATCCGTTCTTAATTCATACATCTCTCTTAGGCTTCTTTCTTCTTCCTTTAATTCATTCATAATGCTCAATGCATGCCTAAGAGTGCTTAGAAGTGAAAGAGAATGGAAAATGAAACACAGAACACATTTACAAATTTTCTGAAACAGGGGTCCCCGCTTGAGCATGGACTTTCCCGCTTGAGCGGACCCATTAGGTCTGCAAATGTACTGGTTGCCCTATTTTTATGCACGAGCGTGAATTCGGACGCTCGAGCTGAAGGTCTCACTACATGGCTCCCCACTCGAGCGTGAACCTCCCCGCTCGAGCGGACATTAATGTCTGCAAAATATTCTGGGAGCTCGTATTTTACGCTCGAGAGGCGGTTCCCCCGCTCGAGCGGACTTCAAGAATTCTGGGTTTTCTAGAATTGTTCTTGAGCTCAAATTCGACATTCAAACGTTCCAAAGCTTGTGATTTTGGTTCGAAACATGCAAATACATCGCACTGCATGAGAATGAAAGAGTATGACACCAAATTGCTCAAAATCATCATCTAATTCTCAAATTATCCAACATTTCCTTTGTATAATCAACACTCATGCATTCAAACTTCATTCCAAATTCATATCTCTATCAATTCAACATGCATGTTAGTCTTTGACCCCAATTCCATTTCAAATGGCATTAATGATGCTCATAACCATGGAAATCAACAAAAACATGCTTGCATGTATGCTTGAACACCCATATTCCCATATTCAACGTAATACATGCTTGATTATGCAAAAACATGGTGATCCTATACATGCATGTGCATATTAACTTCCAATTCAACAAAACCAACTCAATTTCATCATAATCAATTCAATTCATGTTCTTAATCATCCTTCAACTTTGAATTCACAAAGTTACAAACTAGAATCCATGAATTTACGCACCTAGAAGCTCAATCTTCCCAATTTATGGTAAATTCTTGAGCGTAGCTTCAAGATCACCAAGTTTCGTAGCCAATCTCTACCTTGAGCTCCCCCTCTCTCTAATTTTGGCTCCTCTCTCTCTCTCTCTCTAGAGCATAATTCAGCCAAATTGAATAAAAAGAGAGGAATTGGGTGCATAATGGCCCTTATATAGCCCTTCCTAATCAAATTATTTTAATACAAATAAATTGAGCATTATTTCATCAATTTAATCTATTTCATTTGATCCAAATCAATTTTCGATAAAATTTCACCGTAGGCTTTAAAAATTACGCTAATCACAATGGCGTAGTCAAGTTCAGTTTCTGTGGCCGTTGGGGCCTTCAATTTAAATTCCAATGAAGAAAGTCAAACAAATTTTCCTACGGTGAATAGATAGAAATTCAAAACCACATATATTCATATAAATGGTACTCAAAGTCATATCAGACACATAATCATATTGATAATAAGGATCAATTAGCATAATACGGAATATGGTTATCAGAGTCTTCCCCCCTTTAGGAAGTTTTGTCCTCCAAACTTAATTTACCTTCGTCGGGAAACAAATGTGGATAGCGTAGCCGCATTTCATCCTCTTTTTCCCACGTGGCATCCGTCCTATAGTGTTCTTTCCATTCCACTTTCGCCATTGGGATGGACTTGCTTCTCAATTGTTTCACTTGCCAGTCGATGATTCATTTTGGCTATTCAGCGTACTCCATATTTTCATTAAGAGCTACCCGGTCATAATCAATCACATGAAACGGGTCTCGGAGATAACCCCTTAACATTGACACATGAAACATATTATGGATTTGCTTAAATCCCGGCGGCAAAACAACTCTATAAGCAATTGGACCAAGCCTTTCTAGAATTTGAAACGACCCAATGTAAGGGGGCGACAACTTGCCCTTCTTTCCAAACCTGACTTGGCCTTTCATCGGAGTCACACGGATGAACACATGGTCGCCAACCTCATACTCGACATCGGCATAATTCTTTTGTCGGTCCTAAGCTGTTTTGAGCCTTTGTTGAATAGTTTTAATCTTCTCAGAAGTGTCTTGCACAATTTTAGGACCAAGAAGAGCTCTGTCCCCGACTTCTGTCCAACAAATTGGTGATCTACACCTTCTACCATACGAAGCCCCGTATGCTGCCATACCGATGCTAGAGTGGAAGCTATTATTGTATGCAAACTCTGCAAGTGGCAAATAGTATTCCCAAGTCCCCTGAAAATCCAAGGCACACATCCTTAGCATATCCTCCAAAGTCTGTATTGTCCGTTCTGATTGTCCGTCTATCTATGGATGGAATGCGGTACTAAACCTCAGTTCCGTCCCCATAGCCTTTTGCAAACTTTTCCATAATCTAGACACAAATTTCGGGTTTCTATCCGAGACAATAGATACTGGAACTCTGTGTAAACGAACAATCTCATCAACATATATAGTAGCCAGTCTATAAGCATCAAATGCAGTTCTAACAGGTAGAAAATGTGCAGACTTAGTCAGTCTATCAACTACAGCCCAAATAGAATCCATACCTCGAGGAGTCTGAGGTAGACCAACAACAAAATCCATAGTCACATGTTCCCACTTCCATTCAGGGATAATGAGATGTTAAAGTAGACCGCCGGATTTCTGATGTTTAGCTTTAACTTGCTGACATTGAAGACATTTGGACACATATTCTGCAATCTCTTTCTTCATTTTAGGCCACCAATAGCTTTGTTTCAGATCCCGATATATTTTATTGTTACCCGGATGCATAGCAAACACTGATTTGTGGGCTTCATCTAAAACCCTTTTATTTAGTTCCGGAATATCTAGGGTACACATTCGGTTACGAAATCTCAACACTTCACCTTCAATGCTGAACTCTGCTTTCAGGCTTGTCCCAAATTCATCAATGACTTTCTTGAGGAATTCATCCTCCTTTTGTTTCTGTTTAATTTCATCAATGATCGCCGGTTCGGCTGAAATAGCGGCTATCAATCCACCCTGTTCACACAATACCACTTCAATTTCATACTTCTCAAAATCTTGCAAGATCACTTTCTGTTCAGTAAGCAAACAAGCCATACTCCCCGTTGATTTTCTGCTCAAGGCATCAGCAATTGTATTAGCTTTCCCGGAGTGATACTGAATCTCAAGATCATAGTCTTTTATCAGTTCGAGCCATCTCCTCTGTCGCATGTTCAACTCCTTCTGCGTAAAGAAGTATTTAAGACTTTTGTGATCCGTGTAGACTTCACACTTTGCTCCATACAAATAATGCCGCCAGATTTTCAAAGCAAAAACAACTGCTGTCATGACCCGAACCCGCCCCCGTGGCTTAAGGACATAACCGGCCAGTAATCATGAGATTACCTACAGCTTCAAACCAAAACAAACGTATTTTAACAGAGTTAACGGGGGCCGAACGGAAGCAATTTAAAACTTTGTCCATAAAGTTGTGCTTACATGGAACATTATAACAAACCATACATATGTACATTAATAACTCACAACAGAAGTATAGTACGATAAAATTCTGTACAGACAGGATCATCCAAAACTAAGTTAACCCATGAAAACTATATACATACATGTTCAAAGACTTTGCCAACATGACAACATAAAACAAAATGACAAAAAGGCGAAGACGAGTCTCGTACATGAGACGCAAGGGCTGACTCTTCAAAACCTTTGTTGTTCCACACATACTTCACTGGGACTGGGTTTGGACTTCTCTTGGCCCACATACAAACACATGAATGAGCATGAGCGATAGCCCAATGAATAATATCAAATAAAGGAGTTTTACAAACGGTACGTAGAACAACATGCTTCAAACGGCCTTGGGCCCAATTCATATTTCTATTTAACATATATATACACAATTTAAGTCAAGTGACTGTAGTTCCAAACATACTGCCCTTTCGCCCATTTATTTTCCAATTGTCAAACTGGCCTTTGGCCCATTCAGATTTTCATGTCAAACTGGCCTTTGGCCCATTCAACTTTCATTCATGTCAAACTGGCCTCTAGCCCATTTATTCATGTCAGACTGGCCTCTGGCCCATTTATTCATATCAAACTGGCCTCTGGCCCCTTCATTGATGTCAAATTAGCCTTTGGCCCATTCATTCATGTCAAACTGGCCTTTGGCCCATTCATTCATGTCAGACATTTGTCCGTAATTCAAACTAGCAAACTTATAAGGCTTATAAGGAAATAAGCAATTGGACAAATGACGACTTCAAAATATCGATATTACTCACAGTGATTGGTTGGTTGGTTTGCCCTGGAGCTCGACCCTACACATTCCATGAACACAAAAGGGTCACAAACAATTCGATCCATTCTAAATTCACATATTCCTCTTTAGGCTTCATTCTTATCTCTTTAACTCAATTACAATTCTCAATGCATGCCTAAGAGTACTTAGAAGTGAAAGAGAACAGAAAACGAAACACATGATGTCTTTTCAAAATTTCAGAAAGCAGGGTCCCCGCTCGAGCGTGGACTTCCCCACTCGAGCGGACCCTTGAGGCTTGCAAAAGTACTGGTTATGTCGAATTTATGCTCAATCGTGCACTCTAGCGCTCGAGCGGAAAGCCTCTCTACATGGCTCCCCACTCGAGCGGACATCCATGTCTGCAAAAATACTAGGAGCACGAATTTCCCGCTCGAGCGTATCTTCCCCCGCTCGAGCGGACATAAAAAATTCTGGGCTTTCCAGAACACATTCTTGTGCTTCAACCTGATAGTCAAACGCTCTAAATACATGTTTTTGGCTCAAATTCCACATATACAAGTACTAACATGGTATAAACACAAAATTACAACATTACGAAGCTCAATTCTACAAATTAATCACATGCATGTTTCATTTTACACCAAACTTGTTTCTAACACAACAATTCCATGCATTCAACACTTACACCCTTATGAATTGTACATGCATGTGACATTTTACTCTCATTCTCAACTTAGATGATGAAGAGATGGTCAAAAGCATGAGCTTTAACTAAAATCTCATATGGATTATACATTTGTGCTCAAACATACAATTTCAAAGCAATTACACACATACATGCATACATTGACTTTCAATTCAACAAAACCAACTCAATTTCATAATACTCAATTAAACTCATGTTCTTGACCATTAATCAAACTTGGATTCACAAGATGATAACTTAAAATTCATGAACTCACTTACCTAGGAGCTTCAAACCCCCAAACTCTAGCCAATTCTTCTGTTTAATGTTCAAATTCCCAAGCCTTGAGCCAAGATTACACAATTCTCTCCCTTTCTCTCTCTCTATAGCCGACCCTCTCTCTCTCAAGGCAGAAAATCATATTTTTGAGCTCAAGTGTACCAATTAAGTGTATAGTGCCTTTTTACATAAGTTCCCACTAGCACCAATTTAATAATAATAAATGATTGGGCACTAATTCAATAAATTAATCCAATTAATCTGATCCGAATAAATTTTCAGTTAAATTTCACCGTAGGCTCTAAAAATTACGCTAATCACAATGGCGTAATCGATTTCGGGTTCTGTGGCCGATAAGGCCTTCAATTTAATTTCCAAAGAAGATAATCAAACAGATATTCCTACGGTGAACAGATAGAAATTTAAAACCACATATTTTCACATAATGGCACGCAAAATCATATTAAACACATAATCATACTCATATTAAGGACCAATTAACATATTACGGAACAGGAATATCACAACTGTGGCCAATTCTAAATCATGTGTTGGGTAGTTCTTCTCATGTGACCTCAACTGCCAAGAGGCATAGGCAATTACCCTTCCATTCTGCATTAATATATATCCCAAACCTTTATAAGATGCATCACTAAAATTCACAAAATTTTCCGTACCTGTGGGCAATGTCAATACTGGTGCAGTGGTCAATCTTGTTTTCAGTTCGTGAAAGGCAGTTTCTCTTTTGTCATTCCATTCAAAAGATTGCCCTTTGCGTGCGAGTTGAGTAAGAGGTACAACTATTTTTGAGAAGTCCTTCACAAATCTCCTGTAGTACCTAGCTAAGCCCATGAAACTGCGGACTTCTGTCACATTAGTTGGAGTAGGCCAATTCACAATTGCCTCTATTTTTTGTGGGTCCACTGAAATTCCTTCCTTGTTGATCACATGCCCTAAAAAGATAACTTCTTTTAACCAAAATTCACATTTCTTTAGTTTGGCAAATAATTTATTTTCTCTAAGTATTTGCAGGACAATTCTCAAATGATGTTCATGTTCAAGTTTATTCCTGGAGTATATCAAAATGTCATCAATAAAAACCACAACAAATTCATCAAGGTATGTCTTAAAAATTCGGTTCATTAAGTCCATAAATGCTGTAGGTGCGTTAGTCACTCCAAATGGCATAACAAGAAATTCATAATGACCATACCTCGTTCTAAACGCTGTTTTCTCAACGTCCTCTGCCATTACCTTCAACTGGTGGTACCCGGATTTCAAATCAATTTTACAAAAGACTTGTGATCCCTGCAATTGGTCAAACAAGTCATCAATACGAGGTAAAGGGCATTTATTCTTTATTGTCACCTTGTTCAGTTCTCGATAGTCAATACACAAGCGTAAGGTTCCATCTTTCTTTTTCACAAACAACACCGGTGCACCCTATGGTGAAGTACTAGGTTGGATAAACCCTTTGTCAAGTAGATCCTGCAACTATTCTTTCAATTCCTTCATTTCAGCAGTAGCCATTCTGTAGGGAGTTTTAGAAATAGGCTCAGTGCCTGGCATAATTTCAGTAGTAAACTCTATCTCCCTGTCCCCCAATTCCCATGGTAATTCGTTCGGAAATACATTTGGAAATTCTCTAATAATAGGGATATTATTCAATTCAACATTTACAGATTGTTCAGACAATGCATAACACAAATAACCCTGGCACCCTTTCCTGATCAGTTTACATGCCTTCATTGCAGATATTAAATAAGGTGGAGGCACTACCCCGTTACCCACAAATACAATTTCTTCCTGTTTTAGTGGTCTAAACACAACCTGTTTTGTTACGTAATCAATGGTGGCACGATATTTAGTTAACCAATCCATGCCTAGAATTATATTAAAGTGCCTAAAGTTCAAGGGCAACAAATCCACATATTAAATGGCATTTCCAACACGCATGTCACAAAAACGATATACAGATTCACACAATACGGATTCCCCAAATGAAGCAGATATGCACAGCAGATATGGCAATAATTCTAGAGGTCTACTCAGTCTAGATGCAAACGCACATGTTATAAAAGAGTGTTGATCCGGAGTCAATTAACACAAAAGCATCCTAATTACATATAGAAATAGTACCTAAGACAACTGCGTTGGCATTCTGTGTATCGCCCGGAACAAGCGCCAAAACTTTCCCTTTCCTCACGGTATCTCCGGTGGCAGTAGATCTCATAGTGTTTCCTGGTTTTGGGATCGATGGAGTGGAACTACCAGCTATCTTCCCACTATTCTTATTACAATCCTGGGCCATATGCCCTTGTTTACCCGACACACGGTAACAAATCCCACGATGCCTTTTACTACAAATATTGCACATAGGAGATGTATCTCGGGAAGAATTCGAAGTACTTGAGGAGCCCGTGTTTTGCTTTTTCAAAAATTTCTTCTTTGAAAAGAAGCCTTGCCTTTTGTTGCCTTTCCAGTCAGTTGTTGACTTAGCATGTCTAGCTATGTTAGCCTCTGATATTATGGCCCGGTCTAGCATCCCAATATAGGTTTCCAACTTTAAGACATTCGCCCTTTCTAAATTGTCGCGTCGAAGCCCACCTTCAAAATGCCTCGCTTTCTTATAATCAGTATCAACCACATGTGGTGCAAACCTGGCCAATTCAGTGAATTTGGCTTCATACTCAGCCACCGTCATACTATCTTGCTTTAGTTCCATGAACTCTGATACTTTCCTATCCCGGGCACATTGCATGAAGTACTTATCATAGAAAATTTCCAAAAATTTGGTCTAGTCAACATCCTTATGATTCTCATGCATTAACATCCACCATTTTCTTGCTTCGTCTTCTAGCATAAAGGTGGCTAGAAGCACTTTCTGTGTCTCCGAACAAGGGAACACCTCGAATAGCTTTTCGATGCCGAGGACCCATGCTTTAGCTTTCAACGGATCTAATCCCCCATGGAACTGTGGGGTTTCATTTTCATAAACTCTTTGGTGAGAGCTATTATTCGGTCATCATTCTGTAAGTCTAGCATAGGAGGTGCTGGAGGTGGAGGTGGAGGATGTGGTTGCTGCCACTGTTGTTGGCACTCTTGTTGTTGCCTCAATGTTTTTTCCATTTCCTGAATTAATCTTTCCATCCTATCCATTCTGGCGGTAGAGGACTCCTCTATCTCATCACCTCTAGTTCTCACCATCTGATTAGACTTGCATTATACTTTATACAAAAGATTCATGGGTATGCATATACTAAAGAGCATACATATTCAAATAATTTGCACTCAAGCAAGTCACAAACCTATAACACAAAATCATTCACATTAAAACATTCAAACGTATTCTCGATTCTTTCAAATTCATACTTATCGCATGAATGCATCCTAGATCTCATCTAGACGCTTATTGCTCTTTTTGGACAAGTGTGTGAGTTATTAACTCGTGCTCTGATACCACTTTGTCATTACCCGAACCCGCCCCTATGGGTTAAGGGCATAACCTGCCAGTAATTGAGGGATTGCCTATGGCCTCAAACCAAACAAGACATAACTCATCAGAGTAAAGGGGCCAAACGGAAGCAGATTTAAAACTTTGTCCATAGAGTCGTGCTTACATGGCACGCCATAACAATCCATATACATACATGTTAATACCTCATGTCAAAATAAGTAATAACACATAGTTCTATACATACAGGATCATTCAAGTCCAACTCAGCCAATCAAAACTATATACAACTGTAAACCAAAGTTCTTGCCAACATGACAAAATATAGCAAACTAGAAAAAAGCTGAAAACAAGTCTCGTACATGAGACGTATGGGCTGACTCTTCAAAACCTTGACTGTTTCTTGCAAACTTTACTGAGGCTGGGGTTGGACCTCCCTTGGCTCACCTATAGACACATGAACGAGCGTGAGTGAAAACCCAGTGAATAATATCAAATAAGAAGGATACATGAACAGTATTTAGAACGACATGAACCAAATGGCCTTAGGCCCAATTCATATTACTATCTAGTATATATATATATATATCAATTAACTGCGGTTCCAAACATATTAGACGGCCTCGGGCACAATCCATTCATGTCAAATGGCCTTCGGCCCATTCATTCTTTCATTCATGTCAGACTAGCCTTTGGCCCTCTCATTCTTTCATTCATGTCAGACTGGCCTTTGGCTCATTCATTCTTTCATTCATGTGAAACTGGCCTTTGGCCCATTCACTCTTTTATTCATCTCAGACTGGCCTTTGGCCCATTCATTTCTCACAGCAAACATTTGCCCACAATTTAAATTAACGAGCTTATAAGACTTATAGGGAAATAAGCAATTGGACAAATAACATACTTCAAAACATCTTTATTAGGATATTACTCACGGTGTTCTACTGGTGGATTCACCCTTGAGCTCGACCCTACACATTACGTAACACATATGGGAAACAAACAATCCAATCTGTTCTTAATTTATACATCTCTCTTAGGCTTCTTTCTTATTCGTTTAATTCATTCATAATGCTCAATGCATGCCTAAGAGTGCTTAGAAGTGAAAGAGAATAGAAAATGAAACACAGAACACATTTACAAATTTTCTGAGACAGGGGTCCCCGCTCGAGCGTGGACTTTCCCGCTCGAGTGAACCCATTAGGTCTGCAAAAGTACTGGTTGCCTCATTTTTACGCTCGAGCGTGAATTCGGACGCTCGAGCTGAAGGTCCCGCTACAAGGCTTCCTGCTCGAGCCTGAACCTCCATGCTCGAGCGAACATCAATGTCTGCAAAATATTCTGGGAGCTCGTATTTTATGCTCGAGCGGCAGTTCCCCCACTCGAGCGGACTTCAAGAATTCTGGGTTTTCCAGAACTGTTCTTGAGCTCAAATTCGACATTCAATGGTTCCAAAGCTCATGATTATGGTTCAAAACATGCAAATACATCACACTACATGAGAATGAAAGAGTATGGCACCAAATTGCTCAAAATCATCATCTAATTCTCAAATTATCCAACATTTCCTTTATATAATCAACACTCCTGCATTCAAACTTCATACCAAATTCATATCTCTATCAATTCACTATGCATTTTAGTCTTTGACCCCAATTCCATTTCAAATGGCATTAATGATGTTCGTAACCATGGAAATCAACAAAACCATGCTTGCATGTATGCTTTAACACCCATATTCCCATATTCAACTTAATACATGTTTGATTATGCAAAATCACTGTGATCCTATACATGCATGTGCATATTAACTTCCAATTCAACAAAACCAACTCAGTTTCATCATAATCAATTCAATTCATGTTCTTAATCATCCTTCAACTTTGAATTCACAAAGTTACAAACTGAAGTCCAAGAATTTACTCACCTAGAAGCTCAATTTCCCAATTTATGGTAAATTCTTGAGCGTAGCTTCAAGATCACCAAGTTCCGTAGCCAATCTCTACCTTGAGCTCCCTCTCTCTCTAATTTCGGCTCCTCTCTCTCTCTAGAGCATAATTCAGCCAAATTGAATAAAAAGAGAGGAATTGGGTGCATAATGGCCCATAATGGCCCTTATATAGCCCTTCCTAATCAAATTATTTTAATACAAATAAATTGAGCATTATTTCATCAATTTAATCTATTTCAATTGATCCAAATCAATTTTCGATAAAATTTCACCGTAGGCTTTAAAAATTACGCTAATCACAATGGCGTAGTCAAGTTCAGTTTCTATGGCCGTTGGGGCCTTCAATTTAAATTCCAAAGCAGAAAGTCAAACAGATTTTCCTACGGTGAACAGATTGAAATTTAAAACCACATATATTCATATAAATGGTACTCAAAATCATATCAGACCCATAATCATATTCATAATAAGGATCAATTAGCATAATACGGAATAGGGTTATCGCAAGAGAAGTATAGAACGACCGTACATAATAAGAAATGAGTGGTAAGGTCAGTGTATTTTACCTCCAAGAAGTTGGTGGGGTGAGGGAATAAAGACCACGTGGGCAAGGAGTTTGGGTGGAGTCCATGAATTGGCGTCGGGTCAAGTCCATAAAAACGGCCACTGGCACGAGCATAGCTCAAAGATCGATTGATTACTTTAACTTGACCATGAACTCTTCTTCCATTGTCAATAATTGATTCCTTAGGACAACAACGGCTTCTCTCTCTTACAGATAGTCTTTTTCTACCTCCCTGACCACTAGAGACAGTTCTTGGTTGTATTATTTCCAAGTTTGGAACTACAGCATCATCAGAGCTCTCATCAAACAAGCCAACAAAATCTAAGTAATGAAGAGAATCCACGTCTCAAGATACACTGGAAATGAGAGAGAGAGAAAGAGAGAGAGAGAGAGAGAGAGAGGTTATGAACCATTTGAAATTAGAGAAGGTGTACAAAGCCACATAAACAACAACCTCTAGTGGCTAAGAGTTGTTTGTAGTCAAAGTACAGCCTTTTTACATACTGTTAGAAGCGAAAAAGTCAACAGCTATTTGGGGTTTGCCCAAATGAACCGGTCAACTTTACATTTGGCCGGCCAGCCGACTATGGTATTGGCTGACAGGTTCTAGGTAAACTATTTTAGATGCGTTGATGAGTTTTAGAGTGCCAAAATAGGGACATGAAAATAGTCACAGAGTTTGGGAGAGGAGAAGGTGTTCAGTCATGTGTACAAGCGTTCGGATGCGAAGTAGAGTAAATGGAAGCCATCCACAAGAAAAAGAGTTGTTATATAGATATGTGGGCCCCAAATGGCATAAGTTGTTTACAGAAGTAGTTACAAAATGTCCCATAATAGTTGAGGGTATCACATTCAAAATTCCTACAAGCCATACAGACAGGAGAATAAGAAAAACAAGAGAAAAATGGACTATGGGTAAGGTAAAGCAAAGCTAGGTGACTGGAGCCATTCGTCCCAGTAGGTAGTAGGATGCCGGCTTGACCAGGGTCATCGTCATCACCACTAGCACCACTGTAAAAAATGCTGCTGCAAGCGAATGAGTAGTCAAGGGATCCATCTGGCACATCATCATCATTATCATCACGACTGATAACAATCACCACGAGCAAAACGGTTCCATCCTACAACAAAGAGGAAGTCTTGGTCAAAGAAAATTAAGAGTATTGTACAAGAACCATTCAGAAGTAAACAATCAGTTCTTGAGGTAACCAAACCTCAGGATGGATATCTAGAATTTCGGGGAATACTGAAGCTCGGCCACGTCTATGTCCCTGTCGACCTCAGATGCCCAGACTGTGTTGCTCTTGAGGAGCCTGTCTAGGACCGTAGTAACGTCCTCGCCTGTAGGCTTAAGTCTGCTCAGCTCATTAGCCTTTGCTTGCCTACTACTACTAGCACCCCCGCGAGGGTGCCCTAACCCATGCCTCCTTGCAAGGGTAAAGATATAAGTGAGCTCCGGGTCAATGCCATCTATCATGGTCGTGACAAGAGCCTTCGCTACCGTGTTCTTGAAAGAAGTGCTACTGTCTGTTGGTGTATTTGGTTCATCAAAACTAGTAGGAGAGTTGGGAAGAAATAGCAGAAGATCATCGTTAGCCATGAGTGGTGATCAGAAATGAGCTCAGAGAGTTTGAGAGGTGTTTTTGGATGGAAGTAAAAGGAAGTTGGATGGTCGTTCCTTTTAATAAACTTTCAAAGATGTGAAATGACTGTTCTAACCCCATAAAAACCTGATAGGGCAAGCCGACCATTCCTTTTTTTGGCCAATCAATTTTTGGTTGGCCAAGTAAGCATCAACATCATATTGATAGAAAGGTGCTTAGAAGTATTCAATGATGTATGTTGTCATTCTTATTGAGCTCTAAGGCGGGATTATTCAACAAACTCGCAGAAAGGAAGGTCAATCCTTGTTTTTATTGTGTTTGTCCTACATTTGCCTCGGCAGCATAATGCTTCTTTTGTATCAATCGCTCCCTACATGTGAGAAATGGGTAAGACGTGAACCCCCGGCTAATACCGCCACCTGTGGGGTTGGCAGTTAACACCACCCTCGGTTAATATCAGCCCCTGTGGGGTTAGCGATTAACACCACTCTTAGTTAATATCATCCATTGCGGGGTTGGCAGTTAACACCACTTTTGGTTAATACCACCCCCTACAGGGTTGGCGATTAACACCACCTTCAATTAATACTACCCCCTGCGGGGTTGGTAGTTAACCTCACCCTCGGTTAATACCGCCTCCTACCGGGTTAGCGGTTAACACCATCCTCAGTTAATATCACCCCATACGGGGTTGGCTATTAATACCACATTTGGTTAGTACGGCCCCTTGCGGGGTTGGCGGTCAACACTACTTTCGGTTAATACCACCCCCTGCGAGGTTGACGGCTAACACCACCCTCGGTTAATATCAATCCTATGGGATTGGCGGTTAACACCACCTTCAGTTAATACTGCCCCTTGCGCGGGAAGGCAATTAACACCATCTTTTCTCCTTTCATGTTGCTACATGTTTGGAGTGTGTTGTGGAGTTCCTTATTGTTGAGACTGTCGATCATATATGGCTTTGGCTATGGCCATCTTTTTCTCTTTCCATCTTGTGCCTCGATACAAGTGGGTCATTACATGTCATTTGCTTCATGTAGAGCATGCTTGTAGGTGCTGTGTGCATCATCCTTCAAACTTGCCATAGTTGTTAGCTTGTTTTGTATGTCATTTGCAGGAGGGCTTCCTCTTTCTTTTTCCATCTTTGCAGATTTAACTTTGTTCTACCTTGTCACCCTCGGTGGTGTTCGTATCATCAAGATTTTCAAAACTCCGACAGTGTGATACATGTAAGCCTAATTATCAAATCATGGCAACACGTGTCACGTAAGCCCACCATTTTTAAAATTGTTTCGAGCATGGAATTTGCATTATACCTCTGAACTGCGCTGGTTTGATTCCTCGCAAAGGGAAATGTAGGCAACTCTCAAGTTCAACCAAATTTTATCTGCATTGTTGTTTGTTTTGCCCAAGCCTTACAACCTCATCAGAAAGGGTCATCTTTGGGCTTTGACTTTCACTCACACCATGAAATGACGCACCAAGCTCAGTAAAAGAGGGGCAGTTGTAAACAACCCATTTTTTACTAGCTCTGAGACTTGTGTGCTCTCTTTTGAGTTCTCGATGATGAAAGTGAGAGGTGTTAATCTTTGCGAGTTCCGCATCAAGAAGCCTAAGGATCAAGTTTTAAACCATCCAGTGCCTGTTTTGGATAAAATGTTTTGGACCGAAAAGGAAACACCTTTCAAAGCATGTTTTAGTTGTGCAACAATAGACGTTACCATAATGTTCTGAGGCTAATATTTTTAAAATCAAAGCATTGTATTCTTTCAAATAAATGAGCGAAGAACATAGTGGAAGTGAATGGGAGGGACAAAATCCTCTAAAATACATATTTCTTCATTTAATTCAAGCTAACTTGCTCTTGTTGATTCGACGATATGCCCACTAGTTGGTCGGACACCATGTGATGGCTGGCTACAAAAGCACTTGGCCGATCGCTATGAAGCTCGATTGGCTACCTGTTCTGGGTACAAAGCATTTTCAAAAATTTCAACTTGTTTTGCTTACCTACCACAAATATCTCAAATATTTATGACCTATGCTCTATATATAGAGCTCGCCAACTCATTTCAAAGAGTTAAAAAACTTGTCGAAGACATAGAAAAGCTTGAGGGTTTTCCCTTCTTCTTCTCTTACCTCCTACCTACCATATTCACCTTTTAACAGTAAATCCTTCATTAAAGGTTGATCCTAGGGATGTAATAATGGCCTGGCCCAGCCCATCTGGGCACGGGCCCAAGCAAACCTCGTGGGGTCCCACTTTTTTTACAAGTCGGGTTGAGCCGCCCCATGGGCCGAAAAGTGGGGCCCAAGCCCAAGCCCACTCAGAATAGGGCCTAGGGCCTGGGCTCAGGCCGCAGATTATAGTTAAGTATTTTAGTTCAGATAAATTAGATGTTTTGTTTGGTTATGTTTCATGATGGTATTTTAATTTAATTATGTATGACTTATGTTGTTTTAATTATGAAACGGTAATATGACATTTTTATTATTAATGGTGGTACTTCATGGTTGTATTAAACGGTACTATGACAGTTAAATTATTTTTATTATTAACTCTTTTTTTTCAGTATGCAAAGGTGTGAACAATTTTTTTTTTTTCATTATGTGCAACTTGCAATAATGATGCGAGTGGTGTGCATGACAAGGGGGCCGGGGGTAGGCAAGTGGCACTGGCAAGGGTAGAGGAGAAAAAACTAATATATATATATATATTCATTCATTGCATCCTGCACTGATGATATGAGTGATGTGCATGACAAGGGGGCAAAGGGTAGGCAAGCGGCACTGACAGGAGCAGAGCTGCGCCAATTAATTTTTATTTTTTTTATTATTTTTATTTTTCATTTATTGCAAGTTGCAATGATGATGTGAATGAAGAGTGATGCATGAAAATGACCCGCCGACCGCAGGGCCTGAAATTGTGCAACTTGCAATAATGATGCGAGTGATGTGCATGACAAGGGGGCCGGGGGTAGGCAAGTGGCACTGGCAAGGGTAGAGGAGAAAAAACTAATATATATATATATATATTTTCATTCATTGCATCCTGCACTGATGATATGAGTGATGTGCATGACAAGGGGGCAAGGGGTAGGCAAGCGGCACTGACAGGAGCAGAGCTGAGCCAATTAATTTTTATTTTTTATTATTTTTATTTTTCATTTATTGCAAGTTGCAATGATGATGTGAACGAAGAGTGATGCATGAAAATGACCCGTCGACCGCAGGGCCTGAAATTTTTTTGCCCAAACTAGGCAAATGGGTCCAGCCAGGCTTCAAATGTGAGGCCCAGGCCCAAGGTCCTGGGCTGGGCTCAGGCTCGGGCCTAACCAAGCCGGGCCCACCTCGAGACTTGGGCGGGCTTCGGGCCACCCACGCCACCCACGAGCCTGGGGCCATTTTTACAGCCGTACTTGATCCTAAGCTTTGTACAAAGGACTTTTGACATAAAATAACACACTTAAGAGTTCTTGAGGTGCTTTAAGCAAAGTTTGTAAACAAAAAGAACTCATCCTCATAAAGAGGTGAATCCTTTGCTTCTTTGATCATCTTCTTCCTACTTTTTTTTTAGTTCTAAGTCTATTTTCAATTATGTGATTGTTATAAATTCTCATAGATGTTGGGGGAGTAGCCTTTGCCACTCATCCATTGAGTTGATACCCTTTTCCTTGTTTCCTTGCTTAGCTTTAACTATCTAGTTCATATGAGTTTTGGATACTTTTGGATGAGATTGGGAGTAGTTTTAGCCATCCATTCACAAGTTCAATAAGTATGGTAGTTTTTCTTATTATTACGTTCTTTATCCTCACTTATCCTATCTCTCAAGTGTGTTAATTCATGTGGTTCAACTCCTTACTCCACGACCATGAGTGCTAGGGGTTCTTCCATGGGATTTCTTAGATGATGTATGGGATTTGATATGGACAAGTGGTGTCTCCCCCTTTTTATTGAGCTTTTTGGAAGTGAAACAAGAGATTTTGGATCAAAAGAAGTTGAAACCTCCTTTCTCAATCATTTGTGAACATAGAAAGGGATGTTATCATCCATGTTCTATGACTAGATGAGGAATTTTTCAATGAGTTTGATGAATATCTTGGTTTGATAAGCAAACATTCTGCCAAGAAATGATTTGCATTAATCTACGCTCTGCACTTAATAACATGGATTTGGGTATTAATTTACCCTTATTCACAAAGAGAAGATGTAGGTTCCTATTCCTTTCTTGGGCTTGAATTCGTTCTTGATTTTGATTAACTTAATTGTTGATTTATTGCAAAATATCCATTGTGTATACTTGTTTTTCCATTGTTGAGGGCTTTGGCCTAGTCACCTCTTCTCTGAGTGTTCCCTGTCAACAGAGGAGACAGAGTGGTTTGGCAACCCCCCAGAAGGTACCCTTTTGGCTTTTGTCCTCGAATTCTGCACTGATCTATTGCCCAGTCGGAGAAGAAATTTAGCAGGCCACTTCCTCGTGTGGCCAGCTCACTTTGTGTTTGGTCGATCACCCCCTCTCGGAGTAGAACATACAGTTTCTGGGGAATGCTCCCCTGGGCAGTTTTGGAGCTCCTGGACTGTTTCCTTCCTTTATTCATTATGATTTGTTAGAGCCACTTCCTCGTGTGGCCAGCTCACTTTGTGTTTGGTCGATCACCCCCTCTCGGAGTAGAACATACAGTTTCTGGGGAATGCTCCCCGGGGCAGTTTTGGAGCTCCTGGACTGTTTCCTTCCTTTAGTCATTATGATTTGTTAGATTCAGTAGTAGTTAGGCTAAATCGGTTCATTATTGTAATAATATCTCTCTCTCTCTCTCTCTCTTTCACTCCCCTTTTTCTTATTCGAATTGTTATAATAATCTTCCAACCCTACATCATTCTAACCTTTTTATTTACCTACTTTTGGTACTGCATCATGTTTTCCTTATCACGCCTGTATATTGCATCCATTTTTCATGTATTCGGGTTCGGTTCATCCGTATTTGTGGGATTTACTATCTTCAAAGATGAATACATGCATAACTTCATGTCTTGAGATGATACTCATGTCACATCTTTGTATCCGGACTCCAAGATGCATGTTATGTATGTCCTGCATTAGTAATTTTGTATATAAGATCATACATATTTGCCAATTTGTATATGTCTTGCGACACGCTATGGAGTACTAAGTGAGCATTTTTTCGTTTTAACATATTGCATGTGTGTGTTCCTTATCATATCTATTGTTACATCATAAGGCTAAGTCCTTAAGTGAGATGCCTGCTTGAATGCCGGTGGATGAAGGTTGTGTTGCTTATTTTGGAATGTAGATGATTCTTATGTTGTGTATTTTCTTCAAGAAAACCTTTTTTAAAAAAAAAATATGAAATCAGAGCATAACCAAAATTAACAACACAATCTGTATTTTCATGTTTTAGATAGTAATGGTAGCATTATTAATAATTAGAATATGGATATACGTTGACTGTAAACTATATTATGGCTTAGTAGAGGCCGATCTTTGATTGTGTGAGTGTGGTGCTCAATTAATGACCTTTCCCTCTCATACCTAAGTTTTCGACCTGAGACACTTTAGTTATGATGGATGGTGGCCTCTGGCATGACTTACGAGTTTCCTAATTTCTCCAAAAGTTTAGGTGACGACTCTGAAATCTAGCAATGTAGTCCATTTATGGCAATATTTTGCAACAAAATGGATTTTCTATAAAGGTATTGGATTTCGACTCTCATTTTCTATTTCACATTGTACTACTGATATCATATTAGAGATTGGGAGTCTGAGCTGTCGGGCGCGCTTGGTAGCCCCAAAAAAGGCATCCCTCAACATGTCAATGTTGGTTCCTAGAAAGGTGTGCAAATGCCTGAGATGACAAAATGTTAGGCCTTAAAAGGCATGTCAATCATGATTTTAGTGATGTGACTTGACGGGTGTGCTGGTGTGTAAGATGATAAAATAGTGTGCCTTGAAAGGCATGCCAATATGTAAGCTTGAGTTGAGAATGTACCTGTATCTTGAGGATGTCCAAATGGTGCCATAGGGTGGCCATGCAGGAGGGTTACATGTGGGCCAGCACAAAATGTGCACGTGCATATCTGTCCGATGTGCAAGCGTATCAAGCTTGTGCGCACGTACAAAAATGTTCCCATGCACATTCGACCGTAGCATGTGGCACTATCATGACCCAGAGGGTTTAAATCCCTCAAAACCCTTTATTTCCTTCACTTCTACTTCTAAAAATCCTCTCCCTTCCTTCCTAGGTTCTCCATTTTCTAGTCTAGAGCTGTCTCATTGCTTGGTGGCTTGGGTTTTCATTCAACTTTTCAGATTCTTCGCTTCATGGCCTTCATTTCTAGCAAACAATTTCTAGTTTCCGTTATTTCTTGCTCATTCTTAGGTATTTTCACCTCTTCTCTGCCCTTTTCTGGCTTTTGTTCATTGTTTCATGCTTTTATGGCTTTATACTAGGGTGATTTTTTTTTTTATTATTTCCATGAATGTCAGGAGTTTTTCTGTATGTTTTCTTTGTGTATGTGAATATCTATCCATGCAAGCAATCTCGTTGCCAACATTGCCTCATATAGTCCATAAACACCTAAACATTTGAGCTTTTTGTCCCATTTTCCAGACTTTTTCACCATTTATGCCATCTTTGCAGGATATCCCACTATTTTTACCATCTTTTTCCCTCGTCATTGTGTTTCTATAGACACCCCATTTTTGACCAACCTTAGGACTTGGGTGCACTTTCTTGACTACCCAATGATGAAAGCCAAGATGTGTTAATCCTATGAATCCCTTATAAAGAAGCCCAAGAATCAAGCCTAGAAACTAACCAAGCACCTATTTTGGCCAAAATACTTTTCGACCAGTTAAAATCCTTTACAAAAAACGTTTGGTTGCACGGTTCCAGACAATCCACAATGTCCTAAGGCTCATCTTTTAAAAATCAAAATGTTGTATTCTTTCAAACAAACCGAGCACTGTAGACGTCCCCACGAACGCCCCGGGAGGGAATCCCGTTTCTTTCATTCTGGGCTCACTGCAGTTCGGACTCAAATTGTCACGGTTCTTAATCTGATCTTGCAAAGTGCAATGCAAAACTGATAAATCACCAAAGAGTCCAAACATGGACTGCTTTGCTAGATACAGAGTCGCTACCTAAATATTTATCATGGGGGAATTTAGGAAACCCCGAGTCATTGCCTAAGGCCACGTGTCCGTCATCACCAAAGTTGCCTCAGCTTGGGAACTTGGGTACGATTGGGAAAGGTCAGTTATGAGCACCCCCGCTCGCCCGATCAAAGATCGGCCTCTACTAACCATGATATCGATTTTTTGGAAACATTATGTGATCTTATTCCGGTTTATTAGCCTAGAATTACTACGTGATGCGCACAGCATACAAGTACAGGTGGATTGCCTAAGTTGGAACAAAGCATCGTATATCCATTTGTTTTGAAAAATGGATTGAAGTTTGCTACTTATAAGCAGGCTAAAATACGGGTTTCGACGAATTATTCCAACTCAAGTAACCCAACCTTCACCCATAGGCATTCAGGCAGTTATATCACATAAGCATATAGCCTCATGGTAAGCATGCTATCATGGCAATCACTCACACGCATGCAAGGATGCCAAAGCATAAACACTTACCGAGTACTCCGAGCCAAAACAAAAACTAGTTAGTAATCAATGCATAGTTCATGTTAAGATGGCTAATGCAACACATGCAAAATGCAACTAAGATACGCTCGGCTATTCTAAGATGGCATGTGAGATGCTACAACTAACATGTATTCAACTTGGAATTGAAATACAATGCAGTTAGTATGATGAGCCGAGCCCGGTGCATGCAAGACATATGAATGATGCAAACATGCATAGCATAAGGATGCTAATTGAAATATGCCCTAAATCTAACCATCGTAAGTGGCTGAATAAAAGGGAGAAAGAAATGGGGGTTGGAAGACATGCATCACACACGCGCGCACTTATTACAACATTGCCCTCTTTCAGAGGGACCGAATGAATAATACAAATTAATCAACTAACAAGCTAATTAATTAATTACAAAACCAACTAACTAATTGACAAACTAATTAAACTACTGAAAGCAGTAAAATAGCCTTAGGAAGAGGGATGAATGTATGCATGCTCGACTCCGCTCGGAAATCCATTGCCATGCCACAGTTGCCTCTGTTTACCCTGCTCTGCTCCTCTGAAAATTGTGCAAGTCTCAATGATGCTCCAAAATCACTTCCTGATCACTGTGGAAGGTCACCGACCAAGAGAAAACACCACCGGCCAGGGGAAACTGGTCATTGACCACTGGTATGGCTCTCGCCAAATATATTTAGTCGGCCAGCACTCAATATGGTCGGTCAACCATATCTTCCTGCAGAATCCAGTTTTGACAGCAGCAGAGAGCAAACTAGGCATGGCAATGCATTTTCAAGCAAATGTTTGCACCACCACCCTCCCTATCGTGTTATGAACTCAAGGGAGTTTGGTCCTCGACTCTCGAACCACCAATCGCGCATTTCAATGCATGATGGCCAAAGAAGTCAAGTGTGCATTTAGTATCAAATGAAATGCAAACAAACACATAAAGGGGCCCCCAACCTCTATCAGGATTGATCAAGAGGCAAGGGATGCATGCACAATGCTATGCAACCTAAGCATGCAAGCAATGTTATGAACTCAAGGGAGTTTGGTCCTCGACTCTCGAACCACCAATCGCGCATTTCAATGCATGATGGCCAAAGAAGTCAAGTGTGCATTTAATATCAAATGAAATGCAAACAAACACATAAAGGGGCCCCCAACCTCTATCACGATTGATCAAGAGGCAAGGGATGCATGCACAATGCTATACAACCTAAGCATGCAAGCAACAATGCAACCTAAACATGCAAGCATGAAGCAATGTAACAACATTTTAGCAACATGCAAAAGATGGACTTAAACTAATATGGACAAGCCTCAGCCATGTCAAAATCAGTGGCCATATGAGATGAGAACAAGGCCCAAGATTCATGCAAACATGCACAATGCAAGGGCTCAAAGCCTAAGGCACAAAATGTAACTTTCCAAGAGCAATGCAAGGATGAACACATGGCATACAATGGCATACATTCCAGCTCTGAAATGGCATACTAAATGATTCCAAAATGACTCCGAAGCATGCAAACACTCATGCTATGCATGCTAGAAGGCTCAAACACCAAAGCCTAGTGATGTGCATTACACAATAGTCATGTAAAGCTATGTTCAAATGATGAAACCAACCCCAAACAGACCTTATGCAGCCCTAAAACAGTGGCAAAATGATATGAGATGGTGGCTCGAAATGCGTTTAAATTAAGCACATGAAAAGGCTCATAAATAGGGCATACAAGCACAACTCTCAAACACATTTAAAGCGTGGAAAATAGGGGAGTATGGCACAAGTATAAGCTCTGAAATATCATACACAATGATACTAAAACATGCAAACACCTCGATATAAGTATGCAGTAGGCTTCAAAACTCAAAGTAAGCATGGCTATTATACTACAAGCATGCATGGCAAGCACCAATCGACCAAGAGGCCTAAAAAAAAAGCTAAGGCAGCCCCAAATATGAACAAAACATGTTTGGAGTATGGCCAAAACATGCTAGAATGGTGGGCCAAAACAACATGCAACATAGGCTAGTAAGCATGGATTACACTACATGTATATGAAGCTTTCAAGGGGCCACTAAACCAGACAAAAAAAGATTCATGGCATGCAAAAATATAATCAAATACCCACTAAACTGTCTCCAATACATGCTAGAATGAGGTGCTCCTTTGGAAGGCCAGGCGAGGGGTTGTTCTACACATGCAAGAAGGACATCTAACATGGAAAAACCAACTCTGGAAAGGGGTTATGTAGGCCCTAAAATTCACAGAAAAAGGCATGAAGCATGCTCAAGAAGTGTGCAAATATAGGCCCCTTTGGAAGGCCAAATATGTTAGTAAACAAGACAACAAAAGAGAGGATCAACCCTCTCCTTCTTAGGACCTCAAAACACCATCCCCACCACTGAAATCCCACTGAATTTCAGTGGTGAGAGGGTCAATACAAGGTGGTCCCGAAGCTCACAAAAATGGCACAAAAATGAGGCCAAACAAGGCCTAAGAGGGGGTAAACAACCCCAAACACAAAAGTAATCTTAAACAAACTTCAAAATCATGCAAAAATAGAACTTTTTTCAGTTATAAGTTAAGCTCAAAATAACATGCAAGATAGGATAAAAGTCTATGCAAAAATGGGGAATAAAGAGGGAGTTTCTCACCCTTGATGCACAGCTGCGAAACCAGCAGGTTCTTGGACCAAAAACCAGTCCCCTAGCCTCTGAAAATGGCCTCCAACATGCTTAGGTTGGTGATGGAGGTGTTAGGCTAAGAGTTGGTGTGCAAAGGGGCCAAGAACCACGTAATTTGGAGCTCAAAATAGAGAGATATGGAGAGATATAGAGAGATGTTTATTGTTTGCCTTAGCAAAATTTTTGGAACCCTTGCAATGGAAGAGGAGCTCTTCTTTTATAGAGGAACAAAGGTCCAAGCTTCTTTGAGAAGCTTGGAGCAAAGGGGCCAAGCTTCTCTTAGAAGCTTGTAGCAAAAGGGCCAAGCTTCTTGAGGAAACTAGAGCAAAGGGGTCAAGGTTCCTCAAGAAGCTAAGCAAAGGGTTCAAGCTTCTCTAAGAAGCCAAAACAAAAGGGTCAAGCTTCTTGGAGAAGCAAGAGCAAAAAGGGTCAATGCTTCTTGGGGAAGCTAAAAAGGTTCAAGCTTCTTGGAGAAGCTAAAACAAAGGTTCAAAAGGTTCAAGCTTCTTGGAGAAGCTAAACCAAAGGTTCAAAAGGTTCAAGCTTCCTCAAAAAAACTAAAACCAAGGGTTCAAAAGGTTCAAGCTTCTTCAAGAAACTAAACCCAAGGGTTCAAAAGGTTCAAACTTCTTTAAGAAGCTAAAATAAGGGTTCAAAAGGTTCAAACCTCCTCAAGAAAAGGTCTCGGCCAGAAAAAGTGGCCGTTTGATCAAAACAATGGTCGGCCGACCAAAAACATTGCCGACCGGCCAACACCTATGGCCGGTAGCAAGAAAACAAGGCCGGTGGCCTCAAGCCATAGCCGATGAGGTGTGGGGATGGCCAACAAGCCATTCCCTGCCCTCAAGGGCAAAAACCTAAGTGCTTGGTCTACAACCAAGCACAAAACAGATAAGTTAAGAGATCTTGAGGCAAGGCGCGTAGCCGAGACCCCCGAGAACTCAAAATGAACACGTGCATGGATGATCAACGAGTGTTCAAATGATGGCGTCCAAGTCTTCAGGACGGTCAAAAATAGGGTGTCTACTGTTGTCCCTCTTTGATAGAACTCGAAAGTCATAACAATGACGGGAGTGAATGTCAAAGCCTAGAGACGACCCATTTTTGATAAGGCCGAAGACTTAGACAAAGCATACAAGCTACAAACAAAGATATGTGCCCAAGGGCGGGGGCAAAATGCAAAACAATGCACAAGGCCGAGCATAACTTATGATCATGCAAAGAAAGCTGTAACGAAGCATAACATGCAACAATTTTAATCAAGCGAAAACCAAACTACATCATCATGCAGAAAGCAAGTAAGAGAATCATATAATCTCAACCATGCACCATCCAAGAAAGACTAAGAGCGACCATTGGGGACACCCGATGTCTCAAACAAGATTCCGTCGCGTTGCATGCGAAAGGAAAAAGAGTGGCACAAGCATTGAAACATGTTCCAAATGCTCTTAACCAAAGAGGGAGAAACATAGGGACGTATCCCGGTGTTTAGAAAAGAGAGAGAAACATTGGGACGCATCCTGGTGTTTCAAAAAGGTATAAGCATTGGAACGTATTCCAAATGCTCTTAACCTAAGAGGGAAAAACATAGGGACGTATCCCGGTGTTTCGGAAAGAGAGAGAAACATAGGGACGTATCCCGGTGTTTCAGAAAGGTATAAGCATTGGAACGTATTCCAAATGCTCTTAACCAAGGAGGGAGAAACATAGGGACGTATCCCGTTGTTTAGGGACGCATCCCAGTGTTTAGGGATGCATCCCGATGTTTAGGGGTGTATCCCAGTGTTTAGGGACGTATCCCGGTGTTTAGGAAAGGGAGAGAAACATAGGGACATATCCCGGTGTTTCGAAACAAAGGAGAGTGCAAAACAATGCAATTGAAAGGGTGCATAACAATGCGAGTGGAATTCGCGTAACAATGCAAGTGAAGTGTGCATAACAATGCAACTAGAACCATGCATAACAATGCAAGTGAAGTGTGCATAACAATGCAACTAGAGTGTGCGCGACAATGCAACTAAAGAGTGTGCATAACAATGCGATTGAAACGTGCATAACAATGCAAGTAGAACGTGCGTGACAGCGCATGTTAGAGATGTGCAAAACAATGCAATATAGGTACATAAGACAGTGCGAGTGAGGTGCACAAAAGAAGTGCGATAAGATGCATTTTCTATGCAAGTATGGGGGCATTTTCTATGCAATCATGGAAAACATATTCGATGCAATATTGAAGACATATTTCGTGCATAAGACAGGCATATTCTATGCAACATTGAAAGCAAAGCATATTCTATGCGGAATCGAAAGCAAGCATATTCTATGCATGAATCATAATGATGTGCACATGCAACAGAAGTGTATATGAAAGTTCACATTCTATGCAATAGAGGAGCATCAAATATGTACTCTAGTGCCTCTGATTTACCTCTTGGAAGACTTGGCAACCCGCTCAGCTTAAAAGGGGACACCTTGTCTATATTGGCAAGAGATGACATCTGCATGTGAAGACCACATGTGCTGCTTGGACTGCCATTCTGACTTGAAGCAGGCTTACACTTGAGGTAGAGGCGCACTCATACTTCGGTAGCATTGACAAGGCCTGAGGAGGTGCATCCGAAATACAATCATGGAATTTGAAACAAACTCAGATGTTTCGATTTTCCCTCTTTTCTTTTGCTTTGCAGTCTGGAACCTATATAGCTTCAGATAGGTCCTGGTTTTACTGTTCTCACATGACCTGGGTTGAACCCTGCGGTTTTTATGAATGAACAAATCTTGTTTTGCACAAATGTGGAGAATGGCATAGCACTTTGAGCACAAAATGATTCATTTTTTAAATTGAGAATGAGTTCTCAACCGGGTATTGAACCTACAACTCACCATAGCCAAAATGACTCAAAAATGGAAAACAAAGGTAAAATAACCTAAACACAACGAGACACGCTCGGAACGACTCAAAACAAGATTTCAGACAAACAAAACAAAAGACACGACATACAGACGTGCACAGGGAGCCTGTTTCTTTGGGTATTGTTTCCCACCCTTTTTCATTTGTGATTCTCACATCACTCGGCCCTCAAGCTCTGTTTTTCTGAAGAAAAAAAAAGCCCTTTTCTCACTTTTCCTCTCATCGCACATCTTTCTATTATTCAATCTCTCATTTTCAATCCCTCCCCTGTGTGGTTGATGGATAAATAGAAAGTTGCAGGGTCTTGCCCCTAGCATTCCGCTAGATTCTTCTTCTTGTTCACAACAGTGAGTTTCTCCCACAGAGGGGCTGTGTTACAACTGGGTGTAAATCTACAGCTGACATCGGTTGACGATGCTCTACTGGGGAGTTTGGACATGATCAGATCTGTCCAGATGAGAGAGTGGAATATCTTGCACCATTCCAGTTCATGCTTCGCACTTGGCTTGATACCTCGTTGCGTGGAGGATGTGAGAGCTTTCTGCCCTTTTGCGGTCAGCTTCAGTGGTGCCCTTTTCTGGCGAATACGGTGCCCTTTCCGGCAAGTAGAGTGCCATTTCTGGCAAGTGCGTTGATGAAGGGGAAAAGACAGAACACCTGGCTCAACTGTGCCCCTAGTTCATCATTTTGACCATTTTTATTTTTTTCTTCTGCTAAAACAATTTTGATCAGCATAAGAGTTTGATTAACATGCTGGTTCGATTTTTTGATTTGAAATCATGCAAGTTAGGTTATGAGCACTGAAAATTTTCCTTTTTGGGTCCAAGAAATGGTCCAATTTTGAAAAATGGAATACTTTTTGAGAAAATTAGTCAACCTCAGTAAAAATTCTCAAAAACCATTTTGGCAAACAGCCACTGCTCAACGAGCACAGAACTTACTCTTGAGATGCATGACCTCAGATCGGAAGGAAAACTGCCCCTTGTCTGAAGGACACTGCATGGCAACGGAAAGTTGACCCTTGTTTGAATGGCACCGCAGCGCATTGAATGGCAACAGAAAGTTGCCCCTTGTTTGGATAGCGCCATAACACACTGCAATCAGTCCTCAGAGTGACGATCACAACCGAACTCTCGGATACAGAGAAGGCAAAGATGATCAAAAACCATTACATGGACACAATCAATTGTAGAAGTGTTTGCGGCTGGACTTCAGAATGAAGTTGCCTGCGTATCCCAAATATGGGAATCAAGCCTTACGTAGTTCGGGGTTTAGGTACACTCGTGTATTAACCCTCACCTTTTGCACTCTAACTTTTGCCAAGGCCGCCCTTCCGGGTTTTCAACCTTGCGAGCTTAGTTCTTCTTTTCTTTTCTTTTCTTTTCTTCTTTTTTCCTTTTTTCATTCTTTGCATTTTTCTTCTTTTCTTTTGTTCTTTTTTTTTTTTTTTTCTTTTCTTTTTTTTTTTTTTTTTTTTTTCGTTCTTTGCATTTTTGTTCTCTTTCTCTTTTTGTTCTTTTTCTTGCTCTAACTTTTGCCTAGGTCGCCGTTCTAGGTTTTTGGCCCAGCGAGCCTCTCAAGGGTAAAAGTGTAGCTTTGTCCATGTCAAATGGTTTTGAGATTCTGAAGTCATCTGAATCCAGGAGAATGGCTTTTTTTTTTTTTTTTTCATTCTTTGCATTTTTCTTCTCTTTCTTTTTTTGTTCTTTTTCTTGCTCTAACTTTTGCCCAGGTCGCCCTTCTAGGTTTTCGGCCCAGCGAGCCTCTCAAGGGTAAAAGTGTAGCTTTGTCTATGTCAAATGGTTTTGAGATTCTGAAGTCATCTGAATCCAGGAGAATGGCTGCTGTTCGCTGACAATGCAGGAGTCCATCCAATGGGGGGCGAATTTGCCCCTAGTGTTGTGGATAGGAACTCGGTTGTTCTTCAACAATGTCTTCTTCTTTCCTCCCTTCTGGGGCTTGGCATTCTTGTCGATCTTCATTGATTTGTGGAATGATCCATCTTCGGCTCTTCGAGCACAATCTGGCATCTTTTGCCCGCAGTTCGAGGGGTGCTTCTGATCTAGCTCTGCAAGCTTCTTTTGACGACATCTCATCTTCTTGATCTGACTTCCCTGCCAATGATTCACGGGCTGTTGCAAATCTGGCCACACAGGCCTTACATTGTGATTGACCTTTGAACTTTTTGAGTCTAAGTTCGAGGTTTTAAAGAAAAGGGTCGAGTCTCGAGGCTGAGAGCGATCCTAAGCTGCACAATCTCAAGAGCGATTCCACACAGGTCTTCGTACAATTGTGCAAAAATATTTTTTTGAAATCTTTTAAGAAAGCGACCAGTCGCTCACGCCGAAGACAATGTAAAACCAATCTGGATCAAGCCAGGATCCTTCTCAGTACTCACATTAACAAGCATGATCTCATTCATTAAGGGATTAGCATGCCTCTCTTTCTCTCACTTGATCAAATTTTTGGAAATCCCGAGGAATTCCTTCCTCTGTGTTTTCAACACATTGTTCAAAAAGATTTGAAAAACTTAGGTCAATACAATGACTTAAAGGCACAAAAGAGCAGGTGAAATGCACTGTCATTTCATTCAAACTTCTGGCACAACTGGCGCATGGCAGAAGCAAACACAAGAGTGTGAAAATCACTGCTGTTTCATTCGGATCCGTTGGCATAACTTGCTCCAAAGCAGAAATAGACTCAAAAGAAAGCAAAAAGACAAACACAAAACAGAATAGTGATATCCGAAGCAACAACCCCGGAATCACCAGACTCTAACAAAACAGGACTGACTCAATACAACAAGACAGACCCAACTGACTCAGTATGAAAAGACTGACTCTATACAACGGGATAGACTCAACAGGACTGACTTGATACAACAAGACTGACTCAATACCCAAGTCAGAAATTAGAATAAACGGCATTCGCAAATGCTCAAAATAGTGCGTGTCATCCATCACATCTGGAGTAAATTGAGCACCGACGGCAAGTGGTTTATCCCCTGATCACATAACAACACAGGTCCAGAGTACCCGAGGGATATCAGACCCTTCTGGAGCTATGGTTCCAAGACTACTTAGCAAGAGAGAAAACAGACAGCACCTCAGCTTGATTTCATCAAAACAGATATGAGCAAAGCTGAATGACCGTGCTCTCTACTAAATTCCGCCCAAAATTCTGCCTATAAACTGATACCCTCAGGTAAAACTAATTCCACCAAATACTGATGCCCGCGGGCCTGATACTCAGACTTGCGAACTGATACATGCATTCCCTATAGAGACACACTCTAAAAGCACATAACAAGCAAGTGAGAGCCAAAACACCCCTATGTTGGGGGTAGGTTTTCCCTGTCCTATTTTGTCAGGAGCTAGGGTTTCACTATGCACGCAGCGGTTTCAAACAACCTAAAATCGAGTAAGCAACCTGTCCCAGCTTTGGAATGGTCACTATGGATTCCAAATATGCACTAGATCGAATGGTCAAAAGGGTGCCCTAGTAAAAATTGGGATTTGTGTTCCCATCGTGGCCGAGCCGGTAACCGGTTAGCCTTATGGCACACTTTTCAAAGCGAGCCACCAGCAAACCGTTCAGGAATAGCAGATGGCAAAAACGGTGTCGTAGGCGCCCCAATGCACATGCAATGCAAAGAAACACATGAGTGTACTCAAAACAAGATATCATGAGTTTGTGTCAAGTTCTCTAACTCCCCAGCAGAGTGCCAGAAACTGTAGACGTCCTCGCGAACGCCCCAAGAGGGAATCCCATTTCGTTCGTTCTGGGCTCACTACAGTTCGGACTCAAATTATCATCACGATTCTTAATCTGATCTTGCAAAGTGTAATGCAAGACTGATAAATCACCAAAGAGTCCAAATCCGGCAAATCGTTTTTGGAAAACAGATTTTTTAGAAAGAAGTGCCAAACATGGACTGCTTTGCCAGATACAAAGTTGCCACCTAAATATTTATTTTGGGAGAATTTAGGAAACCCTGACTCGTTGCCTAAGGCCACGTGTCCGTCATCACCAAAGTTGCCTCGGCTCGGGAACTTCGGTACAATTGGGGAAGGTCAGCTGTGAGCACCCCCGCTCGCCCGATCAAAGATCGCGGACTCAAATTATCATCACGATTCTTAATCTGATCTTGCAAAGTGTAATGCAAGACTGATAAATCACCAAAGAGTCCAAATCCGGCAAATCGTTTTTGGAAAACAGATTTTTTAGAAAGAAGTGCCAAACATGGACTGCTTTGCCAGATACAAAGTCGCCACCTAAATATTTATTTTGGGGGAATTTAGGAAACCCCGACTCATTGCCTAAGGCCACGTGTCCGTCATCACCAAATTTGCCTCGGCTCGGGAACTTCGGTACGATTGGGGAAGGTCAGCTGTGAGCACCCCCGCTCGCCCGATCAAAGATCGGCCTCTACTAACCATGATATCAATTTTTTGAAAACATTATGTGCTCTTATTCCGGTTTATTAGCCTAGAATTACTACGTGATGCGCATAGCATACAAGTATAGACTGGATTGCCTAAGTTGGAACAAAGCATCGTATATCCGTTTGTTTTGAAAAATGGATTGAAGTTTGCTACTCGCAAGTTGGCTAAAATAGGGGTTTCGACGAATTATTCGAACTCAAGCAACCCAACCTTCACCCACACGCATTCAGGCAGTTATATCACATAAGCATATAGCCTCATGGTAAGCATGCTATTATGACAATTACTCACACGCATGCAAGGATGCTAAAGCATAAACACTTACCGAGTACTCCGAGCCAAAACAAAAACTAGTTAGTAATCAATGCATGATCCTAGTTCATGTTAAGATAGATAATGCAACACATGCAAAATGCAACTAAGATAGGCTCGGCTATTCTAAGATGGCATGTGAGATGCTACAACTAACACGTATTCAACTTGCAATTGAAATACAAAGCAGTTAGTATGATACGCCGAGCCCGGTGCATGCAAGACATATGAATGATGCAAAAATGCATAACATAAGGATGCTAATTGAAATGTGCCCTAAATCTGGCCACCGTAAGCGGTTAAATAAAATGGAGAAAGAAATGGGGGTTGGAAGACATGCATCACACACACGCACACTTATTACAACAATGCCCTCTCTCGGAGTGACCGAATGAATAATAAAAATTAATCAACTAACAAGCTAATTAATTAATTACAAAATCACCTAACTAATTGACAAACTAATTAAGCTACTGAAAGCAGTAAAATAGCCTCAAGAAGAGGGATAAATGTATGCATGCTTGGCTCCGCTCGTAAATCCATTGCCGTGCCACAGTTGCCTCTGTTTACCCTGCTCTGCTCCTCTGAAAATTGTGCAAGTCTCAATGATGCTCCCGAATCACTTCCTGATCACTGTGGAAGGTCACCGACCAAGAGAAAACACCACCGGCTAGGGGAAACTGGTCATCGACCATTGGTATGGCTCTCGGCCAAATATATTTAGTCGGCTGGCACTCAATACGATCGGTCGACCATATCTTCCTGCAAAATCTTGTTTCGACAGCAGCAGAGGGAAAACTAGGCATGGCAATGCGTTTTGCAGCAAATGTTTGCACCACTACCCTCCCTATCATGTTATGAACTCAAGGGAGTTTGGTCCTCGACTCTTGGACCACCAATCGCGCATTTCAATGCATGATGGCCAAAGAAGTCAAGTGTGTATTTAATATCAAATGAAATGCAAACAAACACAAAAAGGAGCCCCCGACCTCAATCATGATTGATCAAGAGGCAAGGGATGCATGCACAATGCTATACAACCTAAGCATGCAAGCAAACTAATGCAACATGAGCGTGCAAGCAACAATGCAACCTAAACATGCAAGCATGAAGCAATGTAACAACATTTTAGCAACATGCAAAAGATGGACTTAAACTAATATCGACAAGCCTTAGCCATGTCTAAATCAGTGGCCATAAGAGATGAGAACCAGGCCCAAGATTCATGCAAACATGCACAATGCAAGGGCTCAAAGCCTAAGGCACAAAATGCAACTTTGCAAGAGCAATGCAAGGATGAAACATGGCATACAATGGCATACATTCCAGCTCTGAAATGACATACTAAATGATTCCAAAATGACTCCGAAGCATGCAAACACTCATGCTATGCATGCTAGAAGGCTCAAACATCAAAGACTAGTGAAGTGCATTACACTATAAACATGTAAAGCTACGTTCAAATGATGAAACCAACCCCAAACAGACCTTATGCAGCCCTAAAACAATGGCAAAATGATATGAGATGGTGGCTCGAAATGCATTCAAATGAAGCTCATGCAAAGCCTCATAAATGGGGCATACAAGCACAACTCTCAAACACATTTAAAGCATGGAAAATAGGGGAGTATGGCACAAGTATAAGCTCTGAAATATCATACACAATGATACTAAAACACTCAAACACCCCAAGATAAGCATGCAATAGGCTTCAAAACTCAAAGTAAGCTTGGCTATTACACAACAAGCATGCATGGCAAGCACCAATCGATCAAGAGGCCTAAAAATAGAGCTAAGGCTACCCAAAATATGAACAAAACATGTTTGGAGTATGGCCAAAACATGCTATAATGGAGGGCCAAAACAACATGCAACATAGGCTAGTAAGCATGGATTACACTACATATATATGAAGCATTCAAGGTACCACTAAACCAGCCAAAAAAAGATTAATGGCATGCCAAAATATGACCAAATACCCACTGAAATGTGTCCAATACATGCTAGAATGAGGTGCTCCTTTGGAAGGCCATGCAAGGGGTTGTTCTACACATGCAAGAAGGACATCTAACATGGAAAAACCAACTCTAGAAAGGGGTTATGCAGGCCCTAAAACTCACTGAAAAAGGCCTGAAACATGCTCAAGAAGTGTGCAAATATAGGCCCATTTGGAAGGCCAAATATGCTAGTAAACAAGACAACAAAGGAGAGGATCACCCCTCTCCTTCTTAGGACCTAAAAACACCATCCCCACCACTAAAATCTAGAGTGGATTTCAGTGGTTAGAGGGCCAATACAAGGTGGTCCCGAAGCTCACAAAAAAGGCACAAAAATGAGGCCAAACAAGGCCTAAGAGGGGGTAAACAATCCCAAACACAAAAGTGATCTTAAACAAACTTCAAAAACATGCAAAAATAGAACTTTTATTTGTTATAAGTTAAGCTCAAAACAGCATGCAAGGTAGGATAAAAGTCTATGTAAAAATGGGGAATAAAGAGGGAGTTTCTCACCCTTGATGCACAGTTACGAAACCAGCAGGTTCATGGACCAAAACCAGTCCCTTAGCCTCTGAAAATGGCCTCCAAGATTCTTAGGTTGATGATGGAGGTGTTAGGCTAAGAGTTGGTGTGTAAAGGGGCCAAGAACCAAGCAATTTGGAGCTCAAAATAGAGAGATATAGAGAGATGTATATTGTTTGCCTTAGCAAAATTTTTGGAACCCTTGCAATGGAAGAGGAGCTCTTCTTTTATAGAGGAACAAAGGTCCAAGCTTCTTGGAGAAGCTTGGAGCAAAGGGGCCAAGCTTCTCTTAGAAGCTTGTAACGAAAGGGCCAAGCTTCATGAGGAAGCTAGAGCAAAGGGGTTAAGCTTCCTCAAGAAGCTAAGCAAAGGGTTCAAGCTTCTCTAAGAAGCCAAAACGAAAGGGTCAAGCTTCTTGGAGAAGCTGGCGCAAAAAGGGTCAATGCTTCTTGGAGAAGCTAAAAAGGTTCAAGCTTCTTGGAGAAGCTAGAACAAAGGTTCAAAAGGTTCAAGCTTCCTCAAGAAGCTAAAACTAATGGTTCAAAAGGTTCAATCTTTCTGAAGAAGCTAAAACCAAGGGTTCAAAAGGTTCAAACTTCCTCAAGAAGCTAAAACAAGTGTTCAAAAGGTTCAAACCTCCTCAAGAAAAGGTCTCGGCCAGAAAAAGTGGCCGATTGATCAAAACAATGGCTGGCCGACCAAAAACATTGCCGACCGGCCAACACCTTTGGCCAGTAGCAAGAAAATAGGGCCGGCGGCCTCAAGCCATGGCAGGTGAGGTGTGGGGATGGCCAACAAGCCATTCCCTACCCTCAGAGGCAAAAACCCAAGCGCTTGGTCCAAACCCAAGCGCTTGGTCCATAACCAAGCACAAAACAGATAAGTTAAGAGATCTTGAGGCAAGGTGCGTAGCCAAGACCCCCGAGAACTCAAAATGAACACGAGCATGGATGATCATCGAGTGTTCAAACGATGACGTCCAAGTCTTGAGGATGGTCAAAAATGGGGTCTCTACACACGGGATATAAGGAGAATGAATGGAAATGGTGAAATCCTCTAAAATACATGTTTTTCGTTTCAATTTCTGATAACTTTATCTTGCTGATCCAACGATGTATTTTTTAATTGCATGGACAACATGTCATGGCTAGCTCAAAATACATCTGACAAGACACCAAATGGTACGACCGGCTGAATTCTCCAGGCACGAGGGATTTTCAAAAATTTGAACTTGTTCTGCACACTTTTAACAAATATCTCCGATATTTACGTCCAAAACTTTATAAGTAAAGGACGAAATATCATTTCAAGGGATTGAACATTTTGCCCAAGGCCTACAACAAGCTCCCTCATTTTTCATCACCTTTCACATACTTGCCTTCACTTTCTTTCACTTTTCTTCATCAAAACACCATCAAAGCTTACTTCTAAGCTAGTTGTTGAGGATCTTCGACACTCTGAGATATATCTAGAGGATTTTGAGGGTATCAAGAAAGTGTTTGAAAAACCAAAGAGCTTACCATCTTCAAGAGGTGAAGTTCTTACACTTTTCACCACCTTCTCTCTCTTGTTCTTCATTTCTAGCTTTATTCTTGTTCTATACTTGCTGTAATTATGTAATAAGTCCCCTTGGATGTGGTTAGGGGTAAAAAATAGCCACCCATCCATTGAGTTGATAGTTTTTATTGTTTTTCCATAGCTTATCCGCATTTCCTTACTTTCTATGGCTAGAATCTTTTAAATCCAAATCCATTGCTGTTATGTATTGTGGAACCTTGTGGATGTGATTTGGGGTAAAAAGTAGCCATCCATTCACAAGTTCAATAGATAGTGTAGATTTCTTTCTTGTTACACATCTTCTCCTCACCTATCTCATCATCTAACCAAGTTGATCCATGTCTTTCATCTTCTACTGAATATTAGTGAGTAGTAATGGTTGTTTCATAGGATTACTTGGATGATGCTTGGAATTTGATGTTGAGAGGGTTATGGTTTTCCATTTCATGGATTGTTTTTATTTTTTGAAACAAAGTAGGAGATTTTATGTCAAGGGTATGGGAATCTCTATTCTCAATCATTCATGAATATGGAAAGAGGTGGAAAGATCATTGTTCCATGAATAAAGAAAGAGTTCACAATAGCTTTTGATGAATCCCTTGCTTTAAACGCAAAGCTTCCACCAAGAAATTATGTGCGTTAATATACTCTCTCCAATTAATAGCATGGATTTAGGTATTAACTTGCCCTTATTTAGGAAGAGATAATGTACGTTCTCATCTATTTCTTGGGTTTGAATTTGATATTTCTTTGATCCATTTTATTTGATGAATTGCCACAAAATATATATTGTACATATATGTTATATGTTATTGTTAAGGGTTAAGGCCTCTCCACCTCTCCCCTAAGTGGTCTCTGCAAGTGCGAGAGGTAGAAGAAAGGAGCACTCTTTGGAGGATGTGCTTAGCTTCTGTTGTGGATCTCTCTAGACCCAAGTTAAGTTTCCACGAAGGAAGTATTTGGTCGGCCATATTATCAACCAGTCGGCACATTTTTTGTCTGGCCGAATGATCTTCCCAAGAACAGAATAGACAGTTTCTGGGGAGTGCTCTCCCGAGTGGTTCTGGAGCTGCTGATCAAATTCCTTTATTTATTTAAAATGATTTGTAAGATTTAGTAGTAATTTGGAAGAATCTATTCATTGTTGTAATAATTCCTCCAATCCCACATGCTTTCATTTCATTATTATTCACTCAATTTTTGTAATAATTTCTCTTCCCCCATTCTTCTTTGAATTGTTGTAATAATCTTCCAACCCCATGTCTTTCTGTCCCTTTTATTTACGTGCTTTTTATATATGCACAACATCATGTTTTATTTATCATATTCATGTATTGCATCATCTTTCATGCACCCTAGTTCTACTCGTGTGCATTCGTGGGTTTCATCCTGTCCAAATTGATTATGTGCGCTACCTCATATCTTGAGATGATACACACATTATATGTTAGTAGTTGAACCCTTTAGATACATTTTGTATATGCGTTGCATTAGTTTCTTGTATATAGGATCATTCATGTAGTCTAATATATTCTTTCGGCTTTCTCAGAGTACTAGGTGGGCATTCATGCTTTGGCATTCTGTGTGCGTGTTTTTTTTCACAATATCCATTGCTACACCATGAGACTAAATGCTTAGATGAAATATCTTTATGAATGTTGGTGGATGCAGGTTATGTTATTATGTGGTATATGATTGATTCTTATGCTTTTGACTTTGTACAAAAAAGGCTTTCTTTCAAAATGCATGAAATTAAAGTATAACCAAAATTGTTGACACAATCGATACTTGATTGCCTCAGATAGTAATGCCAGTATTATTAATAATCAGAACATGAGCATATATCGACTATAAAAATCACATCATGACTTAGTAGAGGCCAATATGTTGATCAGGTGAGTGGGGTGCTCAATTCATGACCTTCTCCTCTCATACCTAAGTTCCCAAACCGAGACACTTTAATTATGACAGACAGTGCCTTTAGCACGAGTCGTGGGTTTTCTAATTTCCCCGAAAGATTAGGTGGCGACTCCAAGATCTGGTGATGTAGTCCATTTGTGCAAGAAATGTTGTTGTGGTCCCGCCTAATTAAGGGGGTGAGAAGTCTTTGGAGAGCACGAGGCTCTATTTTTTTGTTAGTTCTTTTGGTAAGCCAAGGGCTTTACTTGTGTGGGTTCGATAACCACCTTTTGTGTAACCAGGCATAAGCCTTAAAACTTGTAGCCTATGAGGCATTCTTTTGTAATTGTTTTCCTCGCTTTTAACTGTCTCACATGCTATGGATTCAAACTTTGAGAGGATTGAATATGTATTGCTTGGGGACATTCTTGTAAATCTCTCACATCAATGGAATATGATTATAGAGATTTGATCACTTGAGTTAAGTTTATTATCGTTAAATGAATTAACTAGAACAATTTTTATATAAATTATTTGGGGGCGTTTCACTATGTTCACCAACCTTTTTTTTAATGAAGTCCACAAACATTTCCTTGGTTTGCACAATGTATCAAATTGTAGTAGAGCCAATCAACCATGAATTTGATGAAGGTTCAATTGCTATTGCTTTAGAAACTATCGTGTCAATGGGCTTGTGTTCCTTTCTCTATTTGTTGTGAGGACATGCAGCTTTGATGTGGCCTTTTTTTATTGCAATTGTAGCATAGACCCAACTGATTCTCGTTGTGTTGTTGATTTTGCCACCTTTGTTGCTCCTGGCACCTTTGCTTGAATCCATTTTTCCATTTTTTCTTAAAATGGATAGTCTTCCATTTGTTGAATGGCATGTGAGAATTATTTTGTGATTGTGTCGAAGATTGTGCCATCAACAAGTTAGAAGACATGCCTTCTCTACACCTCTGCTTTATTCTTTCTTCTTTCAAAACTAAGACCACTGCAAGGTTACCATTGAAATCTCTTTGTCGTTGTGAGTTAGAGATGTAACAAGATAATCCCAAGGGAACGAAAGACTTATTGTAGTTACTTACATCTTGTCCAACAAAGGATGATCAGCGTTGGACAATTCTTTAGCAATTAATTCCATTTGATTAACATGATCACCAACACTGTCATTATCACTCATGCGATTGTTATTATATTTGTCCACGAACAATTGACTTTAATTCTCTGACCTAACTCCATACTTAATTTCTAGTGCTTCCCTCATTTGTTGTGCAGTCTCATGTTCTTAACGGAATAATATTATCTTTCATGTTGTGTAACATAGTTGCCTTTGCCATTACATCATCCTCTATCAACTTGTTTGGAACCCAGTTAGAATAATCATTTGGTTTATAAGTGGATAGAGTGTACCAAGTTTTCTCATGTGTGAGAAGATAATAAATGTGGTGTTTTCATACTTGGAAATTATTTCCATTAAGCATTTCAATTCTTGACGCATCAATAGCACTTTTAATTGCCATTCAAAAAAAAAAATGTGTACTACTAAAAAAATAAAATACAATAAAATTGTGGACCTCCATTTTTTTTTAATTTAATAATAGTCTCTTTTATAAAGAATGTCCCTAAGCCCATTTGGCTTTGACACAGGTGAGAACAGGCCAAAAAAACCAAAAAACAAAGAAAAAAAAAGAAAGCAAAAATTGTTTGGGCCATTTACCGATAGGTTCCATACATATAGTTTGAAGCACATCTAGTCCCAAAACAGAACACTTGCACCAACTAGTCCTACTTATTTTTAATTGTTACTAAAAAATCCTATATATATATTTTAAATTTAAAGATGCTGCTATATCTCACCACCGTCGGGCTTTTGTTAGACAGTAAACGAAGACTAGCCGAAATGCTCAACATTACCAGAAAGTCATTGGAATATCACCAGACTATTTTGAACACCACTAGAAGTCAGTGGAATATCTAGAACGTTAGCTGGACGTCAAGAATATTGTCGGACACTCACCAGAATGATGGATATACATAGACCAAAAGGAAAAAAGAAGAGTTATTTCCCTAAGGGCTACATATTTCGAAGATGATACTTGGTTACAACAAAAGTGTGTCATACCCAATACAATTAAAATGCCCGAGGCTTGTACAAAAGATATTTATAGCACAAAAATAATTAGCCTTCAACTCCAAGATTCTTCTAAGATAAGTCCTTGGCGGATTCATACCAATAGCACCTGAAAGTTTGTTACCACAAAAGGTGAGCTAAGCCTAGTAGAGATTAGATTAATATACTATATGATGCTTAACAAAGTCATATAGTGAATGCACATGAATGTCACTTACCAAAACATTACATTTTTCACTTTCACAGCAATATAATGCCATGTCTATAAATCAATTCATACATTAATACTTTTAAATAAAAAAAAAAGGGCAATGGATACACAACATTGGGAATCTCTAGGTACGTGTTTGCCAGTAGGCTATACAAACACTACCAGAGCCATTTTACCTGTAATAACTGAAAGGATCAGCACGAAACCATGTGGATTTCTTGACTTTCACCAAGGACACATAGGCCATGTAGCATCCTAAACATTTTGTTCATCACTCGAGTGAAGTTTTGCTTGCTCGAACAGTCTTTCAGGGCATCCAATACTTTCTATGTGGTCTAGTGATTCTGAGAGTAAGTCATGTTCGCTCGAGCAGTATAGTCTTTATGGTCTGAACTTCTAGGAGCGTAAGTTCTACGCTCGAGCAATTTTTTGTCTCTGATGCTTGATCGATCTATTTGGAGTCAACATTTTAAAAAGTCATTTTTTGGCTCATTTTTCTTCAGTCCTTATAGATTCTTTCTATCTTCTCCCTCTCTTTCTCTTTCCAGTCATTGTTGAACTTCAAAGCTCTTTAAGCCTTCGATTTTATCTCCTTTTAATGAGAATCTTATCCTAGTCCCTTATACAAAAATGATGAACATGACGTGGGCTTTCTATCAATTTGAGCAGATAGTGTTTTTGTTGAAGTTGGTCTTCTAGGTGTCTTCCTCTTCTTGCTGCAGGTAGAGATTTCTTGGCTTCTCCTTAATATTTGCATTTAAATAGATGGGAGGTATGTTTTTATTGCATAAAACCTTATGTTGAAACAAATTTTCTTGAAAAGCATCTAGAGGAAGTTAGGGTTTCCAAGTCAAAAGAGTTAAACATGTGATTAAAATAGATTATGGAAATAGATTAAGGTAGAAAACCCCAAATTTTATCCAAACCGTAGTTTTGACTTTTTATTTTAACGTGGGATTTTTCTTCAATTGGTCTTTGATTCATGAAATTGAGTTGATGCCTGGTTGAATTGGGTATGAATGTTGATTATTAGATGTTACGAGAACAATCCTTGTGTGATGGGTTCATGTTATAGTAATTGGTGATGAAATTTGGTGTTATGAACTATGGGAAGTGTATGATATTAAATGGGTTGTATAATTTAAATAAAAGAAGTTATGATTAAAAGTTGTGAAAAACAAATCATATCTGTTTATATTTTACCTTTATTATTAAATGTGATGTTGGTGCAATTTTCCAGATTGAAATAAGGAATTGATGGATTAAATTTTTGGAAAGAGGGTTTGTTTCCTTCTGACTTGTGATCGGTAAAGCATGACACTTGATAGAGCTTTCACCTTTATTTTGGATTAGCGCCCACCTTTATTTTAGATTGCCGCATGCTAAAGCATGTGAATTGTTGGGCTATATCGAGGTTCCTCTTTCTTTCCAATTAGCCACCGGTAAAGCGTGGCGCTTGAGATAGGTTCCAATTTTCCTTCTGAAGTAGCGACCAGTAAACTGTGTTGGAATGGCTTGGCTGATGAAACCAGATGTTGACATGTGGATAGTTGTCATTGATTATGTGATAATTTTGTTTGTGTGAAGGTGATGAATGGTATTGGAGAATTGAAATGTGTAAGTGGGCTAAGATTTAAACGAATTGAATTGTATAACTTCACTTTGTGAAATGTGTTGTTATGTGTATGTATTTGGTGTTTGTGGGTATTAATAAGGTGACGAGTTGTGGTGCAATTAATGAGTATGAAATGCAAACTAAAAGAACTAAATTATTAGCTGACCTAAAACCTTTATCTAAAGCAAAAGAGATTTAAAGAAATCATTCAACTAAGTTCTGATAAGATAAAAAAAAATGTTAATAAACAAATTCTATAAGATACGTTAAGTGGGCTTTTTGCAAAAGAGTATCTATATATGTAATCTATTTTGCATATTCAATAACACATTATTACTTATGTATCACCTTATAGCTTTTATGATCACGTATATCTATTGATTTTATTGTTGAGAATCACTGTAGATCCCTACTGGACCTTGTGTTCATCTCATGTTGTTTAACCATTTTTCAGGGACGGAGTCAGTTACAACAGATTGAAGATCAAGAAGTTATTTATTGTGTTATGAGTCCATCTGGTTTAAATTGTAAATGAATGATTTAAGGATTGAAGTGTTGAGGTGGTTTATTCTAATTAATTGTTTTAAAGTCTTTCATGTAAGCCCTTTGAGACATGTGTTGTGAATATTTGTATTGAACATTTTCATCATTATAATTCTACAGAAGAGAACCTCATTTATTCAATTTAGCTTATTTTACTTCTGGAGCTACAATTTGGAAATGGACTTTTACAAGGTAATTGGTAATGTATTCGAGTGATAAATTCAAAGGCGTGACAGGCCAACATAGATACAACCAAAACCATATCCCCTAACTAGATTCACCAAGGTATTTACCCATTTTTCTTAAAACGATACATTTTCAATATATAAATATGAAACGATGTTCAAGTGCAAGATCTATGAGTAATTGGTTTTAATTAACCTAATCCTCATGCAATTTGTACAATAATCAAAGCTATCCGCCACCAATAGCCCAAAACATATATCTCTATAAAAAAAAATAAATTGCAACCAATAGATAGAAATTTCAAGATTTCAATAAATGAATAACGATACATATTTCATACACTTTCCAACTCAATAAAGTTCCAACATATCCCCATCATTCACCTCTTTATTCCAAACTAATGATTTTCCAAGGTTTTCTAACAAAATATCTATTTCCTTCAAAATTTCATTGAAAAGAGAGATTGTCAAGATTTCAAGTCAACTCATCAATACAACCATACAACATTTCCCAAGAACTCATTTGAAGGCCCCTCGTTTATACTCCCAAAATAAACCCAAATCATGCCCTAAATGAAACCCACAACTCCCAAAACACCACTCTTTCAAGGAACACATAACAGGATTGGTTACCATAAAAAATACTAAAGAAATACCTACCTCAAGATATGAAGAGAATAGGAGTAAATCTCAAAATTTGACAGAGACCAAAGCCTGAACTTCTCCAATTAAAATGTTCACCCTTACAAGCTCTACACTTTATCCCAAAGCATCAAGATGGTGAGATTAGAGGATTATGGGGTGTATGGGAAGGTTTATATGATATTTCAGAGAGAGAAAGGAAGAAATTTCGATTGTAGAGCTTTTAGAGAGGAAGAAATCAAAAAGTAAGAGAAAATGCCTTTTCTCCGTACCTTTATATACACAGACCGCTTGAGTGACCAAAACACCCCTTGAGTGTCAAACATAGAAAACAACTCGGGCGACCAAACCATGGCCTGAGCAAAGAAACCAAACTCCCAGAACATGAACCCTACAGAATAGATCGCTCGACCGAACTAACCACCGCTCGAGTGAGGTATGAGCTCCTTTCATAAATGCAGACTAGCAAAGATACCGCTTGATCGAATGAAAGATCGCTCAAGTGAAGAACAACCCACTCCCAGAAGTTCAGACTTCAACAGAAGTTTTGGAAGAAATGAAAGACCGCTCGAGTGAACTCAACAACAAACAAACATAATTTCCTTTTAAATACAGCTCCCAACTTGTTCGAAACGAAATCCAACAACTCCAAACAACCAATCCCAATCAACAAGAAGACTAAAATAAGTATGAACAACAACCATATTTGTCAAATTTTAAATCAAAGAGTATAAAACGGTCGGGTCTTAACCCGAGCTGCTATAATTGATAAACTGAAAGAAGAGGGAAAAAAAAAAAAACGACAACAACAACAACAAAAACAAACAGCAACAATGTCAAAAGACATATATTATTTTTCAATTTTTGTAGGGTTTAAAGCAAATTAATCTCCAATATTGATCAAACTAAAAAGCAAGTTTTGAAACTATAAAATGTGCTCTGTTTGGTGGAGCTCTAAACATGGCGTTTGTTTATGATTTTCAAAAATTAATTCCACACTCACTTTTGAAAACGCGATAGAAAACGGGAAAATTTGGTCCCACCAGTCATCTGGCCAATTGACTGAAACAATGCAATATATATATATATATATATTTACAATTGACACATGTTAATTTTTATCTATTCAATAAAAAATATTTTTTGAATTTTTAAAAAAAATTTATGAGCTTTAATAGAATTTTGAGTTGTGTGTTTGGTTATGAGTTGTAAGTTTTTGTACCAAATATCATATGTTACATTAAAAATTCCCCACTCAATTCAAAACTCATTTACCAAACAAACTTTGCACGCTCAAATCATAATTCCAAAACTCACAAACTCAAAATACAACTCCATTCTCAAATCATATGTAGAAAACTGTACCAAACGCAAGTTTCAAATCATGATTCTATTAAGCATTTGTTCTTATTAATCAAATTCAAAAACATGTTATGAAACTACAAAATTTTACAGTTCTAAATCATGTTATGAAACTGTAAAATTTTGCATTTTAAAGCATGATTCATTTCAGCACCAAAAACACAGAAACCGTAAAATTTTAAAGTTTTCACTGCCTGTAACTAAAACTCGAAAATGACCTCCCAGCAAACAAATTGATATGTAAGAGTGAAATGGAATATGTGACATCTACCGAATGCAATAAACATCACCACCAAGAAGCCCTAGTCCACAACACTTCTCCGTAAAAGATGTTTCTAAATAAAAAGTTGAAAGACTTAAAAAATTAGTTTATATGTAAAATTAATTTTACAAAGCACGGCCTCCCTAAAAGTTTTGTTGGCTCAACTACAAATATAACCGTAACTACACTCCCAATCAGATTCTCCAAGGTATTCACCTCTTTTTCTCAACATGAAACATTACCAATGTATAAATATGAAATGATGTTGAATGCAAGATGTATGAGTGAATTGTTTTAAATAATCTAGTCATCATGCAATTTCTATAACAATCAAAACTATCCTTCACCAATAGCTCAAAACAGATATCTCTATATAAGAAATAGTTTATAACCAACAGATAGAAATTTCAAAAGAAAATCAATATAGGAATAACAATACACGTTTCATTCCACTTTCCAACTTAATAAGGATCCAACATATCCCCATCATTCACCTACTTAATCAAAACCAATTATTTCCAACAAAATATCTATTTCCTTCAAAATATCGTTTAAAAGAAAGATTTTCAAGATTTCATTCCTAATCATCAATACAACCATTTCCATAGCATGTCCCATGAATCCATTTGAAAACCCCTCTTTTGTACTCCAAAATCATCACAAATCAATCCAAATAAGACCCCAAAACATTCCTCTATTCGATAGCACCAAGGCAAGAAAATCATACAAAGATGTTAAAGGAATCCCTACTTGAAATTCGGAAGAGAATAGGAATAAATACCCAAATTTGACAAAGATGGATCTTACACTTTTTCAAATTAAAATGATCAGCTCTCTGAGCTTTACCCTTTAACCCAAAGAAGCAAGGCGGCGAGATTCACAGATTTGAGTGTATAGAGTGATTTATATAAGAACTAGAGAGAGAGAGTGAAGAAAATAGCTTAAAAAGTTTTTAGAGAGAGATAAGAAGAAAAAAATTGAAAGGAAAGATCTTTTCCCCGTGGCTTTATAGGCACAGACCGCTCGAGCAACCAATTCATGGCTCGAGTGAAGAAACTAAGCTCTCAGAACATCAACCGTGGAGAACAAATCGCTCAAGGGAACTAACCACCGCTTGAGCAAAGAATGACCCCCTCTTAGAAATTCTGACCTACAAAAAGACAGCTCAAGCGAAGGAAAGGCCGCTCGAGCAAAGAACACCCCACTCCCAAAAGTCTAGAATCCAAACACATAATCTAGGAGAAACGAAAGACCACTCGAGCGACCTCAACAACAAATAGACAGAAATTTCTTTGAAATACTAACTCACAATGTGTTCAAAATATACCTGACAATTCAAACAACCAATCCCAATCACTAACAAGACTAAAACGAGTGTAATGACAATAGTGAATATCGGATCTGAATCGAAGGGCAAAAAGGGTTGGGTCTTAACCCGGGCCACTATAACCTTCCCCCTTAGGAAATTTTGTCGCTGAAATTGAACAAAGACAACGATAATAAAACGATACATCAATAACAAACAATAACTCATGCTCCACATATAAATGACATAACATTCCAACTCAACAAAGTGATCTCAAATCTGTAAAATATTCACATATTACAACAAGTCATGAAATGAATAGAAAAGGGTTAAACACTAAAAAAACAAGTTCGGATACTTCTCTAGGACCTTAGCCTCAAACTCCCAAGTCGTTTCCTTGACCCTGCGGTGTTGCCACGACACGTTAACCCATGGAATATGTAACATCCCAAATTTTATGATATAAGGATAAGTCTAATTAATTCGACCAATCACACTAACTTCAACTCAAATTATCACATCTCTATATTTGTACTCATTCATGTGAGAGATTTACAAAAATGGTCCACATGCGATATATATTCAAACTTCTTAAAGGGTGAATCCATACAATGTGTGATAATTAAGTAAAACAAAAGAAATAACATTAAATAAATGCTCGAATGCTACAACTTCCAAGGCTTAAGCCTGGTTACGCAAAAGATGGTTATCCCAAAGCCCATACAATTAAAGCCATTGGCTTGTCAAAATATACAACAAATTATAAAAGAGTCTCGTGCTCTCAAAACATATTTCCTCGCCTTTTGCTAGGCGGGATTAGCATGTCCTTTTCTTGGCAAATCCACTAGGGGTGAGCACAAAGCTTAGTAGGAAGATATTAATAAAGTATATATGTTTAAGCAGTCATGATCACATAAATGCAATACCATGCCACGCTCTGAAATCACAAGTTTTATTCCTTTGAAAAAAAAATCATATGCTATGATCATTTAAAGACAATTCATTATCTCGATAAATTCCAAAATTTAAATACAAGGTGGTAAATATGACTCAGGTAATCCCTAGGCTGGTGTCTGCAAATAGGCATATCAAGCACTACCAATCCCTCACTTTACCGTCTCCTAACTGGAAGGCACATGGTACCTCCTTCGCACTTGTTTTCGGTCTTTCACCCTGGACACTAAGTCTAACTTAAACAATACCATCTACACCCCCTATCTGGACTTACCAAACGTGTTTACCCCAAAAACATTTCAAGATTTTCAAGTGTTTTCTTCAAATAATAAATCAATTCCCAAGGCATAGCCATAATAAAATATATTCAAAACTATGCAAAATGAATGAAATAAGATGCAATTATAAAGTTCCATCGTTATATTCTACAATTCTCAGCATTTGCTCAAATCATAACCAAAAATCCATATCCATGTGATATATGATATCATTTCATATTCACAATCAATGTTCACCTTCATTTAATAGTCCGAGCATACACAGAATCATGGCTATCATATAAACACAAAGTTTGTCCATCCCATGGATATCGCAATCCAACAATAACAAAAGAAATTTCATCATTTTTTTCTGAGAAATTTACAGTAACTTCATAATTATTTCACAAAATTTTAATTTTTCATAACTTCCCCAAATCTAGGGTTTGAGAAAAGAGGTTTTACTTTTATTTTTTTTATTTTTTATTTTAAGACATTTTCCTAATAGGCTCCCAAGAGGTTCACAAGTTCATAAAATCATTTGCAGTTAAACGTTATTATGATATAAGTTACATTTCAACATTTCCAAAATCCCACATTTCAAATCTCAAATCCTCTATGCAAAATCTTAGCAAAGATAAAGAAGGCATGCTAAAACCATATATATAACTCAAAAAAAAAAAAAAAACTCTCTACCTCAAGTTTTAGGAAGAAATGATGAGAAAAGATTCAAAATCAATGACGTCAAAATTCAATCTCCACCGTACATAACGTAACCCTTAACGAGCTCTCCAATATTAATGAATGCTTTTGGGTAAAAATCCCAATGAATTGAGAAAGATCAAGGAATTAATCAGGTTGGTGGGTGTTTTCTAGGGAGAGATGAGAGAAAAGTGAGAAAATGAAATGTAGAGAGAGAGAGAGAAATGAAAAGTGAAGGAGAAGAGTGTAAGGTCTCAACTTTTAAGTGATTGGACACATTTTTCAAAGCTAACTACGGACAAACCACCCAAGAAGTGAATTCAAATTCTCAAAATCTCTATCCTCTATAAACAGATCGCTCGAGTGGTAGAACCTTTGTTGGAGCAGTGAAAGAATACTCCCAATATTAAAGACTTCATAACAAAATTCTAAAATGACGACGTTACTGCTCGAGCAACGAAAGTACCTGTAGACTCGACTTTCTTCCTGCGCCCCCCTTTCGGAGAGGTGCGAATTGGTCTCCTATAGTTTGGACTCCTGTCACGGTTCTGAATCTAATCTCACAAAGTGCAATGTGAGACTGATACACACCAAAGAGTCCAATCCGGCAAATCATTTTGGAAAATTGATTTTAGATCAAATAATGCCAAAACTGGACTGCTTTGCCAGATTACAGAGTCACCATCTAAATATTTTATTTTTGACAAATTTAGGAAACCCTGACTCATGCCAAAGGCCACGTGTCCGTCATAACCAGAGTTGTCTTGGCTCGGGAACTTTGGTACGAGAGGGGAAGGTCCTGAAATGAGCACCCCCGCTCGCTCGATCAAAGATCGGCCTCTACTACCATGATATGTTGTTTTATAAACCTCATGTGTTCTTGTTCTGATTTATTAATCTAACTTTATTATGTGACGCTGTAGACATCCCCGAACGCCCCGGGAGGGTGAGTCCCGTTCTATTCATTTATGGGGTCACTACAGCTCGGACTCTCAAATTTGTTACGGTTCTTAATCTGAACCAAAGAGTCCAAATCCGGCAAATCGTTTTGAGAAACAGATTTTTGAAAAGTAGTGCCAAACATGGACTGCTTTGCCAGATACAGAGTCGCCACCTAAATATTTTTTTATAGGGGAATTTAGGAAACCCTGACTCGGTGCCGAAGGCCACATGTCCGTCATCACCGGAGTTATCCCGGCTCGGGAGCTTGGGTACGATTGGGGAAGGTCAGCTATGAGCACCCCCTTTCGCCCGGTCCGAAGACTGGCCTCTACTAACCATGATATCCGATTTTGAAAACATTACATGTTCTTATTCCATTTATTAGCCTAGAATTACTATGTTATGCGCACAGCAAACATGTATAGACTAGATTGCCTAATTTGGAAATAAGCATTGCATATCCGTTTATTTTGAAAAATGCTTTGGAATTTGCTACTCGCAAGTAGACTAAAACACGGATTTCAATGAGTCCTTCCAACTCAAACAATCCAACCTTCACCCACAGGCATTCAATCAGTTTAACAGATAAGCATTTAGCCACATGGCAAGCATACTGTCATGGCAACACTCACACGCATGCGGGATGCTAAAGCATAAATACTTACATCGTACTCCGTGCCAAAACAGTAAACTAGTCAGCAAACATGCATGTCCTAGTTCATGTTAAAAATGGCTAATGCATCACATGCAAAAATGCAATCTAGGCAGGCTCGGCTAACCCTAAACATGGCATGTGAAATGCGATCAACTACCACATATTCAATTTGTGAATTGAAGTACAGATGCAATTAGCGTGATGTACCGAGCCTAATGTACGTAACACAAATGTATGGATGCACGCATGCATAGCATAAGGTATGCCTCAATGTAAATGAAATTGATTGGTTGTCTGAAAATTGAACACTTGCACTGTAATAATCAGATAACTAAACAGCCAACAGCAAAATATGCCCTAATCTACCGTCATAAGCAGGTAAATAAAAGGGAAGAAAGAAGTGGGGATTGGAAGACATACACACCACCTACACACACTTATTACAGATTTGCCCTCACTCGGAGGGACCAAATAAATATTACAAATTAATTAACTACACAAGCTAATTAAGTATTACAAATTGCCTAATCAGCTAAGCAAAATTTAATTAAACTAAGAAAACAGTAAATCGCCTCGAGAAATGCGCCGCCATGCGTGAGCTGCCTCTGTTTTCCTTCCTTCACTCCTCTAGAGGTTTCCAAAACCTCAAGACTGCTTCCTTGGGCAATGGGGATCACCACCGGCTGAATGGAATTGCCACCAGCAGTGTGATATGGCCACCGGCACAAAAGCCGGTCGGCAAGGAATGTCTGCAGAACCTGCAATTGACAGCAACAGAGTGCAAAGCAAAGCATGGCAGCATAATTCAAGGCATATATGCACCATTCATGTCCCTTATCATGGTAATGACTCAAAGGGGCATGTGCCTCGATTCTCGGACCACCAATCACGCATTTCCATGCATGATGGCCCAAGGAATCAAGTATGCAACTTTCATGTCAAATGAAATGCAAACCAATCAAACAAACTAAGGCCCAATTCCTATCATCAAGTCAAGGAACAAGGCATGCATGCAAGATGCAATGCAACCTAAGCATGCAAGTTAAGGATACAACATGACATAGCAACAAGCTTATGCAAGCATACAAGCAAACATGGGACCATGCAAATGGATGTAAAGATGGACTTATACAAGACTTGGGCAGCTCTAATAAGGCCCAAAACAGTAGCCAAAATGCCCAAAAATGGAGGCTAAACACACATGCACACATACACATGTTATGGTCCAGACCTCAAGCATTAAGCAAGCAACATTCAAGCACACTTGACAAGAGATTTCATGGACGATTAGCATGCAACATGAGCTCTAAAATCATGCTATAAAATGATGCCCAACCAAGCAATAAATCAAGCCAAGCATGCAACAAATGGCCTAAGTGCTCAAAGCAAACCAATGGAGTATTGAACTACACTTAGCAAGACCAAACATGGCATGAACTTATTGACCAAAAACAGAGTTTTAGCACATTAAGACAAGGCCTAAGGATCACTTAGATGGCATCCAAATGACTCAAAAACAAAGGCATGCACAAGTGCCAAAACAAGGAGCATTGCTACACAAGCTTATGAGGCATTAAAGAGGCATGCAAGGTAATCAAACAAGCATGGAAATGGGACTGAAATGGCATATAGAATGATCCCAAATCACCAAAACAATGCAAAGATGCCATGCTACACATGCACATACTCAAGGCCAACAAGCCCAAATACAAAGGAGCTATATCAAGCATGCCAAGATCAACCCAAACGACTATGGACAGAGCTAAAACATGGCAAGATATGCACAAAATCTTCACAAGACTAAGCCTAAAACATGCTCCAACAAAGGCTAACAACCTAAGACACATTAAGGCATAAACAAGGCATTACATGGCAACTATGCTAATTTTATTTAGAGTTCCAAAACCAACTTAAAATCATGTTATATTAAATTACTCAGTAAATTCTCAACAAATTACTCAGTCATTTCTCAGTAAATTACTTGGTGAATTCCCAGAAAATTCTCAGTACATTACTCATCAAATTCTTAATAAATTACTCATTAAATTCTCAGTAAATTATTCAAAAAATTCCATACTAAATTACTCAGTAAATCTCATTATATTACACAATAAAATCCTCAATAAATTACTCTGCAAATTCTCAGTAAATTCCCAGTAAATTGCTAAGCGAAGCCTAAGCAAATTCTACAAAATCAGTCCCTTAGAACCTCAGTAATGAAAGGAAGGTGAAACACTAGGTGTTTGTGTGCAATAGTAAGGCACAAAACACCTAGAGCACAAAAGAGAGAGAAAGAGAGATAGGATGTGTATCTAACCCTAACCCTAGAACTCAAACCCTAACAATGGCTGTCTAAGCTCTCAAAATATCTCAAGTGTCTAACCTCTCAAGCCAAGTGACAAGCCTTCTCTATATAGAAGCTTTTGTCTTGTAAAGCTTACAAGACAAGCTTCATAAGAGGGAGATCCCTCCATACACGTGTATGGAGGGGAGCAAAAGCAAGACAGCTGTCTTAAAATATCTGCAAAAGCAGATGGACAATAGTCGGCCGGCCAAAAATGCCATCTTGGCCAAGAATAGTGCCGACCGGCACTAAATAGTGCTGATCGGCAACAAATAGTGCCGGCCGGCAATATACATTGCCGGTGGCAGCAAAAACCAGCCGGTGGCCTCTAGCCACTGCCGGTGGTGGGTGGGGATGGTCTACAAGCCCTACCCTGCCTCTCAAAGGCAAGATGTCAGTGTTTGGTGGAAAACCAGACATTAAACGGTCGGGTTCGGAGATCCTGAGGCAAGGCGCGTAGCCGAGGCCTCTGGGAAGTCCAAACGAACACAAACATGGATGATCACCGAGTGTTCAAACGGTGACGTCCAAGTCTTGAGGACGGTCAAAAATGGGGTGTCTACGGACGCACACATACAAGTATAAACTAAGTTGCAAGACTTGGAACAAATCGACTCATGTTTCTTTTTGAAAATGGTTTGAAAGTGCCACTCGCAAGTGAGGTAAAGCGCGGATTTGCCACCCTCAAGTGGGCTTAAACACATGATGATTTGCCACTTCGTAAAGTGGGCTTAAAACATTCATTTGTCAAGTTGTCCCAATTCAAGCAACAAAGCCTTCACCCACAGACATTCGAGCAGTTAATCACATAAGCAAATAGCCTCATGGCAAGCATGCTATCATGGCAACACTCACACTCATGCAAATATGCTAAAGCCTAACACTTACAGTGTACTCCAAGCCAAACCAAAAAGATAGTTAGAAATATGCATGATCTTAACTATACAAGATGCCTAATGCAACACATGCAATAATGCAACTAAATAGGCTCGGCTATCTAAGATGGCATATGAATGCAACAGTTTGATACACGTATTCAAATAAGTATTGAAATACGATGTACTTTGAATGATGTGCTGAGCTCGGTGAATGCAAGACAAATGAATGGATACAAACATGCAAAGCATAAGGTATACTAATTGAAACGTGCCTTAAAACTAACCATCGAAAGCAGTTAAATAAAAGGGGGAAAGAAGTGCGGTTGGAAGACATGCATACACACACGCATGCTTATTACAACATTGTGCCCTCTCGAAGCAGGGTCTGAATAAATGAGCTAAGCTACACTAAGCTAACTAATCTAGTTAAACTAATTAATCTAATTATTACACAACAAATTGAATAACCAGTAAACTACTTACTAATTATTACAACACAACATAAAGAAATAGCTAAGCTAAAGCTACTTAATTCTTACATAACCAATGCAAATTAACAAAGTAATTGACACACGTTAAACTATGCTGCTACTACTCTGCTCCGGGATGTAAAAGATGCATGCACTCGGTTCTCACCCCGAAAAGTCTACCGGTTTGCTCTTGAGAGGCTCTGTTTGCAGGGTTACTGCAAGAACTTTTTGCTCCACCTTACCAAAACAATGCTGTGGAATACACCAGTGGCCTGCCAACCATGAGAGCTTGCTGCCGGCCATCTACCGACCAAGGAGAGGCACTGTCGGCCAATGATAAAGCACTGCTGGCCATTAGTGTGCCAGTGCCGGCCACTGGTGTGCTGAATTGCCACACTACAACAGCGCACAGACAGAGGAAAATGGAGGGTTTTCCAAGGATATATTTGTACCATGCCCCTCCTTATCATCTCAAAACATCAAAGGAGTGGCATTCTTGGATCCAAAACCACCAATCAAGCATTTTCAATGCATGATGGCCAAAGATCCAAGTTGTACACTTTCAATAAATGCACAAAACAAGACTCTTGACCACTACCTTATCATGGATGATCAAAGGCAATGGAGACAAAAGAAGATTGGCTCATTTCATCACTTCAAGTATGAAATGAACCAAGTTTCCTTGTGTTCAATATAACGTCCGATTGAACACTATGCAATGTAAACACAACATTCTTTTCTTGGTCATGTTTTACTTGTTCAATTTTATTTACACATTTTAGCATTACCAAGCCATTCTTTGGTCAATTTGTCCAAAGTGAGTGTCCTCTAATGAGAGAGGGGTTAACCAAAGGATGGTTTAAGACATGAGAGAGATCATGCCTTTGGTTAGTAGAAACCCCTAAAGGAGAGTTAAAACCATTGAGCACAAGCTCTATCTCAAGCTTAAACACAACCTTAAGGCCAACCAACCCTCAAAACAGATTAAAAAGTGAAGAAATGAGGGAGGTTGCAGAATTTCAATGCTGAAATGGCATGAACAATAATGCTAAAACATGCAAGCAACACATACACAACTAAAGATAGTGAAGAGCATTACACTAAAGGCATGCCATATCAAACTCAAATGACTAAACCAGATCTGGAAAGAACTTAAACATGCCAAAATAGTGGCTAAAACATCCAGAGATGGTAGCACTAAAGGCAAGAAAAACATGCTCACATGTTAGGCCACAAACATGGCTCAAGGCACAACTCTCAAAAGTAATGAAAGAGTGAAATATGTGAAATATATGAGAGTGTGATAGAGCTATATGCACTAAAATCACATGTAAAATGATGCTACAACATGCAAGCAACACATGCATAATATGTTAGAGGCCTTAAAACATTAAGTTAGTAAAGGCATTTGCAGTATAGCTATGCAATACAAAGCTCACATGGGGCAAACACTTCAAAATAGTCCTAAAATAGCTGAAATGAAGTTCTAAAACATGCTTGAAGTAGGCTAGAAAGAGCTAGAATGAAAGGCTAATTCATAGCACAAATTAAACTAGCAAACACAATTGCACTACAAGCATGCAAAGCAAGCCCCAAGTGACCAAACCAGCTCAAAATAGAGCTAAAGTAGGTCAAAAAAGTAGCAAAACATGCTGACATGAAGCCACAAGATGGTAGAAAAACATGCTCACACATTGGGCCATCTATTCTTGCAAAGAAGACACAAGGAGGGGAGGCCACCCCCTCCTATTTTGTACCTCAAAACCAAGTTTTTGCCACTAAAATTCCTCTGGAATTTAGTGGTTAAAAGGCCAAAAAAGCGTTGTTTGAAAAGCTTTAAAAGATGGCTCAACACTTAGCAACTACAAAAGAGGGTGGACCACCCCTAACTCCAAAAGGCCTTAAACCACCATTTTTAAACCATAAAAATAGAGGTTTTTGTAGTTGAAAACTAGGCCAAAAACAACAAGGTGGCCAAACAAGTGGGCAAAAAGAAGCTTAAAAGGGGTTAAGCCAATACCTTTGAAGCACAACAACAAACAGCCACTTTTTGAGCCAAAACCAGCTTCCAAAGCACAAATAAGACTTCCAAGAACCTCAGCTACAAGGTAGTCTAATTTGGTTAAGGGGGTGTATGCAAATATGTAGAGAATTCCCACTTTCAAGCACAAAATAGGAAGAAAAAGAGGATTCTAGAGAGAGAGGCATAAATTTTGCTCACAAAATTATGTCAAAATTGTAGAGAGAGTGAGAGATTTTAGACAGAGAGGCTCCCAAACTTTCTAACCTTTCAAACCATAGAGAATGGCCTCCATATATAGCAATATACAAGCCTTAGGTCAAAATATTTGATTATAGGACAGCTGGAGCAATGTGCAAACAGCTGAAGGTAAATATCTGCAAAAAATCTGAGTTTTGACATCGTTGGCTGGCCAGCCATCAATGGCCGGCATAGGTTCATTTTTGGCTAGCAACTGATCATCAATGGCCGGCACTGCATCATCCATGGCTGGCACTCTTCACCAGTGGCTGGCAGAAAAATCTGCTCTCCAGGTCCAACTTCAAATGGCCATATCTCCTTCGTCTAGACTCCTTTGCAGGTCATCCTTATGCCTAAATTGAAGCCCCAGAAGTATTATTTCCAATGGTGGCAGCCTCATATCAAAATTACTAGTATGCTAAGAGATATCCCTCTTTTAGTGAAGACTGCTCAGTTTCGGTCCAACCGGATTGATACCTAACTTCTACCAACCATATCTCCCTCATCCGGACTCGGATTGAAGAGATTCTTGAATGTAAAATGAACCCCCGGAAGTCCACTTTCCAATGATGGTGGCCTGATTTAGCTGAAATCCGAGTGTACAAATGGATTGGCCTGATTTAGCGAGGGTTGCCCGACTCTCTCTTACTAGTTCATGCCCATCTTCTTCTCCATCTTGGTTTCTTCTCTCCACTCCAATTTTCTTCAACCCCAAACCCCTAAACAAGGTGTTTTAAAGATTCTTTCAAAGAGTTCACCACTCTTTCATTTATTTCCACTTTGTCCTTGCTCAGTTAACCGAAAAGCACAACATTTCACAAAATGCGAGCCTTGGAACATTGTAGGATCATTTTTCTAAAATATTTTGAAAGTGAGGGTTTTAAGGTCTAAAATATTTTGGTCAAAATCATTTTGGTCCAAAAATGGGGTATAAGGTTGGGATTTGAAGCTCCCCTTGCCAAGGAAATCAAACATTTGCACTGCATAACTTTCATCACCAAGTAAACAATCAGTAGTGCCCAAGTCTTAAGGGCGGTCAAAAATGGGGTGTCTACAATTGCCCCTCTTTGACAGAGCTCAGAAGTTATGAAATGACATGAGTGAATGTCAAAGCCCAGAGACGACCCATTTTTGACAAGGCCGAAGACTTGGACAAACAAATAAAATGAAGATGCTGAAACAAATGGTTGTGCCCGCAGGCTGCCTATGTGAAGCCCTGAAAAATGTTTTCTCTTTAAAAACCCTAGTGTTTAAATTATTTTCTTAAAGCCCTTAGTTACTTGAATTATTTCAAATCTTGTCGGTTAGCATTTTTTTTATATCAAAACTAGAACATCCTAGCTGGATTAGGTTCCTTAGCCTAATTTACACAAGTAAGGTTCTAATACATGAATTTAACTTCAAGACCTCACTTCTTTATTTAAATTCAAAATTTCCCCAAAATTAGTACATGTACCTTATATTATAAGTACCATCAATTAATTGAGATCTATATAAATATATTCATTCAAATTCCCAAGGTTAAGCTCCCGAAGCACTCCTAATTCATTGAACTCCAAGTAAATCCTAGCTTGTCCATTCAATTCCAACTAGTGGGCTTCTATGTCATTTTACACCAAATTTGACTATAAATACCAACACTCCCTAGCTTGGCAAACACAAGCATCACACCCACACACACACTTTCGGCTAGAGGAGGGGAATGAGAATAAGAGAGAAGTCTTGAGAGGAAGAGGAACGGAGAAGAGAGACATTTTCTTCAAAGCTTAGCAAGTAAGCCACAACACAACCTTCTCTTTCATTTTTCTTTTTCAAATACATGTTCTTAAGGATTCTAAATATTTTTTTCAGATGTGTCATTGATATATGTTACAATTTCTAGAAAAACGTATAAAATTATTCTGGACCTCTATTTTATGTCCAAATCTTCCTTAAGGAGTTAGTTTTCAACTAAAATTAGTTTCATGGAAAAACAGTGAGCGGTTTGCAAGAAAATCAAATTTTCATAACGGTCAACGAATTTGGGCAGCGCTGGAGTGTTTTCTAAATAACTTAAAATCTAGAAAAGCTATCCCATTTTCGAAATATGTTCTGGAAACTAGATTAAATTCTCCACAAACCGTAGGGAGGCCGAGTTCGGTAAAAATTCTAGAATAGCCCTTTTCATTCTAATCCTTATGTGATATTGAATCTGGAAATTCTGTTGTGCATGGATGTTTTATGCTCTAGTATTCATGATGATGCTTATTAGCTTATGATCATATCTTGGCATGATATTATATGTGTTATGGTTATGTTCTTTATCTTCTTCATCTCAATGATGCATGCTTTTGTGGATATTATTACCTTGTTAAGTTGGTCTAACCTTGATTTAAAACATTTAACTCAACGGAAAACTTAATTGGGATGGTATTGGGTTTTCGATCACTTGAGTAATGAAAAGATGATAATATGTGATTTATGGATTGTTGGGATGCGTTCCCTATTTGGAAGTTTAAGTCTTGCGCAAGTGGTTTTTGGAACCCTTGAACGGAGCGGTTGTATTCAGACCCTAGGTGGTTTGGTGTGAGGCCGAGTCCGGTAAAAATTCTAGAATAGCCCTTTTCATTCTAATCCTTATGTGATATTGAATCTGGAAATTCTATTGTGCATGGATGTTTATGCTCTAGTATTCATGATGATGCTTATTAGCTTATGATCATATCTTGGCTTGATATTATATGTGTTATGGTTATGTTCTTTATCTTCTTCATCCCAATGATGCATTCTTTTGTGGATATTATTATCTTGTTAAGTTGGTCTAACCTTGTTTTAAAACATTTAACTTAACCAGAAACTTAATTGGGATGATATTGGGTTTTCGATCACTTGAGTAATGGTGATATTGTACAATGTGTGGATTATTGGGATGCGTTCCCTACTTGGAAGTTAAAGTCTTGCGCAAGTGGTGAGCGGTTGTATTCGGACCCTAGGTGGTTTGGTGTGAGGAGGGATTTGGGCAAGACCCATTATTACCGTCTCTTTTGAGGCCCTACAGTTGGCGCTACGCGGTATACAACCGTTGGTTGGCATTTGAGGTTAGTTCTGCAACAAAGTAGCAAAAGAGGGGGCATACCGAATAATCCGCGTCCGATTTTTGTGGTTGGGAGGACGAAATCTCTTTGGGGGATTTCTAGTTTACCAACTTCTAACTTGTAACCCTTTGTTTATCTATTTTGAGTATCATGCTTTACTACTTGTTGTTATATTTGAGATTGTGTATTGGACTGGAAAAAAAGAACGGGGTGTGCGTGTGTTTACTGGGCATTCAAAGCTCACGGCGTATCATGCCAGGTGATGAAGATGAACTTATAGCTGGAGACGAAGAGCCTGAAACCTTCAAAGACTTTTGGCTATCTTAGTAAAGTTAGAAATTTCCTTTTGTTGTTTTGTAAGACTCATGTGAAGATTTAAATTTTCCTGGGATGTAATGTAACAAAACAAGCTTTTGAATTAAGGATATTCGTGGTTGTTATGTATTTATATTCTTCGTATATGTTTGAACCTTATCGTTGCTTATGAGACCTTGTGTCAATGCCTTTTAAGATCTGTCAAAAGGGTAGTGCGCTGCCTAAGAAAGTCGGACTTAGAAGGGTGGCTGATTTCACTCTTCTGGCGAACTGGGATCTTACTTGGTTATTAACCACAAGACTCATTCGTGATTCTTCCTTGACTAGAACTAATAGTGTAGAATCGGGCCGTCACAATTTGGTATCAGAGCCTAGGTTCAGCCCTTACCCACGCGTTTCGACCTGCGGTTAGAGGCTACCTTGCCCCGACTATGTTATATTATTACACTACCTATTCTATCAACTAAATGACATCAACAATAGAATCTTTCTTGACCTATCTTAGGGAATTTCTTCAAATTTCGGGCACACCAACATCAACTCATAAGGACCTATTTTAGGATCATGAAATGGTTTTAACTTTGAGTCCAACCTCACGTCGCGCAGTAGGGGTACTATTAGTTCTACGCGTCTTTTATCGATCATCGTACCCTCATCTTGTATTCGTAACCTTTATTCGATGTCATCCTTTTCCAAGATTAAGTCCTGTCCACCTAGTCCTATGTTATATACTACTTTTTGTAAATTTGGCCTCCTTTGACCCTTGATTATTTTATTTTGCCCAAGGCTTCTTGTAAATAATTTCATTTTCTTTACTCGGTGATGAATCTTGGATATTCAGTTTGAAACACAGATGGCCAACACAGTTTCAAGTTAAATATCTAGTTTAGTCACTACATCGATAGCCTTGATCACATTGAAGTTCGAAACCATAACATCATACCATTCATCCATATTTCAGTTAATCCTGATGTTATCACCATAACTGCTTCGTATTCTTCGTCTCCACATCAATCCAATTTTGGGAATCTTGTAATTATTATTATGTATACATGAATTTGTGTTGTGTGAACCACTAGGATGATTAAACTCTAACTTAAGATTAGTTGCTTACCCATAAAGAATTGCCTTTGTAGTTAGAATTTGACTTACGCCTCACTCCATTCAGAGGAGAACAAATGGTGGACCACACTTCAAGACAAGTAATAACATGAGCTTGCAAGCAACGATAAGAATGTCGTACCGGGAAATTGAAACCTTAAGAATGGACTAGTAACCGTGATAATAAATCCCGAACCTTATTAAGAATCAAATTCTAGGGGAGTCTTGCCATCTTTGTGGAAATAGTTGGCACAACATTGACTTAAATCCAAGAGGATTTGGAGCTTGAGCCAAGTAAACAAACTTCATGAGGGACCAAAAGGAGCAACCGGAAGGATATAACACCATACTCCAAGATAGAAAGGGGAAGGAATTTTACAGAAAGAAGTCAAGGATGACTATTTAAGAGGAAAAGGACCAAAGGACACTAGAAACCAGACCACATTAGCACCCTATGTTAGGCATAAACAATAATGGATGGATATGATTAATGACTAACTTAGGGAATATGTTATTAGGAAATGTTCGTACGACTAATTTTCAAATCCTGAGTCATGAAGATACCCTACTTCGACCTCATCTTAAAATTAGATTCATTACTCGTACCTTAGCAATTATCGATAGTTACCAAAAGAAGGAGATGACTTACCCATCCAACGAAACACGTCTTCAGTTTAAGGGGAATAAACAAGACTCCATGACTTCAGCGAAATGTAGGACGCAGTGGCGCGATCAACTTGCGGGTAGGATAACAAGTCTGATTTTAAATGAGGAGAGCCAAGAAAAATTAGAACTTCCACACGTAGTATGCGAATATACAGATGTATTTCCTACGGAATTACTGGAATTGTCACCAACCCGAGAGGCAGATTTTAGTATTGAGCTACAACCTAGAACTACCCCAATCTCCATGGCCCCGTATCGTATGGCACCAGAAAACTATGAGAATTGAAGGCACAACTACAGGAATTGCTCGAGATAGGATTCATTAGGCCAAGTACTTCGCCATGGGGAGCACCCGTGTTGTTTGCTAAAAAGAAGGATGGGTCGTTGAGGCTATGTATTGATTATCGTCAACTCAATTGAGTCACGATTAAAAGCCGATACCCACTCCCAAGGATTGATGACCTCTTTGATCAACTTAGAGGCTCAAGGTGCTATTCAAAGATCGATCTCAGGTCAGGTTACCATCAACTACGAGTCAAGGAGGAGGATTTACCACAAACTGCTTTTCGTACTAGATATGGCCACTATGAGTTTGTAGTAGTGCCCTTCGGACTGACCAATGCACCGGCTGTATTCATGAGCCTAATGAATAAGATTTTTAGACCATATCTTGACCAGTTTGTAGTAGTGTTCATTGATGACATCTTGGTATGTTCAGGGTCTGAAGAAGAGAATGAGCAACATTTAAGGATTGTCCTTTAAGTTCTTAGGGATAATCGGTTATATGCCAAGGCAAGTAAATGTGAGTTCTGGTTGAGTGAAGTGAAATTCTTAGGGCATGTAGTGTCGGAGAATGGGATTGCGGTGGATCCAACCAAGGTGGAGGCAGTATTAGATTGGAGACAACCAAAGACCGTGTCAGAAATCTGCAGTTTCTTAGGATTGACCGGTTATTACCGGAGGTTCATCTAAGATTTTTCCAAACTAGCTAAACCAATGACTTGTTTGACGCAAAAAGGAGTAAAGTATGAGTGGGACGAAGCTTGCAAAAAATCTTTCCAAGAGTTAAAGAAAAGGTTAACTAGTGCGCCAATTTTGACCATCCCAGAACGAGAAGTAGGGTATACTGTGTATTGCGATGCGTCTAAAGAAGGGTTAGGGTGCATGCTTATGCAAAATGGAAAAGTAGTCGCGTATGGATCTAGGCAGTTGAAACCTCATGAGCGTAACTACCCAACACATGACTTGAAGTTAGCGGCCATAGCTTTTGCCCTAAAGCAATGGCGACATTACCTGTATAGGGAATAATTTGAGATTTTCACAGATCACAAGAGTTTGAAGTATCTATTTACACAGAAGGACCTCAACTTGAGACAGAGATGATGGATGGAGTATCTTGAGGATTTCTAGTTCACTCTCTCATATCATCTCGGTAAAGCCAATGTAGTAGCAGATGCTCTCAGTCGCAAGAGCAGGGGGATGATGGCTAAGATCTCCGTCAAAGAATGAGATATGGTTAAGACACTCAGTGAATTCAGGATCCAAGCAGAATCTCAAGATACAAAAACATATCTTAGTGCACAGAAGGTGATGCCTAAGTTGATGAGTGAGATCATGGAGACCCAGAAGCACGATCAAGAAGTATCCTATATCAAGGGACGTCCGGAATCAAGAGAACCAATGCTTGATTGGGTAATTCACCCCGATGGGAGTTTAAGATACCAAGGTAGATTGTTTGCACCTAGTGACAAGTTGCTTAGAGAAAAGGTACTTAAGGAATGTCATCATTCTGCATTTGCAGTACATCCAGGATGGACTAAAATGTACCAAGATTTGAAGAGGCAGTATTGGTGGAATGGAATGAAGAAGGAAGTGGCTAAATTTGTAGTGAAATGTCTGACATGCCAACAAGTGAAGGCGGAACATCAGAAACCAGGGGGAATGTTGCAACCTCTATCAATAGCCAAATGGAAGTGGGAGTTTGTGACGATGGATTTTCTGACAGGGTTGCCTAAGTCACCTAAAGGATGCGATGCTATTTGGGTAATAGTGGATCGCCTCACCAAGTCAGCACATTTCTTACCCTATAAAATGACCGACACTTTAGAGTCTATGTGCAGGCTCTACATTGGGGAGATCATTCGACTACATGGAATTCTGGTGTCTATTGTGTCAGATCATGATCCACGGTTCACCTCTCAATTTTGGGGAAGCCTGCAAGAAGCTCTTGGTACGGAGTTATGTTTTAGCACCGCCTTTCACCCGCAAACAAATGGACAATCTGAATGCACCATCCAAACACTCGAAGATATGTTGAGAGCTTACGCAATGGATTTTCCAGGAATTTGGGAATGACACCTACCCCTAATTGAATTCGCCTATAACAATAGCTTTCAAGCTACCATCGGTATGTCGCCCTTTGAAGCATTATATGGACGACCTTGTAGATCGCCGATTTGTTGGACGGAAGAGGGTGATGCAAATCTGATAGGACCTGAACTTGTTCTAGAAACTACTGAGAAGGTCAAATTGATCTGACAACGATTAAAGACTGCTCAAGACCATCAAAAGAATTATGCAGATAGGAGAAGAAAGCCATTGATGTTTGAAGTAGGCAGCCACATGTTCCTAAAGGTGCAACCTAGGCATGGAGTCGTACGTTTCAGGAAAAAGGGAAAGTTGTCACCACGATATATTGGGCCTTTTGAGATATTGGAAAGTGAAGTAGTATATAGACTAGCTCTACCTCCGCAGTTAGCAGGGATACACGACGTCTTCCATGCATATATGTTGAGAAAATACATTGCCGACTCATCACACATCCTCAAATGGGAAGGAATCAGTCTTGACAAAGATGTTACATTTAAAGAAGGACCGGTAGCATTACAGGATAGCCGAGAGAAGGACCTTAGAGGCAAACGGTTCACTTGGTAAAAGTGCTATGGCGTCATCGGCGAATTGAGGAATCTACTTGGGAACGCCAGGATTGGGTGAAGGAAAACTACCCCAAACTTTTCAAAGGTAGTATGTAGTTGAATTTCAGGGATGAAACTGTTGTAAGGGAGATAGGTTGTGAAGCCCCTGAAAAATGTTTTCTCTATAAAAACCCTAGTGTTTAAATTATTTTCTTAAAGCCCTTAGCTACTTGAATTATTTCAAATCTTGTCGGTTAGCATTTTCTTTTATCAAAACCAGAATATCCTAGCTGGATTAAGTTCCTTAGCCTAATTTACATAAGTAAGGTTCCAATACATTAATTTAACTTCAAGCCCTCACTTCTTTATTTAAATTCAAAATTTCCCCAAAATTAGTACATGTACCTTATACTATAAGTACCATCAATTAATTGAGATCTATATAAATATATTCAATGAACTTCCCAAGGTTAAGCTCCCTAAGTACTCCTAATTCATTGAACTTCCCAAGGTTAAGCTCCCTAAGCACTCCTAATTCATTGAACTCCAAGTAAATCCTAGCTTGTCCATTCAATTCCAACTAGTGGGCTTCTATGTCATTTTACACCAAATTTGCCTATAAATATCACCACTCCCTAGCTTGGCAAACACAAGCATCACACCCACACACACACTTTCGGCTAGAGGAGGGGAAGGAGAACAAGAGAGAAGTCTTGAGAGGAAGAGGAAGGGAGAAGAGAACCATTTTGTTCAAAGCTTAGCAAGTAAGCCACAACACAACCTTCTCTTTAATTTTTCTTATTCAAATACATGTTCTTAAGGGTTCTAAATATTGTTTTCAGATGTGTCATTGATATATGTTATTTAGCATGTTTTCATCATAAAAGACACGAAAATTTTCCTTAGTGGATCCCTTTTCTCACAAATCTTCCTATTTTGGGCATTGTGCCTTAAAATTTGTTTCCACAGCCAACTTTCAAAATTTCTAGAAAAATGTAGAAAATTATTCTAGACCTCTATTTTATATCCAAATCGTCCTTAAGGAGTTATTTTTCAACTAAAATTAGTTTCATGGAAAAATAGTAAGCGGTTTGCAAGAAAATCAAATTTTCGTAACGGTCGACGAATCTGGACAGTGCTGGAGTGTTTTCAAAATAACTTAAAATCTAGAAAAGCTATCTCATTTTTGAAATATATTCTAGAAACTAGATTAAATTCTCCACAAACCAGAGGGAGGTCGAGTCCGGTAAAAATTCTAGAATAGCCCTTTTCATTCTAACCCTTATGTGATATTGAATGTGGAAATTCTGTTGTGCATGGATGTTTTATGCTCTAGTATTCATGATGATGCTTATTAGCTTATGATCATATCTTGGCATGATATTATATGTGTTATGGTTATGTTCTTTATCTTCTTTACCTCAATGATGCATGCTTTTGTGGATATTATTATCTTCTTAAGTTGGTCTAACCTTGTTTTAAAACATTTAACTTAACGGGAAACTTAATTGGGATGATATTGGGTTTTCGATCACTTGAGTAATGATGATAATGTGTGATGTGTGGATTGTTAGGATATGTTCCCTTCTCGAAAGTTAAAGTCATGCGCAAGTGGTTTTCGGAACCCTTGAATGGAGCGGTTGTATTCGAACCTTAAGTGGTTTGGTGTGAGGAGGGATTTGAGCAAGGCCCATTATTACCGTCTCTTTTGAGGCCCTGCGGTTGGCGCTACGCGGTATATAACCGTTGGTAGGCATCCGAGGTTAGTTCTGCAACAAAGCAGCAAAAGAGGGGGCATACCGAATAATCCGCATCCGATTCTTATGGTTGGGAGGACGAAATCTCTTTGGGGGATTTCTAGTTTACTAAATTCTAACTTGTAACCCTTTGGTTATCTATTTTGAGTATCATGCTTTACTACTTGTTGTTATATTTGAGATTGTGTATTGGACTGGAAAAAAAGGACGCGGTGTGTGTGTGTGTTTATTGGGCATTCAAAGCTCACGGCGTATCATGCTAGGTAACGAAGAGGAACTTATAGCTGGAGACGAAGAGCCTAAAACCTTCAAAAACTTTTGGCTATCTTAGTAAAGTTAGAAATTTCCTTTTATTGTTTTGTAAGACTCATGTGAAGATTTAAATTTTCTAGGGATGTAAACGACCCATTTTTGACAAGGCCGAAGACTTGGACAAACAAACAAAATATAGATAAATAAATGGTTATACCCGCAGGCTGCCTACGTATCCCTTTGCAAGGAATCAAACTAGCGTAGTTCAGGGGCAAGATGTAAAATGATACACAATAGAACAAAACAGTGTAAATGATATACAATGTAACGAAACAATGCAAATGAAATGCAATGTAATTGAAATAATCAAACCACAAGCAGTGCGAAACCACACAAATATCATAAAGAGATGGAGATGCAAAATCAAACTACATTTAACATAGAAAAGGTGCCGGAATCCTCAAACCACAATTTTCTTAATGGAATAGGCGTGTGCACATGCAAAACTGTCTGTTTCGTAGAAAGAATACAAGTAATTGGGTGGGATGATATAATTGAGGAATGATCTGCTGAGGAAAGATCGTGATCCTACATGTTGAATGCAACGAGACAACGTGCAATGCAATGGATACAATGGATGAAGTGAATAAGGCGCGCGACCAAACCACAATTTACCTAGAAAAGGTATGACCACAACAGACCATGTCTAACATGGAGGTGCCAACACCCTCAGACCACAATTCTCTTAGTGGAATAGGCGCGTAAACATTACCATAAAACCATGCTTTAATGAAGGAAATGTATGAGCACATGACAGACTAAGCTTAACATGGAAAGGATGCAGGCGATAAAACAGATATGATGCAGTAGATGCATGCAATAGATGCTATATGCAATGCGATAGATGTAATGCAACACTTATGATAGATATGATGATGCAGCTAGGAAATGATGCTCTCGAAAGTACCTTACAGGGGCAATTGGTGATGACTCTCCTTCTGTTGTTGGGGATCTCCTACTTTTGCATCTTGCGTTTTCGAACCACAGGTACAACATTTCTCCCTGGCTATGGTCACAGCTTCCTCTATTCTCCAATAGGGTGATAGACTAGGTTGGTTCAGTGTCCAGAATTGAGGTGCATACACGCTACCTCAACCTATGGGGCTGCCATATAGATTTCAAGCGGAGGATACACCCCTGGGTATTTAAACTAAACATTAGTCACGGAAATCCAGAACGTTTATGTTCTAGGCATTGGCCATTCGAACTCTAGTTTCTACAGTCTCAGTTGATCTCTTAGGAATTCACTGCAAACACAGGCAGGTGGCTATACCAGACCGCCGGAAGTCGTTCGGGCACGACAAACAACAAAGGAATTGCACCTTTAGAGGATTTAAGGTCTCCTAGACTAGAGAATGCACAAGACAGTGCGATGTAGAATGAATGCACAAAACAGTGCTATACAGGTGCACAAGACAGTGCGATGAAAGTGCACAAGACAGTGCAATGCGGAGTGAAAGGCACAAAATAGTGCAGATGTGAATGCACAAGACAGTGCAATATGCAAGGTGAATACACAGGATAGTGCGATGCAGGTGCACAAGATGGTGTGATGCAGGGTGCACAAGATAGTGCGAACAATGCGAATGCACAAAATAGTGCGAACAATGTGAATGCACAAAATAGTACAAACAATGCACAAACAGGCGCAAGTAAGGTGCGCAAAATAGCACGATTGTAGAGACCCCATTTTTGACCGTCCTCAAGACTTGGGCGTCATCGTTTGAACACTCGATGATCATCTATGCTCGTGTTCGTTTCGAGTTCCCGAAGGTCTCGGCTGCGCGCCTCGGCTTAGGATCTCTCAACTTGTCTATTTTGTGCTTGGTTGTGGACCAAGGACTTGTGGTTTTGCTTCTGAGGGAAGAGGGTGGCTTGTTGACCATCCCCTCAACCCATCGGCCAAGGCATGATGCCATCGGCCTTGTTTTCTTGCCATCGGCCAAAAGTGTTGGCTGATCGGCACATTTTTTGGTCGATCGGCACTTTGTTTGGTCGATCGACCATATTTTTGAGCCGAGACCTTTCCATCTGCTTTTTGCAGATATTTTGTGCCAGCTGTGGCAGCTGGTGGGCACAATTCTCGTCCTCCATACATGTGTGTGGAGGGATTTGTTTCAAGACTCAAGCTTGTTGAACAAGCTTGAGAATTGAGATTCTATAAGAAGGGAACCTTCCCTCCCTTTCCAGAGGTTCAACAAAATTGATATAGAAGATATATATCTCTATATATATATATATCTCCCTCTCTCTCTCTCTATATTTGTGTGTGTGTTTGTGCGTTAAAGTGTATTTTCTTCAAACTTTTGCACTAGAGCACCTGGTAGAACACCATCCTTTGGTTGTTGAGGTCCTTAGGAGTTAGTTTTGGTGTTCTTAGGTTGGTTTGAACTCAGAAAGGTTGTTGGAGTGGTGTTCTTGAAGGTGTTCTTCAAGGGTGAGTAAACTACCTTTTGATCCCCCATTCTTTCTTAAGCTTTTGGACCTATTTGCATATTGTTTTAAGCTTGACTATAAACTGTAAAAAGTTATGTTTTTGTGTGCTTGAGATGATTGTTTAAGGTCACTTTTTGGTTGGGGGTTGTCTACCCCCTCTTAGCCCTTGTTTGGCCTTCTTTTGAACCATCCCTTTCGGCTATTGTTCTTGCCTTTGCATGACCTTTCTACCACTGAAATCCAGAGGATTTTCAATGGTGGAAAGGTGGTTTAGAGTCTTGAATAGGAGAGGGACACCCCTCTCTCATTGTCTCTCATTTGCTTATATTGTTGGCTCATAATAGTAGCATGTTTACTTAGCTTGTTTTGTCTACATTTCAACAAGTATTTGGTGTTATTTTTCCATGCTACATCTCTGCCTAAGGTTGGTTTGGTGGTCCCTTGCATGCACCATACACTTGTAGTGTAATTCTCTCTATTGCCGTAACATGCTTTGTGCTGTAAGCTATGGTTTTAGCATGATTTTGGCTCAACCCAAAGGAGCTTTATTCATATTTCAGCATGCTAAAGATCTGTTTCATGTTGTTTTGATCATTCATGCATTGCTTTGTATAGCTACCATACATTCTAGCTTGTTAGCTTTGTGTGTCCAAGTCATTAGCATGCACTACTTGGACCTTTTTCATGATTTGGAATCACCTCATATGTGATTTCAGTCCAGGTAGTGTAGCCATACACTTGCATTTGTCATCCTTTCAAAGCTTTGAAGAGTTGGCGTTTTATGCCTCATGATTGGATCATTGTGCATGCCATCATATTTAGGTCTTTGGGATGCCATCTAAGTGGGTTTTTGGGCTTATTTTGACATGCCATAACTCTGATTTTCGTTGGTCAATTCATGCCATGTTTGGTCTTGATAGGTGTAGTGCAACACCCCTTTGTAGCCTTGCATGCTTCATGCTTTTGGCCTTTCATGTTGACTTGTTTTGGCCTTGGTCCATGCATGTTTTAGACTCACCTTGGTACGCTTTAGGACTGTTTTGGTTTTCTTAGGCCATTGGCTTCATGTTTTGCATAGCCTAGTGTAAGTCCCTTTGCTATCTTCAAGTTTTGAGCCTCTTGCATGCCATACGTGTGTAGCTTGGATGGTTTGGCACCATTCCATGCATGATTTCAGAGCTTATAATACTTGTCGCGTGCCCACACTTCTCACTCTTTAAGTATTCTTAAGAGTTGGTGTCTTGTTGCCTTGTTTGTAGGCCAATTGGCATGCATGCTTATTTTGCATTTCATTGCATCATTTCCATATCATTATGACCATTGATTTTGCATATGGCTGAGGTCTGTCCATCTTTAGTTTAAGTCCATCTTTGCATGTTGTTGCATGCTTGACATGTTCCATGTTGTTGCATGCTTGCTAGTTTCCATATTGTTGCATGCTTGTCCACATTTGCATACCATGCATGTTTGTATGTTTAGGTTGCATTTTGCATACTTGTCAGTCTGCGTATTGTCACCTACTTGTTTAAGGTTGCATTGCATGTTTGCATGATTAGGTTTCATTGCATTCTTTTTACATGCTTATTATATTGCATTTGGCATGCCTATGTTATACGCATTGCATTGTGTTTGGCTTGGGGTGTCAAACCAAACACGAGGAACGAGGGATGTTTCGTAGTTAAAGTGACGAAATGTGCCTCAATCCTTGGTCGCCAACAATCTTGATCCAACATGATAGAGTGTGAGGCATTCATGTGTTTTTGTGCATTCATTCCATATTGAATTGCACACTTGGCTCCTTTGGCCATCATGCATCGAAATGCGTGATTGGTGGCCCGAGGGTCGAACACTACACGGTTTTGAGTCTTAAACATGATAAGGGGTGTAGTTGCAAACATTGTCTTGCAAATGTATTGCCATACCTCTGTTTGTCCTCCGCTACAGCAAAAGGAGCATTTTACAGAAAGAGATGGCCGATCGGCTATCTGGTGTGCCGATCGGCTAAAAGTGTTTGGCTGAAAGCTTCATAAGTGGTCGATGACACCTTTCCTTTGGCCGATGGCTTCACCATTTGACCGATGGCCTCTCACAGTGACCATGAGGTGGTTCAGAAGCATCACAGGAACTTTCATAGTTTTCTGAGGTGCAAAACAATGCAAACAGAGGCAACATGGGGCATGGCAACGGACTTCCAAGAGAAGCCAACCGAGTACGCATGCATCCCTCGTCATGAGGCCATTTCAGTGTTTTAATAACCTAGAATAGTTATTTGTTTCAGTTTGGTTATGTAATAATTAATTAGCTTGTTAGTTAGTCAATTAGTTGGCTTGTATTATTTATTCGGACCCTCCGTCGAGAGGGCACAATTGTGTAATCAGTGTGCGTGAGTGTGTGAATGTCTTCTAACCCTACGTCTTTCTCCCTTTTACTTACCTGCTTTTAGTGGTTAGTTTTAGGGCATATTTCAATTACCATCCTTATGCTATGCATGTTTGCATCATTCATCTGTATTGCATGCACCGGGCTCAGCGCATCATACTATCTGCATTATATTTCAATACCGATTGAATACATGAGTATCAAGTTGCATTTCACATGCCATCTTAGAATAGTCGAGCCTATTTCTAGCTGCATTTTGCATGTGTTGCATTAGCCATCTTAACATAGCTAGGATCATGCATGATTTCTAACTAGCTATTGTTTTGGCTCGGACTACTAGGTAAGTGTTTATGCTTTAGCACCTTCCATGAGTGTGAGTGCTGCCATGATAGCATGCTTGCCATGAGGCTAACTGCTTATATGATATAACTGCCTGAATGCCTGTGGGTGAAGGTTGGATTACCTGAATTGGATATGAATTGGAACAATTTATCGTAATGCGAGTTTTGAGCCCACTTTGCAGAGTGGCAAAACCATGTTTTCTAAGCCCACTTGAGGGTGGCAAATCTACGTCTTAGCCTACTTGCGAGTAGCACCTTCAAACCATTTTCAAACAAACATGCGATGTTTTGTTCCAACTTAGGCGATCTAGTCTATAAGTGCGTGTTGTGCGCATCACATAGTAATTCTAGGCTAATAACCGGAATAAGAACGCATGTGTTTTTCAAAAACAAGATATCATGTTAGTAAAGGCCAATCTTTGATTGGGCGAGCGGGGGTGCTCATTGCATGACCTTCTCCTCTCGTACCCAAGTTCCCGAGCCGAGGCAACTTTGGTGATGATGGACACGTGGCCTTAGGCAACGAGTCAGGGTTTCCTAAATTCCCCAAAAATAAAATATTTTGGTGGCAACTCTATATCTGGCAAAACAGTCCATCTTCGGCACTTCTTTATTAAAATCAGTTTTCCAAAACGATTTGTCGGATTTGGACTCTTTGGTGATTTATCAGTCTTACATTGCACTTTGCGAGATTAGATTCAGAACCGTGACATTGAGTCCGAACTGTAGTATGCGAATGAACAAAATGGCATTTTCCCAGGACGTTCGGGCACGTCTACTGTTTCTGGCGAATCTGCTGGGGATTTAGAGAACTTGACTCGAACTCATGATATCTTGTTTTGATTACACTTATGTGTCTCTTTGCATTGCATTTGCATTGGTGCGCCTAGGACACCGTGTTTGCCGTATGCTATTCTTGAAGGGTTTGCCGGAGGCTTGCTTTGAGAAGCGTGCCATAAGGCTGACCCATTGTGGGCTCTGCTACGACGGGAACACAAACCCCGGTTTAACCGAGGCACCGTTTTTTTGACCATTCGACCTAGTGCATATCGAAAACTGTAGTGACCATTCCAAGCTAGGACAGGTTGCTTACTCGATTATAGGTTGTTTGAAACCGCTGTGTGCGTAGTGAAACCCTAGCTCCTGAGAATAGGACAAGGAAACCGTACCCTAACATAGGGGTGTTTTGGCTCTTACTTGTTTGATTATGTGCTTTTAGAGTTGGCCTCTACAGGAATGCACGTATCAGTTTGCAAGTCTGGGTATCAGGCCTGCGGGCATCAGATTTGAAGAATTAGATTTGGGGAATCAATTTTACCTACGGGTATCAGATTCAGATTTGGGGCAGTGATTTGGGAACAGTGATCAATGGTTGAGAACAGTTCTTTCAGCTTGTATTTGCCAACTGTGTGTTGTCTTTTATTGAAGCTGTTATGTTGTCCGTTTTTCTGTTCATTATTTCCTTATTATTGCTTTATATATCTTTTTGCAAGGTAGTTTAGCACCATCGCATCTGACCAGGCAGATATCCCCCGAGCACTCTGGGTTAGAGGTCGTGGACTTAATCGATCCCGGGATCTGATAGATGGACAAGCAGTGCTCCTTTCCTTACCCCCGGTTACCAGACAGAGGTCAAACAGGCGCAGTGTATCTGTACAGCGGTCGCCAAATCACTAGTTTACCCCACTAGTGAACAGTTAGGCTGAGGTCATGGTTTCTACTACAGGGACAGATATACCGGTTGTTCAGATAGACCAACACAATATCGCATGTATAGAGGAGATGGTGCGTCAGCTCCAGGAGAGTATGAAAACCATGCAGTAGGTGTAGACGTGCCCTCGGGCTTTGCTTCTACAGTCCAGACTCAAATGTCACAGTTCTGAATCTAATCCCGCAAAGTGCAATGTGAGACTGATAAATCACCAAAGAGTCCAAATCTGGCAAATGGTTTTGGAAAATTGATTTTTAAGAAAGAAGTGTCAAACATGGACTGCTTTGCCAGATACAGAGTCGCCACCTAAATATTTCATTTTGGGGGAATTTAGGAAACCCTGACTCGTTGCCTAAGGCCATGTGTTCGTCATCACCAAAGTTGCCTCGGCTTGGGAACTTGGGTACGATTGGGGAAGGTCATCTATGAGCACCCCCGCTCGCCCGATCAAAGATCGACCTTTACTAACATGATATCTTGTTTTTGAAAACACATGCGTTCTTATTCCGGTTATTAGCCTAGAATTACTATGTGATGCGCACAACACACAAGTACAGACTAGATCGCCTAAGTTGGAACAAATCATCTCATGTTTGTTTGTTTGAAAATGGTTTGAAGGTGATACTCGCAAGTAGGCTAAGACGTGAATTTTGCCACCCTCGAGTGGGCTTAAAAAACATGATTATGCCACCCTCAAGTAAGCTTAAAACTCACATTTCAATGAATTTTTCCAATTCATGTAATCTAACCTTCAACCACAGCCATTTAGGCAATTATATCATTTAAGTAGTCACCCTCACGGCAAGCATGCTATCATGGCAACACTCACACTCATGGAAGATGCTAAAGCATAAAAGCTTACCTAGTACTCCGAGCCAAAACAATAGCTAGTTAGGAATCATGCATGATCTTAGCACTGTTAAGATGGCTAATGCAACACACGCAAAATGCAACTAGAAATAGGCTCGGCTACTCTAAAATGGCATATGAAATGCGACAACTCGATACACGTATTCAAGTTGGAATTGAAATACGATGTAGTTAGTGTGATGCGCCGAGCCCGGTGCATGCAATACAGATGAATGAATGCAAACATGCGAGCCTAGGAATGCTAATTGAAACATGACCTAAAACTAACCACTAAAAGTAGGTAAGCAAAAGGGAGAAAGGCATGGGGTTGGAAGACATTCACACACTCACGCACACTTATTACAAAAGTTGGCCCTCTCAATGGAGGGTCCAAATAAGTAATACAAACCGAATAAATAATCAACTACCCTAGCTAATTAAATATTACAAAAACCTTAAGTAATTTAAACAAGTTAACTAAGCTATGAAACTAAAGAGGCTGCCGCAGCTCCACCTCGGAATGATTGAATGATGAATGCTCAATCGCCTCACTTGGAAACCCGTTGTCACGCCACATGCTGCCTCTGTTTGCACTGTTTTACACCTCTGAAAACGACACAAGTCCCAATGATGCTTCAAAACCACTCCCTGAACACTGTGGGATGTCATCGGCCAAAATACAGGAACATCGGCCATGTGGAAGTGGTCATCGACCATTTATGACGATCTCGGCCAACAATGTTTAGTCAATCGGGACTGAAGATGGCCGGCCGGCCATATCTTCCTGCAAAATGTTGTTCTGCTACAGCAGAGGACAAACAGAGCATAGAAATGCATTTTCAAGCCAATGTGTGCACAACCACCCTTCCTATCATGTCACGAACTCAAGGGAGTATGGCTCTCGACCCTGGGGTCATCAATCACGCATCTCGATGCATGATGGCCAAAGAGGCCGAGTTGCACAAGTCAATGGCAAATGAATGCACAAAAACACATCCATGCCTTAACCTCTGTCATGCATGCTCAAGAGGGTCGGCGACTGAGGATTGAGGCACGTTTCATCACTTCAGGTATGAAACGTCTCTCGTTCCTCGTGTTTGGACTAACATTATATCCAAACAAAATGCAATGCAATGCATGCACAACTTAACCAAGCTAATGGCATGCAAATGATGCTAATGCAATATGAGCATGCAAGTACCATGCAATGCAACATGATTGACTTATCCAAGCCAAAGGCATGCCAACTTATTGCAATGCGATCTAAGCATGCAAACTAAGCTAATGCAACATGAGCATGCCAACAACTATGTAAACAAAAGGTATGCAAACAACATGTAATGCAAACAAGCATGAAAGATGGACTTAAACGAATGCACAAAAACACATCCATGCCTTAACCTCTGTCATGCATGCTCAAGAGGGTCGGCGACTGAGGATTGAGGCACGTTTCATCACTTCAGGTATGAAACGTCTCTCGTTCCTCGTGTTTGGACTAACACTATATCCAAACAAAATGCAATGCAATGCATGCACAACTTAACCAAGCTAATGGCATGCAAATGATGCTAATGCAATATGAGCATGCAAGTACCATGCAATGCAACGTGATTGACTTATCCAAGCCAAAGGCATGCCAACTTATTGCAATGCGATCTAAGCATGCAAACTAAGCTAATGCAACATGAGCATGCCAACAACTATGTAAACAAAAGTTATGCAAACAACATGTAATGAAAACAAGCATGCAAGATGGACTTAAACTAGACATGGACAGACCTCAGCCATGTCCAAAACAGTGGCCAAAATGGACTGAAATGATAGCATGATAAGCAAGGAAAAGCATGCTCAAATGATGGCTCGCAAGCAAGGCACAAAGCTCAAACTCTCAAATACAATTAAAGAGTGATAAACATGAGAATATGGCAAAGATGAAAGCTCTAAAATTCCATGCCAAATGATGCCAAGGCATGTAATCATCACAAGTATAGCATGATAGGGACCTCAAAACTCAAGACTAGTCAGGGCATTTGCACTATAGCTATACAAAACATGAGTCATATGATCGAGGCAACCCAAAAAAGTCCTAAAAAGGCCCAAAATAATGCTAAAACATGCATGGAGCATAGCCAAAATATGCTAGAATAATGAGCCAAAACATCATGCATACAAGGCTAGTAAGCAAGTTTTGCACTATAAGTACATGAAGCATGCAAGAAGCTATCATACCAACTTGAGACAGAGTTATGACATGCTAAATAATGACCAAAAACCTGTTGAAATGGAGCCCACACTTGCTTAACAAGCATGCTACTTCATGAGGCATATAAGGCTAGTAAAGGGGATTTACACTACAAGTGCAATAAGCATGCAAGAAGTGACCAAGACAACCAAAAACAGAGTTATGGCTGGTCCGGAAAGTCACAAAAATGAGCCTAAACAAAGCCTCCTAGAAGTAGAAACACATGCTCATTTGGTTGGCCATCAACCTAGCAAGCATGACAAGAGGAGAGAGGACCACCCTCTCCTATTTGGGACCTCAAAATAGGGTTTTTACCACTGAAAATGCTCTGGATTTCAGTGGTTCTAAGGCCAAAAGGAAGTTTTTTGAAAAGTTTGAAAGTTATCTCACAAGGCCTTACAAGCCAAGGAGCAAAATGGAGGACAACCCCCTACCCAACCAAGGCACAAACCAAGACTTTTAGGACTGAAAAATAGAGGGAAAATAGAGGTTTTTGTAGTTCAACACCACCCCAAAAAACAACCCCAAAGTAGTTGAAAACTATGGCAAAGCTAGTATGCAAAAACAAGCTAAAAGGGGTGAGTGATTACCTTTGGAGCACAGCAGCAAAACAAACACTTTTCTTAGCCAAACAAGCTTCAATCAGCCCAAAAATAGGTTCCAAGGGACCTCAAGCCAATGGTGATCAACTTTGATGAAGGATTCTTAGGCAAACTAGAAGTATTTCTTTACTTCCAAGCACTTCTATGCACAAAATGGGCAAGGGAGTGGAATATAGAGAGAGGGGCAGAGATTCAACTCTGGAAGTTGTAGAGAGAAAGAGACTTTTTAGAGTGAGAAGCTCCCTAGATTGTTCAAGAAGGTTGTCCCCTTTGAAATGAGATATAGCTTCATATATAGCAAAATATCAACTTTTGGGTCGAAATATCTGATTTGGAACATGTGGCACAAGCTGGAAATAGCTGGAGGATAAATATCAGCCAATTCTGGGCTTTCTGGACACTTCTGGCCGACCGGCCATCCTTGGTGCTGACCGACCATCATTTTTGGCCGATAAAGTTCACTTTTGGCCGACATATAGCTGCTGAGGTCAAATTGTGGCCGATGGACCTCCATAGAGGCCGATGGAAAAAATCAGCCCTAGTCCCTGGCTTGAAGCAAGCCTAATTCCTTCATCTGGGCTCCTTTTCCGGTCATTATTTAGCCTAAAGTGTAGCCCCGAAAGTATTCTTTCAGAATTTGGAAGCCGCACCTTAAAATTCCAGGTTTGTTAAGAGATATCCCCCTTTTAGTGAAGGTTGCTCAGTTTCAGTCCAACCGGAATGATGCCCAACTTCAACCAATCATATCTCCCCCATCCGTACATGGCTTTTGGAGATTCTTAAGTGAAAAATGAAGCCTCAGAAGTAAGATTTCCAACTGTAGTAGCCTCATATCTGAAATCCAAGTATTCAAAAGGATAGGCCCGATTTAACGAGGGCTACTCGACTCTCTCTTAGCGATTCATACCCATTTTCTTCTCCAACTTGGTTTCTTCTCTCTTCTCCTCTTTTTTTCAACTCCAAACCCCTAAACAAGGTGTTTTGAAATATTTTTCAATGATTTCACCTCTCTTTCATTCATTTCCACTTTGTCCTCGCTCGATTTACCGAAAAGCGCAACATTTCACAAAAAGCGAGCCTCGGAACATCGTAGGAATTCGTTTTCAAAAATGTTTTGAAACAGAGGGTTTTAAAGTCTAAAAACCATCCAAAATAGCTTGGACTTATACGCTACGTGAAGCCGGTTTGATAATTGGACTTATACGCTACGCGAAGTCGGTTTGAAAATTGGACTTATACGCTACGCGAAGTCGGTTTGATAATTGGACCTATACGCTACGCGAAGCCGGTTTGATAATTGGACTTATACGCTACGCGAAGCCGGTTTGATAATTGGACTTATACGTTACGTGAAGCCGGTTTGATAATTGGATTTATACGCTACGCGATGCCGGTTTGAAAATTGGAATTATACCCTACGCAAAGCCGATTTGATAATTGGACTTATACGCTACGCGAAGCCGGTTTGAAAATTGGCCTTATACGCTACGCGAAGCCGGTTTGATAATTGGACTTATACGCTATGCGAAGCCAATTTGATAATTGGACTTATAAGCTCCGCGATGCCGGTTTGAAAATTGGACTTATATACTACGCGAAGCCGGTTTGAAAATTGGGCTTATACGCTATGCGAAGCCGGTTTGACAATTGGACTTATACTCTACCCGAAGCCGATTTGAAAATTGGACTTACACACTACGCGAAGCCGGTTTGATAATTGGACTTATACGCTACGCGAAGCCGGTTTGAAAATTGGCCTTATACGCTACGCGAAGCCGGTTTGATAATTGGACTTATACGCTATGCAAAGCCAATTTGATAATTGGACTTATAAGCTACGCGATGCCGGTTTGAAAATTGGACTTATACGCTACGCGAAGCCGGTTTGAAAATTGGGCTTATACACTATGCGAAGCCGGTTTGACAATTGGACTTATACTCTACCCGAAGCCGGTTTGAAAATTGCACTTATACTCTACCCGAAGCCGGTTTGATAATTAGACTTATACGCTACGCGAAGCCGATTTGATAATTGGACTTATACGCTACGTGAAGCCGGTTTGAAAATTGGCCTTATACGCTACGCGAAGCCGGTTTGATAATTGGACTTATACGCTATGCGAAGCCAATTTGATAATTGGACTTATAAGCTACGCGATGCTGGTTTGAAAATCGGACTTATACGCTACGCGAAGGCGGTTTGAAAATTGGGCTTATACGCTATGCGAAGCCGGTTTGACAATTGGACTTATACTCTACCCGAAGCCGGTTTGAAAATTGGACTTATACGCTATGCGAAGCCGGTTTCATAATTGGACTTATATGCTACGCGAAGCCGGTTTGATAATTGGACTTATACGCTATGCGAAGCCAGTTTGATAATTGGACTTATACGCTACGCAATGCCGGTTTGAAAATTGGACTTATACGCTACGCGAAGCCGGTTTGATAATTGGACTTATACGCTACGCGAAGCCGGTTTAATAATTGAACTTATACGCTATGCGAAGCCAATTTGATAATTGGACTTATATGCTGCGTGAAGCCGGTTTGATAATTGAACTTATACGCTGCGCGAGGCCGATTTGATAATTGGAGTTATACGCTGCGCGAAGCCAGTTTGATAATTGGACTTATATGCTGCGCGAAGCCGATTTGATAATTGGACTTATACGCTGCCCGAAGCCGGTTTGATAATTGGACTTATACGCTCCGTGAAGCTGGTTTGAAAATTGGACTTATACGCTATGATAAGCCGGTATGATAATTGGACTTATACGGTACGCGAAGCCGGTTTGAAAATTGGACTTATACGCTACGTGAAGCCGGTTTGAGAATTCATGATTTATGCAATGCAATGTAATGAAACAATGCAAATGATATGCAATGTATCAAAATAATCAAACTATAAGCAGTTCAAAACCACACAAATATCATAAAGGGGTGGAGATGCAAAATCAAACTATGTCTAACATAGAAAAGGTGACAGAGCGCTCTAACCACAACTCTCTTAGTGGAATAGGTGCATGCATAGACAGAACTATGTGTTTCGTGGAGAGAATACAAGTAGTTGGGCGGGATGATATAAGCGAGGAATGATCTGCTGAGGAAAGATCATGATCCTACATGTTGAATGCAATGAAACAAAATGCGATGCAATGGATGAAGTGAGTAAGGCACGCGGCCAAACCACATTTTACCTAGAAAAGGCATAGACACAAAACATACCACGTCTAACACAGAAAAGGTGCCGACACCCTCAGACCACAATTGTCTTAGCGGAATAGGCGCGTACACATAATCACAGAACCATGCTTTAACGCGAAAGGTATGGGCACATGCCAGACTAAGTTTAACATGGAAATGCTGCAGGCGATAAAACGATGCAGTAAATGCATGCGATAGATGCTATGTACAATGCAATGTAATAGCTAAAATGCAATGTAGCTAGGAAGTGAAAGTACCTTGCGGGGGCAATTGGTGATGACTCACCTCATGCTGCTGGGGATATTTCGCTTCTTCTTGGTTGAACCATAGGTACAACTTTTCTCCCTGGCTAGGGTCGCAGCTTTCCCTATTCTTCAACAGGGAGACAGACTAGGTTGGTTCAGTATCCAAAATTGAGGCGCATACACATGCTATCTCAATCTATGGGGCTTCCGTACAGATTTCAAGCCGAGGATACACCCTTGGGTATTTAAACCAGACTTTAGTCTCGGAAATCCCGAACCTATGCGTTCTAGGCATGAGCCATCTGAACTCTAGTTTCCACCATCTCAGTTGATCTCCTAGGAACTCACTACAAACATAGGCAGGTGGCTATACCAGACCACTGGAAGTCGTTCGGGCGTGACAAACACCAAAGGAATTGCACCTTTAGAGGATTTAAGGTCTCCTAGACCAGCGGAGTGCACAAGACAGTGCGAGTGGAGAAGCCGGATTTAAGATCTCCTAGACCAGAGGATTTAAGGTCTCCCAGACCAGACGTTAAAAAACAGATATGATGCAATAAATAATAGATGCAATGTAACAGATAATACAGTAGATGCAAAGGGTGAACACACTCCAACCACGCTGGAATCGTGAGAGGAGGAAGAACAAAGAAAACAAATCAGGAGCGTGTCCTACGCAACCTGAGAAAAATTCCAAACACACTGAAATCGTGTGAGGAATGGGACAATCTAACCATGCTGAAATCGTGAGAAGAGGTCCAAAAATCGCTCGGGCTTGCGCTTCACGCGTCCTGAGATAAAAGCCACCCAGGGTCGCGCTTCACGCGTCCTGAGATAAAACCCGCCCAGGGCCGTGCTTCACGCGTCCTGAGATAAAACCCGTCCAAGGCCACGCTTCACGCGTCCTCAGATAAGACCCGCCCAGGGCCGCACTTCACGCGTCCTGAGATAAAACCCCCCCAGGGCCGCGCTTCACGCATCTTGAGATACAAGAAATACGTACGAGAGTATACCACAAATACACAATTGTATTGAAATTGTGTGCTAGATACACAAAGTGAATAAATGTGATAGATGCAAGTGCGATGGTGCATAACAATGCACATGATACAGGCATAGCAACGCAAGTGAAAATGTGCATGACAATGCACATGAGACATACATAGCAATGCAAGTAAAGTGTGCATAACAATGCAACTGAAAGGGTGCATAACAACGCAAGTAAAATGGTGCATAACAATGCAGGTGGAGTGTGCATAACAATGCAAGTGAAGAGTGCATAACAATGCAGTTGGAATGGTGCATAACAATGCAAGTTGGAACGTGCATGACAAAGCATGTGAAGAGTACATAACAATGCGGGTGGAAGGGTGCATAACAATGTGGGCAGGACGTGCGTGACAACGCAAGTGAAGTGGTACATAACAATGCAAATGAAGTGTGCATAACAATGCAGGTGAAGTGTGCAAAACAATGCAACTAGAACATACATAACAATGCAACTAGAGTGTGCATAACAATGCAACTAAAACGTGCATAACAATGCAAGTGAAGAGTGCAGAACAATGCAAATGAAGGTTCGGGACAACGCAAGTAAAGTGTGCATAACAATGCAAGTAAAGTGCGTGACAACGCAAGTAAAGTATGCATAACAATGCGAATGAAGAGGGTGCATAGCAATGCAAGTGGAACGGTGCATAACAATGCAGGTGGAATGTGCATAGTAATGCACGTAAGACATGCGTAGTAAGGCAAGTGCCAGAAATGTATGCTCCATACAACATTATGATGCGCATTTCATGCCAGGGTGAGAAGTGCACATTCTATGCAAGCAAGGTTAAAATGTGCTCCATGCAATGTAATACACTATGCGAAAGGATCAATGACGTACATCCAATGTAACATGTATATTCTATGCGACAACAAGAATAAGTATAATACAAGATGCATTTATGCAATATGTGTGATGATATGATATATGTTACAAGCAATGTAGAGCGTGATGTCTAGTGAATGCAATAAACCAATAAAGCGGCGCTTTAGAAAACACCTCATAAGGTGAGTGGCGATGGTAAACCGCTCTACTCTGATGGGGATCTCCCCTTGTGTTCCTCGAACACTTACCTTCAACTCACAGTTCAAAGGTCCGGAAGTACTGACAAGGAGTAACCTCTGCATGTAGAAGCCACTGATGCCATTTTCCTTCCTGATCATATTTACAACTTTCCCTATTCTCCAACGGGGTGACAAACTAGGTTGGTTCAGTATCCAGAATTGAGGCGCGCACCCACTACCTCAACCTATGGGGCTTCCATACAGATTTCAAGAGGGGGATACATCCCTGAGCATTTAAACCAGACTTTAGTCTTGGAAATCTTGAACCTTTGTGTTCTAGCCATCAGCCATTCGAACTCTTGTTTCCACTGTCGCAGTTGGTCTCCTAGGAACTCATTGCGAACACAGCCAAGATGCCTCTGGCAGGGAAAGGTACTCAAGGAGAGCACTTCTAATCGCCATTCTGGCTTGAAGCAAACTTGATCTTGAGCTTGAGGTAGAGGCACACTCATACTTCGGAGCATTGACAAGGCTTGAGGAGGTACATCTGGAATACAATCTCGGAATTTGTAAAAGGTGAAACACACTGAGATGCTCCACATTTTCCCTCTTTTCTTTTGTTTTGCAATCTGGAACCTAGATAGCTTCACATAGGTCCTTGCTCTACTGTTCTCACATGACATGGGTTGAACCCTACGGCTTTATGAAAGAACAAATCCTGTTTTGCACATATGTGGAGAGTGGCACAGCACTCTGAGCACCAAACGATTTATTTTTGAAATTGAGAAAGAGTATGAGTTCTCGACCGGGTATTGAGCCTACGACTGAACACAGTGCACCACGACTCAACAAAGGAAAACAAAAGGTAAACAACCTAAACACATCTATTAACACTCGAAACGACTCAAAGCAAGAATCAAGACAAACAAAAACACACACATAACCCTTAGATGTGCTCCAATGGAGAAAGACCTATCAGTTCGCGAGGACCTTGTTTCTTCGGGTATTGTTTCACACTTTTTCTTATTTGTGATTCTCTCATCACTCTGGCACTCAATCTTTATTTTTCTAAAAAATCCTTTTCTCACTTTTTCTCTCAGTGCGCATCTCTCTATTCTTCAATCTCTTTTCTTTTTTATCCCTCCCCTGGGTGGTTGATAGATAAACAGGAAGTTGTAGGCTCTTGCCCCTAGTATTCAACTAGATTCTTCTTCTTCTGCTCACAACAGTGAACTTTCCCACAGAGAGGTTGCGCTACAACTGTGTGTGTAGCAAATCTGCAGCTAACATCGGTTGATGACGCCCTTGGCCAGTTCGGATGTGACCAGACCTTTTCGGATAAGAGAGTGGAATATCCTGCTCCCTTTCCAGTTTGTGCTTCGCACTTGACTTGATTCCTCGCTGCTCGGAGGATGAGAGAGCTTTCGGCCCTTTGCTGTTAGCTTCAGTTGTGCCCTTTTCTGGTAGGTAGAGTGCCTTTTCTGGCAAGTATGTTGACAATGGGAAAAAGACAGAAAGCCTGACTCAACTATGCCCCTAGTTCATCATTTTGACCATTTTTTGTTTTGGCTTTCTACTAAAACAATTTTGACCAATATAAGAGTTAGATTAACATGCTTGTTCAATTTTTTGATTTAAAATCATGCAAGTCAGGCCCTGAGCACTGAAAATTTTCCTTTTTTGGGGTCCAAGACATGGTCCGGTTTTGGAAAAATGAAGCAATTTTCGAGAAAATTAGTCAACTTCATTAAAAATTCTCAAAACTTGTTTTTGCAAATGGCCACTGCTTAACCAACACGGAATCTACTCTTGCGATGCACAACCTCAGATTCAAAACAATGGAAAATTGCCCCTTGTCTGAACGGTACTGCACGGCGACGGAAAGTTGCCCCTTGTTTGAATGGCACCACAGCACACTGTATGGAAAATTGCCCTTATTTGAATAGCACCACATCGCATTGTATGGCAATGTAAAGTTGCCCCTTGTTTGAATAGCACCACAGCGCACTGTAACCAGTTCTCATAGTGAAGATCACAACCGAACTCTTGGGTACAGAAATGACAAAGATGACCAGAACAAACACATGGACACTGTCGATTTGGAAGATGGCTGAACTTCAGAATGAAGTTGCCTACGTATCCCAAAGATGGGAATCAAGCCTGACGTAGTTTCGGGTTAAGGTGCACTCGGGTATTTAACCTCTCCTTTTGCGCTCTAACTTTTACCAAGGCCACCCTTTCGGGTTTTCAACCTTGCGAGCTCTATTTTTCTTTTCTTTTCATTTATTTTCTTCTTTTTTCATCTTTTCTTTTCATTTCTTTTCTTTTTTTTTCATTCTTTGCATTTTTTCTTTTTTGTTCTTTTTCTTGATCTAACTTTTGCCTGGGTCGCCCTTCCAGGTTTTTGGCCCAGCGAGCCTCTCAAGGGTAAAAAGTGTAACATGTCCATGTTGAATGGTCGTAGGATCTCGAATCCATCTGAATCCAAGAGAATGGATATTGTTTGTTGATGATGTAGGAGTCCATCCAACCAGGTCTAAATTGCCCCCAGTGTTGCGGCATAGGAACTCGATCGTCCATCAGCAATACTTTCTTCCTTCCTCCCTTCTGGGATTTGGCATTCTTGCCGATCTTCGTTAGCTTGAGCAATGTCCCATTTTCTGACTTTTCAAGCACATCTGACACTTTTTTATTTTTTTTTGCCTCTGGTTCGAGGGGTGCTTCTCATCCAGCTTTGCAAGCTTTTTTTTTACCATATCTAACCTTCTTGATCTGGCTTTCTGACCCCTAGTTTGTGGGCTGATCCAAGAGAATGGATGTTGTTTGTTGATGATGTAGGAGTCCATCCAACCAGGTCTAAATTGCCCCCAGTGTTGCGGATAGGAACTCGATCGTCCTTCAGCAATACTTTCTTCCTTCCTCCCTTCTGGGATTTGGCATTCTTGCCGATCTTCGTTAGCTTGAGCAATGTCCCATTTTCTGACTTTTCAAGCACATCTGACACATTTTTATTTTTTTTTCCTCTGGTTCGAGGGGTGCTTCTCATCCAGCTTTGCAAGCTTTTTTTTGACCATATCTAACCTTCTTGATCCGGCTTTCTGACCCCTAGTTCGTGGGCTGCTTCAAATCAGGCCACACAGGGCTCACATCATGATTGACCTTTGAACACTCTGAATGCAAGTTCAAGGTTTGAAAGCAAGGGGTCGAGTCTCGAGGCTGAGAGCGATCCTAAGTTGCACAATCCCAAGAGCGATTCCACACAGGTCTTCGCAGGACTGGGCAAAACATTTTTTGAAATCTTTTAAGAAAGCGACTAGTCGCTTGCGCTGAAGACAATGTAGAACCAACCTAGACCAAGCTAGGATCCTTCTCAGTACTCATTTAACAAACATGATTTCATTCACTAAGGGCTTAACATGCCTCTCTTTCTCTCAGTTGATCAAGTTTTTGTAAAACCTGAGGAATTCCTTCCTCTTTGTTTTCATCACAATGTTCAAAAAGTTTAAAAAAAAAACGTAGGTCAATGCAATAATTTCAAGGCACAGAAAAGTAAGTGAAAAGCATTGTCGTTTCAACAAATCTTCTGGCACAACTGGCTCAAGGAAAAAACAAGCACAAAAGCATGAAAACTACTGCTGCTTCATTCCAAATCTGTTGGAACAACTGGCTCCATGGAAAAAACAGACTCAAAAGAATGAGAAAAGACAAACACAAAACAAGCAAGTGATGTCTGGAGTAACACCCCCGAAATCACCTGACTCCTATACAACGGGACTAACTCGATAACACAAGACAGATCCTAAACAAAAAGACTGACTCAAAACAAAGAGATAGACTCAAAACAGCACAACAGAACTAACTCAATACCCAAGCCAGAACATAAAATAACCAGCATTCGCAAATTCGCAAATGCTCAAAACAGTGCGTGTAACACGCCACATCTAGAGTAAACTGCGGACCGCCCGCAGGTGGTTCATCCCCTGATCACATACTCGTACTATCCCCCAAGTTCACTGATCTAATGTCGATAGACTCTGCAGGACCTAGCGGGACAATGACCTTGTTATCAATCAGATCTTGTATTTCGTGGCAAAGACGGTAATAACTATCAGTGCCATGATGGGTTTGTTGATGGAAGGCACAGTACATGGTCGGATCATGAGAGGGAGGAAGTTTGTTTGGTAGTGGCTGCGACTCCAGGGATTTCAGATCTCCCTTTCTAATTAGGACCCTCAAGGCCGCTGATAGAGACATGTACAGTGGGGTGAACACCCTCTGGCCCCGAGGTGGGTGTTTTGAGGTTTGTGGAGTTTTGCTAGACGCACCAGCAAAGGGATTGACAGGCGCTGACTAGGTTTGCTAATCTCTTCTGAGGGAGAGATTAGAGCTGAAAGGAACGTTTTTGGTACAATGACCCTTCTCCTGGCTTGCCCCTTGATTCAAACTGTCCCCAACTTGAGTGGCGAAAGTGTCATCCACAGTCTTTGCAACAACTGCGAGAACTTACTGTTTGTTAGCCCTTCCACTTTCAAAGCCTCCACAACCCACAAAAGGTGTTCATGGGGATCAATGCCAATCCATACCTTATTCTTAACACTTGCCTCAGCTTGGCCAAAGGATCGGGTTGCCATATCAGAGCGGAGCCCAGTTGTTGTCGACACGCCAACACGCAGATCTGAGATGGCTTCAGGTTGGCCCTTTTCAGTTGCAGCTTGCCCTATGATTGGAGAACTTCTTGGTGTGAAATTTCTGGCATGTGATGTGGTCAATGACGAAGCCAAAATTCCAACGGCTAAATCCGCCATAGTTCTTTGCAAATCTTCAATCATGCCCCCAGCTCAAAAGTAGTGGGTTCACGGGTTTGAGGTGATTGGAGTTCAAATGCATCCCTCATGCTTAAGCCCATACTTTTCGGGATAAACACCTCGGGCTTGAGTATATGGGTCGGGGTGTATATACTGGGGTTGTAGGTGGGTGACAGTGTATGGCCGAGGTTGAGATGTGGATGAGGCACTTGGTCCTTGGGGTTTTGCAGTGGAACTATTGTCCGGTTGTCAATGAGATTTTGGATCTCATGACGAAGGCGGTAGCAACCATTGGTGCCATGGCCGCGCTGCTGATGATACACACAGTATTTGCTGGGGTTATGTCTGGCAGGGATTGGGTCAGGCAAAGGTTGAGGATTAAGGGGTTTGAGATGCCCTCTTTCCATCAAGACTTTTAATGCACTGGTTAGGCTCATATGGAGGGGGGTGAAAAATCTACCCTGAGCTCGGGCTGGGTTGGCCATTTGTAGGCTGGCCTTGGCAAAGGGGTCGGCTATGGCGACTGTGTTGATTTTAGCGGGTTTGGGAACAATGCTACCGCTGGCATTGGTAGTCCTGACTAGGAGCCTTATGGCAACCTCGGTGGACCCATCCTCAATGTCGTGAATGGAGTTAAGGCTCTGTGCCATTTTGACCTACTTCTTAAGGTTCGCGATTTTTTCCCAGCTCAGATCAAGATCTGTAGTATCAAAAGGATAAAGCCACTCTGTAGGCTGCGCCAAGGGTCTAAAAACTCGGGCTTGAGTCAACCCTTCCCAGGGATTCGGTCCATGCGAATCTTCAGCTGGTAGGAGTGGGTCAAAGTTCGTTTGGGATCCCGAGGCTGGATGTGTGGTAGATGCCCCAGATGGGCGTTGCATTTTAGCATTGGTCTGACCCTGCCTGGGGATTCCCTGGTTTAATGCTGTTGTCATGGCCACAATTTCTTCGGAACTCTGCATCATCATGAGTCTGCTAAATTGAACAGAGGTGATGTGATTGGTGACTGACGGATCAGATGAACCGGTGAGCCTTGACTGGCCTTTCTCTGCCTTGCCTCAGCGAAGGAAAACACTGGCTGCTCTAAACTGAATCACTGACCTGACAAAGTCTATCAACAAAGGTTCAATGCACCCAGGGGATATCAGAGCTTTCTGAAGCTATAGTTCCATGACTACCTTGCAAAAGAAGAAAACAAACAGCATCTCAGCCTGATTTCACCAGAATAGATATGAGCATAGCTGAATGCCTGCACTCTCTACTGAATTCTGCTCAAAATTCAGCTTGTAAACTGATACCCTCAGTTAAAACTGATTCCCAAATACTAATGCCCACAGGCCTGATACCCAGACTTGCAAACTGATACGTGCATTCCTGTAGAGGCCAACTGTAAAAGCACATAACAAGCAAGTGAAAGCCAAAACACCCCTATGGAGGGGTAGGGTTTCCCTGTCCTATCTTGTCAGGAGCTAGGGTTTCATTACGCACACAGTGGTTTCAAACAACCTATAATCAGTTAAGCAACCTGTCCTAGCTTGGAATGGTCACTACAGTTTCCGATATGCACTAGGTCGAATGGTCAAAAAGGGTGCCCCGGTAAAAATCGAGATCTATGTTCCTGTCATGGCAGAGCCTGCAACCGATCAGCCTTTTGGCACGCTTCTTGAAGCGAGCCTCTGGCAAACCGTTCAGGAATAGCATACGGCAAACACGGTGTCCTAGGCGCACCAATGCACATGCAATGCAAAGAAACACATAAGTGTAATCAAAACAAGATATCATGAGTTCAAGTCAAGTTCTCTAACTCCCCAACAGAGTCGCCAGAAATTGTAGACGCGGCCTCGGGCTTTGATTCTACAGTTTGGACTCAAATGTCACAGTTATGAATCTAATCCCGCAAAGTGCAATGCGAGACTGATAAATCACCAAAGAGTCCAAATCCGGCAAATCGTTTTGGAAAACTGATTTTTAAGAAAGAAGTGCCAAACATGGACTGCTTTGCCAGATACAGAGTCACCACCTAAATATATTATTTTGGGGGAATTTAGGAAACCCTGACTCGTTGCCTAAGGCCACATGTCCGTCATCACCAAAGTTACCTCGGCTCGGGAACTTGGGTACGATTGGGGAAGGTCATCTATGAGCACCCCCGCTCGCCTAATCAAAGATCGGCCTTTACTAACATGATATCTTATTTTTCAAAACACATGCGTTCTTATTCCGGTTATTAGCCTAGAATTACTATGTGATGCGCACAACACACACGTATAGACTAGATCGCCTAAGTTGGAACAAATCATCTCATGTTTGTTTGTTTGAAAATGGTTTGAAGGTGCTACTCACAAGTAGGCTAAGACGTGAATTTTGCCACCCTCGAGTGGGCTTAGAAAACATGATTTTGCCACCTTTAAGTGGGCTTAAAAATCGTATTTCAATAAATTGTTCCAATTCAAGTAATCTAACCTTCAACCACAGGCATTCAGGCAGTTATATCATTTAAGCAGTTAGCCTCCTGGCAAGCATGCTATCATGGCAGCACTCACACTAATGCAGGATGCTAAAGCATAAAAGCTTACCTAGTACTTCGAGCCAAAACAATAGCTAGTTAGGAATCATGCATGATCTTACCTATGTTAAGATGGCTAATGCAACGCACGCAAAATGCAACTAGAAATAGGCTCGACTATTCTAAAATAGCATATGAAATGCGACAACTCGATAAACGTATTCAAGTTGGAATTGAAATACGATGCAGTTAGTATGATGTGCTGAGCCCGGTGCATGCAATACAGATGAATGAATGCAAAAATGCGAGCATTGGAATGCTAATTAAAACATGACCTAAAACTAACCATTGAAAGCAGGTAAGTAAAAGGGAGAAAGACGTGGGGTGGGAAGACATTCACACACTCACGCACATTTATTAAAAAAGTTGGCCCTCTCAACGGAGGGTCCGAATAAATAATACAAACCGAATAAATAATCAACTACCCTTGCTAATTAAATATTACAAAACCCTTAACTAATTTAAACAAGTTAACTAAGCTATGAAACTAAAGAGGCCGCCGTAGCTTTGCCTCGGAATGATTGAATGATGCATGCTCGATCGCCTCGTTCGGAAACCCGTTGTCATGCCACATGTTGCCTCTGTTTGCACTGTTTTACACCTCCGAAAACTGCACAAGTCCCAATGATGCTTCGAAACCACTCCCTGAACACTGTGGGATGTCATCGGTCAAAATATAGGAACATCGGACATGTGGAATTGGTCATTGACCATTTGTGAGGATCTCGGCCAACAATGTTTAGTCGATCGGCACTGAAGATGGCTGGCCGGCCGTATCTTCCTGCAGAATGCTGTTTTGCTACAGTAGAGGACAAACAGAGCATGGCAATGCATTTTCAAGCCAATGTGTGCACCACCACCTTTCCTATCATGTCATGAACTCGAGGGAGTATGGTTCTCGACCCTTGGGCCATCAATCACGCATCTCGATGCATGATGGCCAAAGAGGCCGAGTTACACAAGTCAATGGCAAATGAATGCACAAAAACACATACATGCCTTAACCTCTATCATGCATGCTCAAGAGGGACGGCGACCGAGGATTGAGGCATGTTTCATCACTTCAGGTATGAAACGTCTCTCGTTCCTCGTGTTTGGACAAACACTATATCCAAACAAAATGCAATGCAATGCCTGCACAACTTAACAAAGCTAATGGCATGCAAATGATGCTAATGCAATATGAGCATGCAAGTACCATGCAATGCAACATGATTGACTTATCCAAGCCAAAGGCATGCCAACTTATTGCAATGCGATCTAAGCATGCAAACTATGCTCATGCAACATGAGCATGCCAACAAACTATGTAAACAAAGGGTATGTAAACAACATGTAATGCAAACAAGCATGCAAGAAGGACTTAAACTGGATATGGACAGACCTCAGCCATGTCCAAAATAGTGGCCAAAATGGACTGAAATGATAGCATGATAAGCAAGGAAAAGCATGCTCAAATGATGGCTCGCAAGCAAGGCACAAAGCTCAAACTCTCAAATACAATTAAAGAGTGATATACATGAGAATATGGAAAAGATGAAAGCTCTAAAATTCCAGGCCAAATGATGCCAATGCATGCAAATATCACATGTATAGCATGGTAGAGACCTCAAAACTCAAGACTAGTCAAGGCATTTGCACTACAGGTATACAAAACATGAGCCATATGACCGAGGCAACCCAAAAGAGTCCTAAAACAACCCAAAATAATGTTAAAACATGTATGGAGCATAACCAAAATATGTTGGAATAATGAGCCAAAACATCATGCATACATGGCTAGTAAGTATGTTTTGCACTATAAGTACATGAAGCATGCAAGAGGCTATCAAACCAACTTTAGAAAGAGTTATGACATGCTAAATAATGATCAAAAACCTGCTGAAATAGAGCCCACACATGCTTAACAAACATGCTACTTCATGAGGCATATAGGGCTAGTAAAGGGGATTTACACTACAAGTGCAATAAGCTTGCAAGAAGTGACCAAGACAGTGAAAAATAGAGTTATGGAAGGTCTAGAAAGTCACAAAAATGAGCCTAAACAAAGCCTCCAAGAAGTAGAAACACATGCTCATTTGGTTGGCCATTAACACTAGCAAGCAAGACAAGAGGAGAGGGGACCACCCTCTCCTATTTGAGACCTCAAAATAGGGTTTTTACCACTGAAAATGCTCTGGATTTCAGTGGTTCTAAGGCCAAAAGGAAGTTGTTTGAAAAGTTTGAAAGTTAGCTCACAAGGCCTTACAAGCCAAGGAGCAAAATGGAGGACAACCCCCTACCCAACCAAGGCACAAACCAAGACTTTTAGGATTGAAAAACAGAGGAAAAATAGAGGTTTTTGTAGCTCAACACCACCCCAAAAAACAGCCCCAAAGTAGTTTAAAACTATGGCAAAGCTAGTATGCAAAAATAAGCTAAAAGGGATGAGTGATTACCTTTGGAGCACAGCAGCAAAACAAACACTTTTCTGAGCCAAACAACCTTCAATCAGCCCAAAAATACGTTCCAAGGGACATCAAGCCAATGGTGATCAACTTTGATGAAGGATGCTTAGGCAAAGTAGAAGTATTTCTTTACTTCCAAGCACTTCTATGCACAAAATGGGCAAGGGAGTGGAATATAGAGAGAGGGGCAGAGATTCAGCTCTAGAAGTTGTAAAGAGAGAGAGACTTTTAGAGTGAGAAGCTCCCAAGCTTGTCCAAGAAGGTTGTTCCCTTTGAAAATGAGATATAGCTTCATATATAACAAAATATCAACTTTTGGGTTGAAATATCTAATTTGGAACAGGTGGCACAAGCTGGAAACAGCTGGAGGATAAATATCTACCAATTCTGGGCTTTTTGGACACTTCTAGCCGACCGGCCAAGTTTGGTGCTGACCGGCCATCATTTTTGGCTGATAAGGTTCACTTTTGACCGACATATAGCTGCTGAGGTCAAACTGTGGCCGATGGACCTCTATAGAGGCCGATGGAAAAAATCAGCCCTAGTCCCTGACTTGAAGCAAGCCTAATTCCTTCATTTGGACTCCTTTTAGGTCATTCTTAAGCCTAAACTGTAGCCCCAGAAGTATTCTTTCCAAATTTGGGAGCCTCACCTTAAAATTCCTTGTGTGCTAAGAGATATCCCTCTTTTAGTGAAGGTTGCTCAGTTTCAATCCAACCGGACTGATGCCCAACTTCAACCAATCATATCTCGCCCATCCGGACACGGATTAGGAGATTCTTAAGTGAAAAATGAAGCCCCAGAAGTAAGTTTTCAAATACTGGTGGCCTCATAGCTGAAATCCAAGTATTCAAAAGGGTAGGCTTGATTTAACGAGGGCTGCTCGACTCTCTCTTAGCGATTCATACCCATCTTCTTTTCCAACTTGGTTTCTTCCCTCTTCTCCTCTTTTTTTCAACTCCAAACCCCTAAACAAGGTGTTTTGAAAGATTTTTCAATGATTTAATCTCTCTTTCTTTCATTTCCACTTCGTCCTCGCTCCGTTTACCGAAAAGCGCAACATTTGACAAAATGCAAGCCTCAGAACATCGTAGGAATTCGTTTTCAAAAATGTTTTGAAAGGGAGGGTTTTAAAGTCTAAAAACCATCCAAAATAGCTTTGCTCCAAAATGGGGTGTGAGGTTAGGATTTGACTCTCCTCTTTCCAAAGAAATCGAACCTTTGCCCTGCACATCTTTCATCACCAAGTAAACAATTAGTAGCGCCCAAGTCTTAAGGGCTGTCAAAAATGGGGATGTCTACAGCAGGGCGCTGCCCGTTAAGCAGAATTTGTTGCACGCCAGGCCGAGGTTATTGCACAATAGGTAGAGTTGATTGCTATATTTCAGCAACAACAACCACCACCGCAAGCCAGAGCATCCGCTTCCCACCAGGTTCCACCCCCACCAAGAATTCCAATACTCGGGGAGACCGCTAATGTCTAGTACAATACGGACGATCCAACGGCGCTGGCTCTGCCCCCAATCCTACCCCAGCTATCCAAAACACCTATCAACCCACCAGATTCTCCTTTTGAGTTCGAGGTGGAACCCACAGCACTAAAAGTGAGCAAGCTCGAAAAGCTGTTCAAGAAGTCTCAGGGTGTGAAATCCATTCCAGATATTGAGGATGGGTATACCCACTCGGCTGTGACCCTGCTTGATCGGTTTAAAATTCCGCACATATACCGTTTCGACAGGTCTGGAGATCCTATGGTGCATTTGCGGCTGTTTTCGGATATACTAAGGCCGATGGGCCTCTCCAGATTGCAGAAGCTTTCCTTGTTTGGCGGGACCCTGTCGGGTGTAGCGGCTATTTTGTATGCAAAACTTGAGGATGCCGTCAAGAGGAACTGGGGGGAGATGGCTAAGGCCTTTGTAGCCTAGTACTCCTATAATGCACAGATCGAGGTCACAACTCGTGATCTTGAGACAACTAGGCAAGAGACGAAGGAGAGCTTCTCCGATTTTGTGACCTAGTGAAGGGCCAAGGCCTCGATGATGACCATCAGGCCTGTTGACAAAGATCAAATTCGGATGGTTGTGCGCAACCTCCAGCCCAAGCTTATGCAGAAGATGATCGTTCTCCCCCTTGCCACATTTGCAAATCTACATGAGATAGGGGTGCAGATCGAGAACGCTATGAAACAGGGCCTAATTAATCATGAGCGAGAATAGCCTAAGAGGGCATTCAACCACAGTACGAATGCAGGCACAAGCAGTGCTGCAGCTGCCAGAGCTTCAGATGTAAGTATGGTCACCACCACCACCACCCCAAGAACCCTTTCAGCTACACCATTCACCGGTGCATCCGGAAGTAGCTCACAAACAACCAAGTTTCCACCCCAAGGCCAAAGAACCTTCTCCCCACTATACACGTCTTTGTCCAAGGCTTTCGGGGATTTGATCAGGAAAGGGCACTTGAAGCCCCTAGAGCTGCGACCACTACCAGATAGACTTCCTTCTTCCCATAACCCGGCCAAGTATTGCGCCTTTCACCAGCAACATGGTCATGAAACTGACTTTCGTTTTAGATTGCGTCACGAGATTCAAGATCTCGTTGACTACAGGATGATTGTGCCTTTGGAGAAACCGAATGTCACAACTAACCCTCTCCACCACATAACTAAGCTACACCTCCCAAATGCATCAATATGATCCAAACTGGGGTTATGTCATACGACCCTAGCATATATATCACCCCTTTTAGCTACCCAAGCCGGAGGTGTTCATTCTTGACAGCACTGACTTGTGCATGATGGACATCTCCCAAACCCAACCTGAAACGGTGGTGGTGGCTATCGAAGATAAATTTGGGTCGACTGTGGGAGAAGATGAGAATGATTATATAGAGCCTGAGGGGTTTGCAAACTTCATGTACAACCCGATCGAGTACATTACATCAGCAGGTCAGGTTAGGCCGAATGTGGAATTGCCAGTGCGGGCAGAGATTTGTGTAGTCTGGGAGGATGGGGCCCGTCAGGGACGGGGGCATCAACAATGGCCGGAAGGGTCGGGAATCATAGTGCACTGCCAGGGAGCACTGGAGTTCACAAACTTATAACACATAGTTGTTCACATTTAACAGTTAAGTGTAATCTTGATGCTTTCAAATTCAGACTTATCACATGAATGCATCCTAGATTTTTTCTAGACGCTTATTGCTCTTTTGGACAAGTGTGTGAGTTATTAATTCATGCTCTGATACCACTCTGTCATGACCCGAACCTGTCCCCGTGGGTTAAGGACATAACCGGCTAGTAATCATGAGATTACCTACGGCCTCAAACCAAAACAGATGTATTTTAACAGAGTTAAGGGGGGCCAAACGGAAGTAGTTCAAACTTTGTCCATAGAGTTGTGCTTACATGGCACATCCAAACAACCAAACATATATACAATAATAACTCACAATAGAAATACAGTAGCATAAGTTCTATATAAACAGGATCATCCAAAGACTAAGTGAACCCATGAAAACTATATACAGACATATGCAAAGTCCTCGTGCGTGAGACAGTAGGGCAGACTCTCCAAAACTCGGTTGTTCCACACAGACTTCACTAGGGCTGGGTCTGGACCTCTCTTGGCTCACCTACAAACACATGAATGAGCGTGAGCGATAGCCGAGTGAATAATATCAAATAAGAAGATACAAACGATATGTAGAACAACATACTCCGAATGGCCTTGGCCCCAATTCACATTTTTATTTAACATTTATATACAGAATTTAAGTCAAGCGATTGTGGTTTCAAGCATACTGGCCTTTGGCCCATTTATCTTTCATCCCTGTCAAAACGGCCTCTGGCCCACTCATTTATGTCAAAACGGCCTCTGGCCCATCCATTCATGTCAAAACGGCCTCTGGCGCATCCATTCATTTCAAAACGGCCTCTGGCCCATCCATTCATTTCAAAACGGCCTTTGGCCCATCCATTCATGTCAAAATGGCCTTTGGCCCATCCATTCTTTATTGTCAAAACGGCCTCTGGCCCATTCATTCTTTGTTGTCAAAACGGCCTCTGGCCCATTCATTCTTATCAGACATCTGTCCACAATTCCAACTAGCAAATCATAAGGCATAAGGCTTATAAGAAAATAAGCAATTAGACAAATGACAAGCTTCCAAATATCGATATTACTCACAGGGATCGGTTGTTGGTTTGCCCTGGAGCTCGACCCTACACAGTCCATGAACACAAAAGAGTCACCAACAATTCAATATGTTCTTAAATTCACATTTTCCTTTTTAGGCTTTATTCTTATCTCTTTAACTCAATTGCAGTGCTCAATGCATGCCTAAGAGTACTTTGAAGTGAAGGAGAATGGAAAACGAAAAACGAAACACAGAACGCATAAACAAAATTTCAAAAAACAGAGTCCCCGCTCGAGCGGACCCAATTAGTCTGCAAAACTGCTGGTTGCATATAATTCACGCTCGAGCGGAAGGTCTGTCTACATAGCTCCCCGCTCGAGCGTGGACTTCCCCGCTCGAGCGGACCCATGCCTGCAAAAAAATACTGCGAGCATGAATTCCCCACTCGAGCATCGGTTCCCCCGCTGGAGCGGACATCATAAATTCTGGGTTTTCCAGAATGGTTTCTTGAGTTCAATTTCGACATTTCAACCACATTTCTTGCATATTATCGCTCCAATTTCACACATACATGTACCCACATGTACCAACACCAAATCAGAACACAATGAACCTCCATTTCTTGAATTGCTTACATGCATGCCACAAATTAACCCAAACTCATCACCAATACATCAAATTCAAACATGCAAAGCTCATACCTCCATGATCTACTCTTGCATGTGAGAAATATTCATTCATATCAACTTAATTGGTGAAGAGATGATCAAATATATGGATTTCAAAGAAGATTCAACATAGATTATGCACATTGTGTTCAAATATGGAAATTCATAGTAATTTCCTACATGCATACATCTATTGACTTTAAATTCAACACACACAACTCAAATTATATCAATTCTCACTCTTGATTACCCAACTAGCTTGAATATGCAAAATCACAAGTCCAAACTTATGAATCAAGGGATGATTACTCACCTAGGAGCTGAATCCTTACAATCTATGGTAAATTGTTGAGTGTGTCTTCAAGATCACCAAGCTTTGAGGCCAAAACTTCAATTTTCCTTCACCCTCTCTCCCTCTAGCCGACCCTCTCCTTTTCTAAGTGTTTATGATCAGCCAAGTAAAGCTTAAAGGAGAGAAATTGGGTGTCTAGTGCCCATATTAAAAGCCCCTCTTGTTATATTATTTTAATATCAAATAATAGAGCACTAAGTCACTAATTAAATCAATTTAATTTGATCTGAATCAGTTTTCAATTAAATTTCACCGTAGGCTCTAAAAATTATGCCAATCACAATGGCGCAATCAATTTCGGGTTCTGTGGCTGATAAGGCCTTCAATTTAATTTCCAAAGCAGACAATTAAACAGATATTCCTACGGTGAACAGATAGAAATTCAAAACCACATATTTTCACCTAATGGCACACGAAATTATATCAAAACACATAATCACATTCATATTAAGGACCAATTAACATAATAAGGGACAGGGTTATCACAGTCTTCCCTCCTTTAGGAAGTTTGGCCCTCCAAACTTATTTTACCTTCGTCGGGAAACAGATGTGGATAATGTAGTCGCATTTCCTCCTCTTTTTCCCATGTAGCATCCGTCCCATAATGTTCTTTCCATTCCACTTTCACCATTGGGATAGACTTGCTTCTCAATTGTTTCACTTGCTGATCAATAATTCGTTCCGACCATTCGGCGTATTCCATATTTTCATCAATAGCTACCCGGTGATAATCAATCACATGAAACGAGTCTCGGAGGTAACCCCTCAACATCGACACATGAAACACGTTATGGGTTTGTTCGAATCCCGGTGGCAAAGCAACTCTATAGGCAACTGGGCCAAGCCTTTCCAGAATCTGAAACGACCCAATGTAACGGGGCGATAACTTGCCCTTCCTTCCAAACCTGACTTGGCCTTTCATTGGGGACACACGAATGAACACATGGTCACTGACCTCATACTCGAGAGGTCTTCTCCGGACGTCTGCATAATTCTTTTGTCGGTCCTGAACCGTTTTGAGCCTTTGACGAATAGTCTTGATTTTCTCAGATGTGTCTTGCACAATTTCTGGCCCAAGCAAAGCTTC